>LR749649.1:1147486-1235281 GCA_902729485.2 Mus minutoides
TTTTTTTTTGTTTTTTGTTTTTGTTTTTCTGTTTTTTGTTTCTGTTTTTTGTTTTTTGTTTTTTCAAGACAGGGGTTCTCTCTGTAGCCCTGGCTGTCCTGGAACTCACTCTGTAGACCAGGCTTTCCTTGAACTCAGATACTTGCCTGCCTCTGCCTCCCAAGTGCTGGGATTAAAGGTGTGTACCACCACTGCCCGGCTAAAAAAAATGCACATCTTATAAAGAAATCCAAGCCAAGATTTTTTTTTATGGCTCTGTCTGCCTAAGGAATCCTAGAAAGAAAGCAGTGTTATTTTTGAAGAGACACAAACCCAGGGTCCTACAACTACCAACTCCATTGGAGTTCAGATTCTGAACTGTGCTAGGTTGCTGTGACTACCAACTCTGTTGGAGTCCAGTTTTCTGACTGTGCTAGGTGGCTGTGAATATTAGTTTCAGCTGTCAGCTCAACACACTCTAGACTCAGCTGCGAGTGACAAGTTCCTGGTGGTCTAAATCTGAGAGGAGTGTTTGCTTGTTTGTCTCCAATAACAGAGCACACCACCAGGACTGGACATCCACCAGGCTTGTCTTTCCACTCAGTTCTTTGGCCATGTCTATGGGGACACTTCTTGACTACATCACTTGATATAGAAAGACTTGCACTGTGGGCAGCACCTTTCCCTAGGAAAGGGGACTCTTAACTATATGAGAATGAAGAAAACAAGCTGATCACTGGCGTTCATTTTCTCTCTGTTCTTGACTGTGACATCTCTTCAACGATGGGCTGTAACCTGGAATTATAGGCTAAATAAACCCTTTCTCCCTTAAGTTGCTTTGGTGAAAATATCTTATCAAAGCAACAGAAGAAACACAGGAAGTTGTCTAGTCAGTTGGAATTTCAGTAATTAACTATAGAGAGTAGTCAAAGAATGTTAGAGAGAGTTGGATTTTCAAGGTTTTCTTGTCCAGAATCCACCAGAAATTGTGCCACTGCTCTTTCAGTCCCTTGGGAAGATATTGTTAATCCATCACAGAACTGTCTTCCCACTGAATTTCCGTGTTCTTGGTTTTTCACAAAGTCTCAGCTACACAACTGAAGTTGCTTACCATCCCAGAGAAGGCTCACTCCCATCACCTTTGCAATGGTGGTCTAAATCTGAGAGGAGTGTTTGCTTTGTTTGTCTCCAACTACAGAGGACACCACCAGGACTGGACATCCACCAGGCTTGTGTTCAGATATGGTCAGACATGAAACTGACAGGGTCTCAGCCATCATCTTCGATATTAAATCAGTTCAGAAGTTATTAGTCTATGACCTTTCGTTACTGCTGACTATTTTGGAAGACTGTGATCTTTTAAGCCAAAATCAATAAGATGTGGGACAGGAATTAGGTGAATACCAGCTGCCAGCAAGGTGCCAAGTGGAATCAATTGTAGTCAGGACAGCAAGAAGCAATCCCTACCTTTGGGACCAAGAGATAATTATGAAACATTGAGATGGAGGAGCAGCCTGCACGGTGGGAGGTGAGGAGGGAGACCAGCAGAGCTTCAAAGCTGGAAAGTGCAGAAGGCCCTGGTGCTCCCTGCAAGAACCCCACAGCTATATCCACAACCAGAACCCAGCAACCTCAGGTGAGGAAACCACCCCAGCCCCAGCCTCAAGACCAAATCCTGATTGTCTAAGCCAAACGTGTAATCTCTTCTCTTCATGTCGAAGGAGAAAATGCACCAGGCCCGACAGTCCTCCTGTGGAGCTCTGGGTAGTTCACTCACTTGCAAAAAGCAAAGGCACTGAAAAAGCCATTGTGCTCCCATGTGACCAGAAGCATCCAGACTGCCATGGGAAGTACCCTCTCTCCTCCCTCCCAGAGACAGAGGGAGCTAGGGGAAGCCCAGCATTCTCCAACTCTTAGCTGCCACTCTGACTCTTTGTTTTGTGTGGGAACAGAACCAGACTCTCACACAGAGGCCTCTACCTCCAAACAAAATATATTCCTGGTATCTGGGCCTTAACTCTAGCAAAGCATTGTTTTCTTTTATGTGAATGTGTCCCCTAAGTTGAAAAAATAAAAAACCCAACCAAACCAAACAAAACAAAACAAACAAAAAACTTAACTCTTCTTTCAAGAACATGGCAGTGTGTTATTACAGTAGAACAGATGTTAAGAATAGATATCTAATATAGGAGGTGGGGGACTGGGAGAGGAGGAAGGAGAAGGGAGTGGAAGAGAGTGCTGAGAACAGCCTCACTGTCACACCAGGCTGCAAGGCCAGAGTGAAGGGCAGGGAGGATATGTGGGTGGAAGTACCCAGGGCCTCCATGCTGCCTTTGTGGGGTTGATAGGTGCATCTTTCAGCTAAAGTCTGTCAACAGTAAAAGCAAGATGTCTCCCAGGATGGCTGAACAGTGCAGGTGCCATGTGCACTCGGGTTAGGAGCAGTACAGGAGAAGTGAGGCCTCTCTGCAGGGACTGAGGGACTTCCTCATGCTATAAGCAAAATTCTTTGCTTTGGAATCCCTGAGGCAACTGGGAAACCATGTTCCTGGACTGGCAGGAAGGCCTGGCAGGGGAAACAAAGGCTGTTACTCCCCTGCCCTGCTCCAGTGGGCAGGGTTAGCAGTAAACCCTTTCAGCAAAGCCAACTGAGCCTACCCATACTTCACCAGGTAAAGATGCTTTTGCTGACAACTGGAACATAAAGAAAGAGCCAGTTCCTGTGACATCATTTATATGGTACTGACCATGCTGCCATAAGAAAATCTGAGCTCACAAGTCATAGGGCTCCAAAAGCCACCTATGCCTGGATATGAGTGCGTTCTACAAGTTACCACGTCTGTATTTGGAGCAATATGAGAGGCCCTTTTACCTGGTTCCCAGAAACCAGGAAGGACCCAGTTGGTCTATATTACTCTGCAAAATCCTATAGCTTAGACCAGAGGACAATTGACTGACTTATCCATGCCTGCCAGCACAGGACTGCATCAAGAGCCAGGACCCAGGCTCCTGCTCTCTTTCTTCTCTGCCTGATCAGAGACATAATGTGGCAGGCAGAATGCCAGGGAGACAGAGCACATCAGACACAGTGCTCTCATCCCTTCCAGATCCCCGTCACCTTCACACCCTCCCTATGGGCTGGATATATCGCAGTTTTACAGAAACCGAAGAGATTTAACCAGCTTCATGCCACACACTTCCATTACCAATGACCATGGTGGAAAGAATGTGAACCTTCTCCCTATGAGAACAGAGAGACCTCATTGGTCATATGGCCACTGGGTTACAAGGAAGGCTGAGAAATAGAAGCTCTATAGGCATGCACATTTCTAGTCACCACTTGCCTGGGGTGAGGCTTGCCCAGTCTGCTGTAATGGTTTGTATGGCCATTCAAGGATGTACTATATCATGCCTTGTGGCAGCACAACTGTCACTCAAGACTCAGTTTACCTTTACTGAGATGTTCCTACTTCTCCATGTGGGTAGGCTCAATAGCATCCTGAGACTTCCTCTATCTCAGCTCTTACCTTGTATTATTACAGGATGCTTCCTGTACATCCTTACAGGCATAGTTTGTTTGGCCCATACAGTATTAAAAGAAGAAAAAGGAGGTACAAACTTCCAACCATGGGCTGAGGAGATAGCCTAGTCTGTAATAATCTGCCCTGCAAGCATGAATGTTGAGTCCCCAGAATCCACATTAAAAAGGCCAAGCATGGTGATGCTTGGTTCCAGAAACAGATTGTTTGGGTTTTCTGCCCAGCCTAGTTGAAAGAGCAAGCTAAAGACTAGTGAGAAAGCATGTCTCAAAAAACAAACCAAACCAAACAACAACAACAACAACAACAACAACAACAACAACAACAACAACAAAACGCAGATGGGAGCCGGCAAGGTGGCCCTAGCTAAAGGTCCTTGCTGTTCAAGCCTGACATTCTGGGTCCTAGAGTCCATGGAAATGTGGAAGGGAGAGAGCCAACCCCACAAAACTGCCCTTGTATCTCCACGTGCACGTATCCATGTATTAATAATAAATTTAAGGTTTTTACCAGGTAATAGTGGCACACACATTTAATTTCAGCACTGAATAGGCAGAAGTACTTGGGATCTCTGAGTTCGAGGCCAGCCTGATCTACAGAGTAAGTCCCGGAACAGCCAGGACTACACAGAGAAACCCTGTCTCAAAAACAAAACAAAACAAAACAAAACAAAACAAAACAAATTGTAAAGGTGAATGCTATTTGAGGAATGACACCCAGAGCTGATCTTTTGTGCAAACATACTCCTCTTGTGCACCTTCACACGCATGTGTGTGCATATGCATACACACACCAGATATATGGCTCTACTTAGAAACCTATGAAAATAAACCCCAGAGTCATTCTGACATAGTAACAGTCAACTGAGGCTAAGTAGCTTGCCAATCCCTGGACAGCACGAGCACTCTATTCCCATGGCGTCCGCCACCCTCTAGCATTCCCTACCCCATCCACTTCACGTTTCTGCTGTCTTCCTGATCCCTGCAGGAAGCCCAATAGCCTTTACCTTCAACCAGGCTTCCTTGAGAACAGGGTGGGTCTCCCTGGGTGCACTTGACACACAGTGGACAAGCAGAAGCATGTAGCTGTTGTGGCAGGAACCAAGGATTCTAAAGAGATGCTCAGATATCAAGCTAGTGAAACCATGGTCCCTAAGAACTAGTGCCCTAGGAATCTCAGTCTGGATGAAGAGGGAAGAGGCTGAAGATCAGAGCTGACCAGAGGGGGAGCTGGTCTCCAGGGAGAGATTTCACTCAGTTCTGACATGTGACAGCATTTTACACAACCAGAGATGAGACAGTGGTGGGCCATGATTGGTGGAACCCCACTTGTCCAGATTTCACATCTCTCAGCCTCTGTTTAATCCTAAACTTCTTGTCAGGATCCCAATGGGACTTGATAGGGGCAGTCACTGTCCCTCTTCTAATGTGGCCACCCTGAATACATAGTTTCCTGCTTTTTTACTATTGCCTGCTGTTTGACCTTGGACCTATTGAGAGCCAGTGGCTGAGCCAGCATATTAGGGCTGCCAGGGCCCAGGCTCTGACTGTGACAACTCTGGTAACAACCAGACATCTGGGCTGGAAGGAGTTATCCAGACAAATGCCGGGCAGGAGAATCCAAAAAACAAAAAACAAAAAACAAAAAAAACTTGGCTGCTCACAAAAGAGCCCTACATAGAAGGTAGCTGACATTGAGGGGACACCACAGGTGACAGATTGGCAACCCTCACTGTCAGAAGAATTTAAAGGTGAAACTTGGGACCCTTTCCTGCCCAAGGTTCACCTGCATTGTGGAAAAGCCATTGAGGAAATGTAACAGAACCTGGTTAGCCCAGTTCATCTGGGGCCACGGAGTTTAGGCTCCTATTTCAGGTGCTGATTTCCTGAGCCGCAGCATGGACAGCCTGCCCTGGCCGTATCTCATGCTGTGGAAAACAAGGCAGTGACTGTTTCCTGTGATTTTCTGCACAGGATCCAGTCCCATCCATCCTCCAGGTGATGTCTCTGGGTATCGCCCTGCCTTTCCTGTCTCTGGCTGGAGTGTAATGATGCTTGATTGCTTTCTGACACAAGGGCAGGCCTCTTCTGTTACAGATAGGGGAAGAGTGGAAGAAAGGCCTTCTAAAAGGCCTACACATCCTCTGATCAAGTGGGGCGGGGGTGGGTGGGTATGGAGAACGAAGGGAATGGGAGAATAGGCCTGGCAGCCTTGGGAACCAGGCCAAGAAAGAGCAATGGGCCGGAGCCTGGCATTTGTCTAGTGACCTCTTATAGTATTGCTGAGTCATGGGACATTTTGTAATACAGAACTGGGAGGGACCCGTTCTCAGAAACCCTCCATCTCTCTCTGTCCAAGCCCCGGGCATTTACTTTCCAATGACATTTGACTGATGTCATCATTTCGATTTAGTAAACAGGCCGCTTCCAGGCCAAGATAGTGGTGACCTCTGACAGCACACACTGCCTTGGTGGACTCTTTCATGGGGTGAGGCATCTCGTTTCCCATTGCTATCACTTTGATTAGCGCTGACAGTAAGAGATGAGGCAGAGCAGACAAGCTGGACAGAGAGCAGGAAGTGAAGAAGGAATAAGGGGGAAACAGGGTCTAGGGAGGACTCGTAAGTGCTCAGAACAGAATAGCAGAGCTGCCCAGGGAGCTACAGGAGGCAGCCCCGGCTATTAATAGACCTGTGCACTGGAGATGTGCTGCCGGCATTTCTGATACCCACTCAGGATCTCCAGTGAGAAGCTACTTGGAGGCCCTGACTTTTGAATGCCATGAGCTGTGTATGTATTTGAAGGGTGGGGGCAGTGCCAGGGCTCAAGTCTGTGCCACAATGCCAACCAGTCCTGGGTGGTCCTTTTACCTGATTTGTTAGAGCCAGAGCCCAGATCCTAACACACTAGACCTGGCCATCCGTCCTCAAGAGGCCAATTAAACAGGCCATCTTGAAAGGCAGAGAAAAGAGATTTAGCCAGTGTTGGAGGAGAAACAAAGAGTCCCATGGACCCCTCCATCCCCAAGTCTATCACTGGGGTCCTGATGTGAGGTTGTGATTGTTATGGAGGCAAGAGGAATCCATACTTTAGTAGTCCTGGTTAACTGAGAGTCTGCCAATCATGGTCCGTCATCACCTCTTCTCTGGTCTTTCAAAACTGTCTGACAAATATTCAGAACTGTATGAGCTCTCTTTCTGAGATCCAAATTCCCCCACTAGAGTGCATCGTGCTTCCTTCTTCCAGACTGAAACTTCTGGGGAGATTCTAATTTCCTGGGGACCACTGTGGCAATGCAAAGGGGAGTTACCTTATAATAATCACTAACATTCGTTCCTGCCGGACCAGAGACACTGCTGGGCTCATCTCTAAAACTAGGCTGTCCTGTGACCTGGCACAGTTGTTTCAAGCTAAAAGACTAAGATTAAAAATCTTCATCTCTTACCTTAATGCAGCTTAAATAATCACCAAACCCCAATGGCAGTCTGCTCCTGGAGAGCAATTTTAAAGTTAGTTGTAGGTTCATGTTCCTGCATGGAACATGAAGTGGGAAGTGGAGAAAAGAAATATTAAAAAGTCACTCAGCTCTTCCCAAGCCTCAGAGCAGAGTTTAAGGGCCTCCTGTCCCCACGGTGTAACCAGCTATTAGGGTTCTGGCAACCCCCATTGAGAACATCAGCCACTACCAGTATGCTGAGGAACATTGAGAAGCAGAAAAAGGAGATGTATTCAATGTGGCCACTTCGGGGAGAAGAGAGAAAAAGGAGGCTACTAGCCTTGGAAGGTCCCCAGGTAGACACCAGCAGACTTGCAGGTCACAAGGCATAGATAGCCCCATCCTTTCCAACTAGTCGCTCCTAAAAACAGAAGCTGAAGTTCAGGACGCTTGTCTGCTGGGCACTGAGATTCTAATGTCTGTTACCTCTACAGAAACAGATCGGGAGACAGAGGTAGGAAATTCTTCTATACGAGGTGATGTCGGAGAACAGGACCCAGCAAGAGGTTCCAGAAGAATCAAGATTAACATGTAAGAGAATCTAATGGCAGAGAGTTTGTCCCAGCCTTGGGAATGCCTTTTGATGTTTTAATAGATAATCATTATCCATGTGTCCCCAGTTTGAGTCTTTGTTCTGGGACACAAGAAGGAGATGTCACTCAGCAAGTGCCTTCTGAACCCCAGTATGTACCTAGAACCCAGGCTTGGGGGAAATGGGGTGGAGATGTCTGTCTCTGTTATGTTAGTTCATGGACCTGCCTCTAAGGCACTGGTTGCTCTCAAAGGCCAAACTCTACGGTCTGAGGAAACCAGACCAAGCTCCCCCCAACCCCTCCCCCCAAAACCCCTCCCTCCAACCCCTCCCCCACAACCCCTTCTCCCCAACCCCAGCAACTCTCTCATGCTATGCTATAGCTCCACAGCCCCTGATTTACCCAGTACCTGGCTCCTCTGTGCTGCTTGTCACTCAGGCTGTCCCAGACTAAATCACATGGTGTGGAATGTCCTGCCACCACATGAGAGGTTAGGAGCTGGCTATTATAACCCAAAACTTAACAAGAACCACAATAAACTGCTTTGGTTTATTGAGCCACCTCAAACTGCTCTGTTCCCTTCATTTTCTAAATCTATACCTGAAGTCCAAAGCTCTTCCACAGAATCTTGTGTGAAGTTGTTTCCTGCCAAGGTCCCAGCAGGTATTCCAGATACAACAGCATTCTTTCCATGGCCCGAGCTTCCGTATTGTTAGTTGTTCACAATTCACATAGACACAGAGCCCTTGACTGGGCAGCAGTTAAGTCCCCTGTTCACCTATGACTGTGGCATTCTATGTTCAATGTCTCTCTCAAACTCTCTCTCTCTCTCTCTCTAAGTCTATCCATCTCAATGAACAGCTATAGTTAGAGTAGCCATTCTAGAGCATCACATGGAGTTTTACTCTTTCATTATCAGTTATATTTTTATGCACTGGTCCATCACATTAAAAAAAGCATTGAAAAAATCAAAGACAGAGTTAAAACCAGAAAAGCAATAGGTGCATAGCCTCTTTCATAACTCGTGTGTCTGTTACCTAAAGGAACAAATCTGTGGGTGTCTTTACCATAGGCATATGTTGTATCTTGTATCTTAGGTTTCATTGATTACAGAGTGTGATGTTTATAGTGTTTAAAGGGTAAAGAATGTCCTTTTGCAAACATATGTAAGGTAGGTTTATGAGGGTTATTTTTTTGGATTTAGGAAGGAGAGTTACAAGTTCAAGGTTACAGGCCACTTCAACTCAAGTAAGCACAGTCCAGTTGTCACCCATAACATGGCTGAGGTGTCCTTAGGGAGGCACAGGCTGCATCTGCAGGCAGGTTAGGCTTTATCAGCAGTGTTCGGAGTTTCCTGACTCTGTCAGCCATAAAAACAAACCATTTTCTAAGGCCTAGGGTTCTGCCCTCCCATGCCCCCATAATCTGTCATTCTGCCCTGCCTTGGTCTCTGCACACACACCTCCTCCCCGCTAGATTAACTCACCTCTAGATTCCAACAATACTGAGGATGTGGTAAATGCTATGTAAATAGCTAGTAGACTTCGAAGCTTAGCGAATTGGGTTTTCCTAGGTATGTTCTCTTGACGCTTAGCTGACTCCAAGGATACGGAGCTCAAGAAGTTGATGCTCACTCTGGAATTCCGTGAGACATGTTGGGTGCAAGTATCTGACACGCTTCAGTTTTTGTTGTTGTTGTTGTTGTCATTGTTTTGTTTGTTTGTTTTTGTATGAGTGTTTCGTCCTCATGTATGTCTGGGTACCATGTACACAGAGTGCTCATGGAGGTCAGATGAAGCCATTGGGTCCTCTGGAATTGGAGTCACAGACAGTAGTGAGCCCCCATGTGGTTGCTGTTCTCTGGAAGAGAAGCCAGTTCTCTTAACCACAGAGCCATCTCTCCAGCTTGTTTTAAATTCATCGGTGATGATTTATATAGACAATTGGTCAGATGTCCTGGGCATCCCTGAAACCAGGCATGGGTGCCATGTTTTTTGCCTAACACACCATACCCTATTGTAAGCATGTGACCTTTCACCCCCTCACTGCAGAGGGGTTTGCTCATACTGTACACCATTCTCTGATGTCACTGCCTGGTCACTACCAGGGCTGTTAGCACTCAAGGAATGAGATCTCTGACATAGAACGAGGCGCTTTCTGAGACCTGCTTAGCAAACTCTGCTTGGATATGTTTGTCAGTCCCTCACAGCTGACTCTCCGTGTTCAGAATAGGCAAAGGCTCAAGAGCCATTTCTCCTCTGTTTCCCACATACATACATAGTTTTCTCATTGCTGCTTTAGACCAGCTTGAAGTATTCTACGCTTTTCTTAACGTGCTTATTGGTCTACAGGAGTGGCTGGTGTTAATGGAGAAATGGTTTTTTTCTTCTTCATAACACATTAGTAAATTCTGTCCTGTAAGAGGAACTCAGACTACACAGTTGACACAGATTACTGCAGGCCCTGGTGAGAGTGGCCGCTGGGTGGTCTAGTATTGCTGCCTGTAAACTATGCAAGTGTCCCCAAGCAGGAGAGTATTCTCCAGGCTGCAACAGAGAGCCTCAGGGCAGGACAGACATCTCCGTCCTTGTAAATGGCCGCTCCAGGTGATCTCTAGTGTCCTAGTGTCCAGAGTGCCTCTGGTGTCGCAACAACGTCTTAGAGAAGGAAGCCCAGATTCTTTCATGGACCATGCCTTCTGTCTGTCAAAGATACAGCAAGGGCCTGCAGCAGCTTTCCACAAACAGTCCCACCTCTTCCAATCATCTCCCTACCAAGAAACCAGAGACCTTCAAACAAGCCAGCTCAGTCCTTCTCCTACCTCTAAAGCTATCAAGGAATGTTCAGACTAGCATTCTTGTTCCTACTTCACCACCACTACTGCCACCCCTCACTAGCCCCTTCCAGTTTCCGTGCTGTTCCTAAAGGAGCCACAGGCCACTTTGTCCTAGGAGGACACACCTAGAGAGGTGTGCCTAGAAGGTCACTCCTCAGAGAAGCCCTCCAGCATTTTCCTTTCGTGTTATTTGGTACCACTTTTTATCCAAGCACCTATGAGTTCTCAGGACCTTCTCATCCACGCACGGTCCCTTCCCTTGCAGGAAGGCTCAGGCCACTGGCCTGCCTCGTGCCTGTATAATCTACCAAGCCTGGATTCCTCTCCAGTGGCCCCAAGTCTAGAATTACAGCCAGGGCACCAGCCTGCTTCTGGAACAAGTGTTAGCATTTTGCTCACAGCAGCTCTGGAAATTAGATGCTAGCCCCAAACCCCGTGATTCAGTCAGCAGCATGAGAAGGCTGGGTCAGGAACACAGGGCTCTCCTTTCTTCTGAGAGATAGCAGTGTTCCAAAGGCTGGGGCCACTGAGGAGAGCTGAGTGGCAGGCCTGAGAACTGACCTGCATGCTGGAAGCCGACCCTCCACGGCACCGTGCCAACGGTGACACTTAACAAACCAGGCAATCACCCAGTTTTGGGAAGGAGGTGCCACCTAGCTCTGGGATTGTCGTGTAGCTGGTGCTGGGATGGTACTGGATTTCCCTTTTCAGAACAAAGACAAACACACTCCTCTGGGAAGCCCATCCTGGGAGAGACTGCGTGTATCAGAGGCCCCACTTCCGTGCCAAGTATTCAAAGCCCGTGGCCTGGCCTGCTTGCTCCAGCAGTTCCTGGCAGAGGACATGGGCATTCTCCAGCTTGGAAATTTAATTGCCTACTATAGCCATGAAGCCCATTCCCAAGGCAGAAAAAGAAAATTGAAAGGAAAAAAAAAAGAATAAGAAAAAAGAAAAGCCACATGAGTTGTAGGAGAAGTTCTCACGGAAGCAGTTAAGATGAGCTGGCTGCTGAATTTGACCGGCAGCCTTTGTGGGAGGCCAGTTTTTTATAAGCCAGTTCCAGAAGCTGTCGTTCAGAAGAGGAAGAGCAACAAAGACAGCTCTGTCAGCAATGAGAAAATGGAAGTCACAGGCAAAACCAGAAAACGTTGTCCCCTGGAATCATCGTGATCTGCAGCATAATTGTACCAAGATCGAATGCCCAGGAGTGGACGCTGATGGCCGTGCCAGAGTCAGGTGGACTCATGGATTAAGTATTGTTCTTATTTCTAAGCAACGAGCTTGTCTTAACCTCTTTCCTGTGTCCCAGTTTAAAAAAAAAAGTTTTCTCTTTGTCTCCCTCAGACAAACGCAGCTTCGCAATGAGCTACCCTCTCCTGCAGACAGACCTCTTAGCTTCTCAGTGAGCTAACCTCTCCTTGCAGATAGACCTCTTAGCGTAGACCCGTCCACTCTCAGTGAGCTTTGTGTTTCTCTTGCTTGAAGAGAGCAATTTCTTAGAGAAAGGAGCGTGGAGGGGTGGAGGGGAGGAGGGGCAAAGCTGCTTGCTGTCTCTTTTTCTCACATTGGTGCCTCAATCTCAGCCTCAGCTTTGGAAAATATGGTAGGGCTTAGCCCAGAGGACGAGTATCACAGGTTTGGGGCCACAGTAGGTGTTTAGGGTGGGGGCGGGGGGATGGGGTGGGGGCAAGCTGTCATGTATCCATCTGTAAGAATTTCTTAGCTCTTTGACAATTTTAGGAGTTCATCTGGCAAAAGGACACTGTCTGCTAACATCCCAAGCTCAACGGCAATAAACAAGTTCGAAGACTTGGCCGCTGTGGCAGAGTAGAAACCAGCAGGCCTCATTTGGGGGCTTGGAATGAGGAACGAGATCTTAAAATGATATAAAGTAAAAACGAGCCTTGACATTCTTGTTTTTCTTTTTTAAGATGAATCTTTTCTCAAAAAGTCCAGAGTTGAGGAAAGTGATGACAGGCAGAGGCAGATGCAGAAGAACTGTAAACCCACCACGGCAGGAACAAGGAGGCTCAAAGATGTAGAAGCCCCCACATCCAGCTCTCAGAATACTGAGATAGTGGAGCCCAAGAAACTAAAAGTGCCCTAGGAGCCTCAGGCTTGGAAAAGGAAAAGGCCAAGGGGGTTCTAG
Source organism: Mus minutoides (assembly GCA_902729485.2). Taxonomy (NCBI): domain Eukaryota; kingdom Metazoa; phylum Chordata; class Mammalia; order Rodentia; family Muridae; genus Mus; species Mus minutoides. The sequence continues at coordinate 1,160,018 of LR749649.1, forward strand.
TCCCCAGAAGGACATTTCACTCAGTGTTGACAAGCTGTCAGATGGCCTGGTAGCAGGCAAGATGGAGCAGAGACAAGAATAGCTCAGGGATGGCTGGACCCGACCTTCCCCAGGGCTGCTCAGTTATTCAAGCTCTGCTCTTTGTTTAAACTAAAACTTCATCTCAAGACCCCCAAAGATGGACTTCAGGGGAGTGGGGCACTCGACACCCCCTCTCTCTCCCTAATGTAGCTACACTGGAAACAAACAAACAAACACTTGGTTTTTCATTATTACTTGTTTTCTGAGGGCAAGTCACTGGGCTCAGTGTGAGAGCTACTGGGGCCCAGACTGTCCCCAGCTGCTCCAGGAACAGTGCTTGCTATTTGGTAGACATTGAGCACGCCATGTAGTCTGAAGGAACCTCAGGTCTGTCTTAGTAATTCTACTTCTTGTCTGGGTTCTGAGTACTACCTTCATTCTATTGGGCGCTCAGCCACCACCTAACTAACACAAGGACTAGCCCTTCTATTGGGGTCCAGGTCAAATGAAACAGGGAAGACAGGTGGCAGGTGGGTGGGGGGAGAGAAGGAGAAGAAACTACTGGTTTACAATTAGTCGTGCATTTTTAATGCTTGCTGTATCCCACTCGGTGCCAACCTGTGTTAGGTACCAGAAAGATACCTGTGGGTGAAATGTCCCTCCACGAGTTTTTCAGAGCTTCTGGGATGATGTTGACCACTGAAACATAGCACTCAATGCAAGGAGAGTGTAAGACCCAGGTTCCAGCAGGGCTGCTGGGGATGGGAGAGCTTGGGTGCAAGCTTGGGTTAATGACTTGGGCACTTCTATGTGCTTGGTGTTAGGAAGAATTTTATGAGTCACCTAACTCTCGTGCAAACCCAATAGAGCAGGAGCTGCTATCACCTCATCTAGGCTCAGGGTGACAGGCCTTCCCAGGAGCTTAGAGTCCATGGCCCTGCTGCATACAGCAGTGTTGCCCCACTGGATATAGTGGCTATCTCAGTTGTATTTCTATTGTGGTGATAAAACACCAAGACTAAGGCAACTTACAGAAGGAAGGGTTTGCTCTCGCCCTGTGGATCCAGAGGATTAGTGTCCATGATGGCAATGAGAAGGCATGACAACAGGAATAGCTAAGAGCTCACAGCTCAAACTGCAAGCAGGAGGCAGAAAACATACTAGGAATGGCACAAGTCTTTTCAAACCTCAAAGCCCCCTCCCATTGACTTTCTTCTTCCAGCAAGGTCACACCCCCTAATCCACCCACTGGGATCAAGCATTCGAACATATGAGCCTATGGGGGCCATTCTCATTCTACGCACCAGCGTGGGCATGGGTCAGACTAGCCTAACTACTCTGTTCTTGTCCCCTCTCTCAGTCAGATTCACGCCTTCACATATGGATACAGAATGTGTGGATCAGCTGTCTGCTTCATGCCTTCTCTTAAGTACACACACAGATGCACAGATGCACACAGGAAGCCATGTATTCTCATGTTTCCACTCTCACAGTGCATAAACAAGGACCTCCTTCAACTATGTTTTCTCCTATTCACACTCTCTGATGCTGTCTCATACCTTTATGTATACCTACACTCTTACACACTCCCACACACACCCTCACATACTCTCACACAATCCTACACTCCCACACACCCTCACACACATTCACATAATCCCACACACCTTCACACACCCTCCCACACTCTCACTCACACCCACACACCCTCATACATCCTTACACACTTCCACACACCCTCCCACACTCCTACACACCCTCACACACTCCTATAAACTCCCACACACCCCCATATACTCACACACACATTCACACTCTCCCAAACACTCATACACACTCTCACACACCCTCATACACTCCCATACATTCACATACACACACTCACACATACTCACATACATTCACACACTCATACACACAGATAATACTGACACACACTCTCACACATTCACACACTCACACACACTCATACATACTCACACACTCACACATACTCCCACACACTCCCACACACTCACACATACTCACACACTCACACACACTCACACACACTCACACACTGATACACACTCACACAAGCACTCTCATACACTCTAACATTTCCACATACTATTCTCACATATTCTCTTACACTCACACATCCCCACACATACACATTTCCACTGTACACATTATCTCTATTCTCTCTGTGTGTCACTCACACACACAGAGAGACAGAGACAGAGACAGACAGAGAGAGACTCATGGCCCCACCTCTTACCATTTTGTTCCCAGATGCTTGGTTGACTCACACTCAAGCCCTCTAAGCTTTGACCATCTCTTTCCCTCCCAGTCTAAATGCTCCATCAGGATGTCAGCCCTGCCCTCCTTTCATGTGTCCAAGTAGCCTTTAACTTAGTCCTTGAGTTCATGAAGTGTTTGGTCAAAAGCAAAGATATTGAACCTGTAGCATGGAAAGCTACCTGCTGACAGAAAGGCTTTGGGATATGGAATCTTCTCCCCTTGCCCTCTGTGATGTCTGCTCTCAGAATTTCTCATCCAGGACTCCCTGTCTCAGGGGTACACCAGTTCCAGGTACGTAAGCCAGATACTGATAGGCCCCAGAGCTGCCCACTTATTCTCTGAAACTGCACTAGCTTCTTTTAATATAGCTAGGCCACCCATATCTCAGCCCATCATTGCTGTCAGCACATGCCTTCTCTTCTTGGCCTGCTGTTATAGCCTCACTGTCCCTGAATAAGCTAGAGTGTATCTACCTACATATTCTCTAGTAGGGAAGCCAATGAGAGCTTCTGTTATAGGGATGGCCTAACAGATATGACCACTCAGACACAGTGTACAGCCAAGTGTAAGTTTCTTCCTTCCTTTCTTCTTTCTTTCTTTCTTTCTTTCTTTCTTTCTTTCTTTCTTTCCTTCCTTCCTTCCTTCCTTCCTTCCTTCCTTCCTTCCTTTCTTCCTCCCTCCCTTCCTCCCTTCCTCCCTCCCTCCCTCCCTCTCCCCTCTCTCTTTCTTTCTTTTTTTTGAGACAGGGTTTCTCTGTATAGCCATGGCTATCCTGGAAGTCACTCTGTAGACCCGGCTGGCCTTGAACTCAGAAATTTGCCTGCCTCTGCTTCCCAAGTGCTGGGATTAAAGGCGTGCACCACCACTGCCCAGCATAAATTTTTTTTTTAAAGATTCATTTATTTTATGTATAGGAGTATACCATTGCTCTCATCAGACACACCAGAAGAGGACAACAGAACCCATTACGGATGGTTGTGAGCCACCATGTGGTTGTTGGAAATTGAACTCAGGACCTCTGGAAGAGAGGTCAGTGCTCATCTCTCCAGCCCCCAAGTGAAAGTTTCTATTCCAGCCAATTGAGACTATACACAGGTATTTAGGACCCAAGTGTAAAGCCAAGTATTTAGAGTAAGAGGTTTTTAAAGGCAAAACCACATTCTGGTATCTCTCTTGGCAGCTACAGGTGAGACTTTAGGCAAGCAAGCAGTTTAACAGAAGATAAGATAAGCAGCTAGCTGGAGAGGGAGATTTGCACAAGCTTGCAGTTTCGCAGAACCTAAAGTAAGTTAGCTGGGGCATCTTGACCTTGGGTTCCTGGAATAGAGTGGGGTAGTTTCCCATGGGACTGTCTATCAGGGAGATCAAATTCTAGTCAAACCTGAAATGGCCTCAGCAAGAATACAAGATGGAAGAACTCCTGCACTATCTTGCCCTGTCACACTTGGACTCTGCAAACCAGATCATGGGACGCTCTGCTAAATATCCTCCCTAAGAATCCACTCAGACTTGCATGGTGACCCACGGACAACAAAACTAAGTCAAATGCCATGTTTTTCCCTTCCTGGCTCATGGCTTTTTTCCCTTCCTGGCTCATGGCTTTTTTCCCTTTCTAATGCTCAGCAAAGTTTGTGCAAGTTCTTGGTTCTGGGATTACTTGAGTTGACACTTGGAGCTTCAGCAGGGCAGGCATTGCCTCCAGTCCCACCCCACATTTTCCCTTTTGTTGCAGATCTGCTGTAAATGTCTGTCCAGTACCTGCATAGATGTGACACCACTAAGAGATGTAGCAGTGATGGGTCCAAGGAACTGGGAAGGATGGAGTTCTAGGGTGTCCATGGTGTTGAATGAAAAGATCAGGATTGGAGAGGGCAATGCTGGCTGACTCCCAGGGATGGATGGTGTTTTAGTCAGGGTTTCTATTCCTGCACAAACATCATGACCAAGAAGCAAGTTGGAAGAAAGGGTTTATTCAGCTTACACTTCCATACTGCTGTTCATCACCAAAGGAAGTCAAGACTGGAACTCAAGCAGGTCAGGAAGCAGGAGCTGTTGCAGAGGCCATGGAGGGATGTGACTTACTGGCTTGCTTCCCCTAGCTTGCTCAACTTGCCTACTTATAGAACCCAAGACTACCAGCCCAGGGATGGTCCCACCCACAAGGGGATCTCCCCTCTTGATCACTAATGGAGAAAATGTCTTACAACTGGATCTCATGGAGGCACTTCCTCAACTGAAGCTCCTTTCTCTGTGGTAACTCCAGCTTGTGTCAAGTTGACATACAGCCATCCAGTATAAGTGGGCTGCAATGATTTTACTCTGGACTCAGCTTGCTGTAAGGTCTCCTGTCAGAAGTAAGTTTAAGCTGCTATTGAAAGGAGCTGGTCCAAGGAAGGGCAGATGTTTGGGAGACACTGAGGTCTCCTACCAAAAGTCTAACACTCTTAGCCAGGCAGCAGCTTAGTATTTCCCATGTGCTGGCTGCCCAAGAGATTCTCAAGAACCCATGAGGCCAGAGAGCTAATACCATGGCCAGGACCCTCCTAGGTCTTAGAAGGCCTAGAGAGGCAGCTAAGAAAAATTCCTGTCAGAGGGACACATCTAGGAATGGGTAAGGACAATGCTGATGGTATGTCAGCAGCTGCCAGAAAGACAAAAGGTTTGATTCTTTCTGGCTTCTTTAGAAAAACCTGAAAATTCCATTCCTTTAAGATATCAATTGCCCACTGTAGGCACTGCTCCTTTTCCTTTTAAAAAACTGATTCCAATTTCAAATTAACATGTAGTGATTGCACATACTTATGGGGTACAGAGTAGTGTTTCGATACACACACACACACACACACACACACACGTGTGTGTGTGTGTGTGTGTGTGTGTGTGTGTGTGTGTGTGTGTGAGAGAGAGAGAGAGAGAGAGAGTCTGATAGGTACCTGGAGTGCCCATCACCGCAGAACACTTGAGAGCGCCGACTTACAAAGAGAAACTTGTTGGCTTGGTTCTCAGTTTTGGAGATCTCAGCCCATGATCGGCTGGCCCCATTGCTTTGGGCCTCTGGAAAGACAGCATATCCTGGTGGGTAGTATTTGCAGGGAAAACTGTTCATTTCATGACCAGGAAGTAAGAAAGAGAACAAAGAGAAACCAGGGCCCACAATCCCTCTCAGGCACATTCAGAGACCTGAAGACTCCCCACTAGTTCTTACCTCTTGGAGGTCCCCCTACCTGCTGGAGATCAAGCATTTACCACATAGACCTTTAATGTCATACTCTGCGGCTGCCTTCCTGCAGGGCCTGGGCCTGTAGCCCATCTCATTATCCACCATTTTGGTGGTAATATTGACTTATATGCATGTATCTTCCTCTCTGACCCCTGGATAAGCATCTAAGAGAGGCAGAAAGTTATCAGATGTCCCTTATGCTAGGGACCAATTCCATTCTGGCAGGGTGGGAGAATGTTCAGAGGACTCTAGGAACCTCAGAGGGGTCCTGCTCCTCCTGCCTGATGGAGCTGAGATCCTGAGTTCCTCCCAGATCTGACATTAAGGACAGAGGGCATTCAGCCCTCTCCACCTCTAGCCCAAGACTCCTCAGTGACCCAGGGGCTGGCCTCTTTCTAGGTGGCAACCCCTAGAGACGCCAAGCCCCCATCTTATTGGAGCTGCAAACTCCATAACATGCCTTTTTCTCAGAGCCCCAGAAGGAGCCCTGAAGGCTAATGCTGGACTGGCCAACTATGCCACTTGTGAAGTGCTCTCCATATCTAGACCACATGGAATGTGTGTAGAACATATTTCTGGAAGAAGGAGGCCTGAATGTCAGCCATACATCCACAGCTACTGTCTGCCACACTCTGAGAGCGCACTTCCATAGTTGCTGTCCTTCTTCTGCCAGCACTGGGCCAAACCCACTTCACCTTTTCACCCTCCTGAGGTTGGCACTGTGCTTTATGCAGAAGCCTCTTCAAATACATCATCTAGCGTGAGCAGCAAACGCTCTCCTCCTGTGATGACCCAAATCTTTAGATGCTCAAGCCTCTTACATCAAATGCCACAGTATTTACATATGACCTATGTAGATCTTACTCTGAGCTTTAAACCATAATGTCAGTGCTATGGAAATACCTCTGTGGTATCATTTAGGGAACAGTTAAGAAAAAGTGCACACATGCTCAGTGCAGGTGTGATCATTTTTCATAACTTCCCACCTGCATTTGGCAGAGTCTGTGGACGAGGAACCAGCAGACATGGGGGGTTGCCTATATACTAACCATCATTGCTTCTGCTGGTAACTACATGGGTGGGTGGGTGTTCTCAAAGGGCTGTCTCTTCATTTTTATCTCTCAAATAACCAAAAGCTTGAAGAGAAGGCTGGGTTCTTTCCATCTGGTATGATCTGCAGTCTGCCACAGCACTGCACACCCAACTGCTCTCCTATGAAGAACTTGGTGGGCCCCAAGGACCTTCCATCCCTTAGCAGCTGTGCCTGGGGTCAAGGTGATATCGAGGCTTCAAATGACTAGGGACCAAGAAGGGTGTTTAATAAAGACTTTGTTATTGAAATTTGGCTTTACCGGTGTGGGAGAAGGGCCTGAGGCAGGGAATAAAGGAGCCGTGGTGTCCTAGAGACCAAGAAGTTTTTCAAAGGAGGAGCTTGTGAAGGAACACCCAGGATCTTCAGTTTCAATAGCTGCTGCAAGCATCTTGGAGTGAGGAACTGGGCATGAGACAGACAGCAGCAAAGGCTCTGGACACTGCCTTGTCTGTGTCTTGCTGTCACTACAAGGCTGGCATCAAGCGGGTGATGGCTGCTGTCCTTTCTCCCTCTGAGTCCTGCTGCTTGCACCTTCTGACCAGTTTAGACCTGCGGCCATTTGTGGAAATGGATTCTGGGCAATATAAATCTAACTCAATTCAGTAAAAAATACACTATAGTCAAGTGGTGGACCCCTCTGATCCCCTGTTTTCTCTTCTACAAAATCGAGATATCTGTGTTTGGTTCACAACCCGATCTAGAATGGGCACCCAACCACTTTTCACCAGCCCTCATGATAATCTTCATTACCTTTAAAACCTGTAGCCCTTCACTTTTTTTTTTTTTGAGGTGGGGGGGACGGGGTAGGGCTTCAAGACAGGGTTTCTCTGTGTAGCCCTGGCTGTCCTGGAACTCACTCTGTAGACCAGGCTGGCCTCGAACTCAGAAATCTGCCTGCCTCTGCCTCTGCCTCTGCATCCCAAGTGCTGGGATTAAAGGTGTGCACCACCACTGCCTGGCTAGTCCTTCCCTCTTGATATGGCAGTGTCTTTACGGAGTTTCATCTTCAGTCTCCATGGCTGTGGCCTCTGAGGGCAACCATGACTAAATTTAAGTCTGGGGTTTAAAACAACATGCAGTAATGCCCCATGGGAACGGCTTCATGTCTGCAGTGCTTTGGGGTTTTACAGAACCAAATTCCTCAGTGGGCAGGTCCATTTGGAAAGCCTTCCCTTGTCCCACCAGGCCTGTTTCTATGGTTACATTGAGATGAAGATGGGGCAGGTGGCATGATATTTGACCTTTTAGGCATAGACCTAGTTACCACCAGTAGTCTGGGGAGCACTTTGCTTCCCCTGGGAGACTAGACATCTCGATATTGACACTTGACTTTCCCAGTAGAGAAATTAGATGGATGTCTGCCAGGAAGCAATACTCATCCCGTAGCTTCAGAGTCATCTTTCTCTGAGGGCTGTGGAGCTATCTATCCCTTTAAGACCAGTGAGCCTCCTGGGAAATGGCAGAAAGGAACTGCAAACAGGAAGGGATTTTCTGCTGCCTAGGAGACCGAGAAGAGGCGGTGCTGACGTCACAGCAATGCTGAACACTCCAAAATAGCTTTGTCTAATTTGAAGGGAAACCAAGCGGCATCCTCTGACTCTCTGAAGGCTTGGTAGGTTGGGGCCTAGCGGAAGAGAATCCTCTCTCCTGAGATGCCTGAGGCTAGGAGACAGGACCAGGCTTTAACCAGATGTCAGCAGCAGCATTAGCCCACACCTCATGGATTCATCATTATCGAGTGCCCTAGGCTCTGTTATACAAGCTAGGGATAAAACTCAGAATGAGTGTAAGGGCAGTTGATGCTAGGGAGAATTTAAAACTTGCCACAGTTTGAATGTGATCTGACCCTTGCAGTCTTATGTGTTTGAATGTGTGGTCTTCAGTGGTTCGAACTGTTTGGGAAGGTGATAGAAACCTTTAGGAGGTGGGCATTTGCTGAAGAAAGTGGGTCATAGGGGGAGGGGCAAACCCAGATGTCTATAGTCTAGTCTTACTCTGATCCGGTCTTTACTTCAAGTTCCACTGGGATATAAGCAAGCAGTTGTTACCTGTTCCTACCACCGCAGAGGAGCTGAGAGACAAGGAAGTCTGGCTAGAATGGGACCAAGGCCTCAGATCCATGGAAACTGGCAAAGCCATACATGCATGGATGTTGACAGAATGTACAGAAAGCATTAAAGGCAACTTCTCCTGGATGGTCAAGGCCTGAGACTGCTTCCCTACAGAGATGTCCCACTGAGACTACCTACTCCCTCCTCTGTGCTGTGCATAATGAATGGGATGAAGTTCCAGGCTGTTGTATAGTTGATATTGCTCCATCAGAGCAAGCCCAGCCCTCCATACTCCAGCTTTTCAGTATGTGTGTCTGCATCTGAACTTTCCTCATTCCCTTGTTTCCCTGTCAAGTTTCCAGTGCCAGGCCACGCTGGATGTGGCACAGAACTACCTGCTACCCATGTCTCTTTCCTCCCATTTTGGACTGGATCCTTTTAATCTATGAGCCTAAATAACCCTTTCCTTCCTGAAGCTGATTCTTGTCTTACTTTCAGTCACAGAGATGGGAAAAGTAACTAACACAGAGAACAGGTACCGAGTGCCGGGGCTGTTGCAGCGATAAACCCGAGCATGTGTGTCTTGGGCCATGCGTGGACTTTGGGTTGCAGCAGCTGTAGGATGCTGTAAGCTGAGCTCAGTGGGCCCTTCTGGTGGGAGTTTGGAAGACTCCAAGATCAGAGAGAAATGTAGATAGTGAAGGGAGGCCCAGCTCATGAGATTTCAAAGAGTAACAAGGACTCTACTAGGAGCTGGGCCAGGGGCCATTCATCTTATAGTCTGGCAAAGAGTCTAGCTGCCTTCTGCCTGTGCTCTGAGAAGTGGTGTGTGGCTTTTGGATTCAGTGAGCCTTGAAAATTTATTAGCCCAGCTCCACTTCCTGGTTCCTCTCTGCTTCGTGTTCTATTGAGCAGTCCTCTGCCCACATGACTTCCCCACTGCGGTCGGTTGTATCCCTGAAAACTGTTAGTCCAGACAAACCCCTCCTCCTATATGTAGATGTCCCGCGAGTTTTTAGTAACCGTGAGAGGAAAGGTAAATGATACACAATCCAATTTTTAATTCTTAAAATACAGTTAGAACCAGGCAGTGGTGGCGCACGCCTTTAATCCCAGCACTTGGGAGGCAGAGGCAGACAGATTTCTGAGTTCGAGGCCAGCCTGGTCTACAGAGTGAGTTCCAGGACAGCCAGGGCTACACAGAGAAACCCTGTCTTGAAAAACAAACAAACAAACAAACAAACAAACAAACACAGTTAGACCTCCATATCCATAGGTTCTCTATCCCAGGCTCAACCCACTGAGGATCCAAACTATCAGAATACGGACATGCCAAGCTGGAGGGGGGTGGGGGGGAGGGAACCAAAGAGGTTTCAGTTCTACACAAAGAACCATGGGTAACTGAGGAAAGCTGAGAGTACCATAAGTGCTCTTTCCCAAGGATGAGAACACAAGTTAGTTGTCAACTGCCAAAGTGTCAGCCCTGAAAACGTAATATTACACGGCTGAGCAGGCTATATTTAGAAATAAATATGCATATGTAAACACATATGTGCATGTAATAACTATTAGCAAGAAAATAAAAGCTAGATGAGGCTGCTACAAGCTGGCATGAGAAGATGGGAAAACAGAGCCCTGGGCTTGTGAGGCCAGTCACATACAGGGCAGGGACAGGCTTCTCCGTGGGTCCTACAGGCTTGTTCCACTTCCTTGTGAGATGGACACTTGGTTCCAGAACAGGAAAGTCATTCAGGTGGGTGTCCTTACCCCTTCAGATTCTGTCAAACTCATCACTTACCTGAAGACAACCACCCAAGTGTGGTTAGAATCTAGCATGGCTGCCCATGGACAGTCAGCCTGAGATAGAGAGGCACTGTCTGCCTGTCAACCTAGACAGTCCTGGCTTGATGTGACACGGGATGGCAAGAGTTTGGACGTGGAGAGTGGACAAGAATCCCCTGCAGATCATTTTAACTGTGGTGGAACATTTTGCAATATTTCTATCTAAACAAAGATAGCTGAATTTCTCCCTTTGGAACTCCTAAAGTGGGTGGTTCTCTTGAAAGAAAACCCCAAACTATCATCCAGGGGACCATGCCACCTATGCAAATATCGTTTCCAACCTACTTGCTTCAACTCAAACCAGGGGCTTTAAATACTTAGTGCTTTTGAGTTATCAAAGACTGGGGCAACCTTGGGGAAACATCGTACCTGGCCTCACAACCTTCACAGTAGCCGAGTCTACCTCAGGGTAAAAGGTTCTCCACTGTGATTCATAAAATGACCAGAAGCAGCTTGGAAAAGAAAGAGTTATTTGGCTTGCACTTCTACATTACAATCTGTCATTGAAGGAAGTCAGGACAGGAACTCAAACAGGGCAGGAACCTGGAAGCAGAAGCTGATGCAGAGGCCATGGAGGAGTGCTGTTTAATGGCTTGCTCCCCATGGCTTGCTCAGCCTGCTTTCTTATAGAACCCAGGACCACCAGCCCAGAGGTGGCACCACCCACAATGGCCTTGGGGCCTCCCACATCAATCACTAATTAAGAAAATGCCCTACAGACTTGCCTGTAGTCTGATCTTAGTGTAGTAGGCACTTATTCAGTGGAGCTCCCTCCTCTCCGACGACCTTAGCTTGGATCTAGTTGGCATAAAACTAGCCAGCACAACTGCCTTGGGAAAGAATATATGGAGACTGGCAGCCAAGGGGCCAGCAATATAAGCCCCCATGGGAGACCTGCTAGCTCTGGGTATGGGGAACTGTTGTCAGAGGGCTGCAGCCAAACACCTGGGCTGCCGGAGGTAGGTTTCCATTACATGGGATGTGAAATCAGAGACTTTGTCACTGTCTCTCTCCCCGTCAGGCTACGAAACAGCCAACTGACCCATGATGGCTCATGAAGCTGACACGGAGAAAACAGGTGCACAACATGGAGGTGAAGATAATGAGGCTTCTGTCCAGCCATGTCTGAGCTTTGTGTTTGGACTTTCCCTTTGAGCCAAAGCAGTATGAGCTAAGGTCACCAGTCCCTCCTGACGATTGTCCTCAAGGAGCTCAATGAGTCTCTTACTTCCTCTGTGTATTTAAAGGACAGGGTGTGAGGGCTGGGCTTTGTTTGGCTCCTAAGTTGTGAGTGTAGCTCACCGTGGTGTGGAAGACGTGACAGCAGGTGTGTAAAGCAGTTGGTCACATTGGGGACTCTGTCAGGAAGCCCTGAGACCCATTAACCCTCTTCTTTGTGTCTAGTCCTTAAGCCCAGCCCACATACTGGGCCACCTACCCACAGCAGGGTGGACCTTCATACCTCAGCGAACTCAATCTTGGAACTCCCACACAGACGTGCCCAGAGGTTTGTCTCCAAGGTGATTCTTGAATCTGCCGCATTGATGGTCATTATTAACCACCACAAGGTGTAATGACCTACACACAAGCAGATATGTACATTTGCTAGAAGAGATTATTAGAAAGCAGGTGTGCAAAGAATATTAGGGAAGGAGAGTAAGAGAGAAGGAGGGAGGGTGAGAGAAAGGGAGGAAGGGAAAGAGGGAGGGAGGGAGGGAGGGAGGGAGGGAGGGAGGGAGGGAGTTAAAGGTCTCAGAGGCAGATTAAATGCTGCAGTTTCCTCTAGGTACCAGTCACTTGGCTGGTCATACTAACAGATGTTGTGTTTGCATCAGTAGAAGAAAGGGCCATGACTCTCAACAAAGCTAGTCAATTTTAAACCTTATCTACTTCCTAATGACTAAGGTTCAAGAGTTTTAGAGTTAACTGTCCTGGCACCCAGGGTTTCCTTAGCCACTCTTTGAAGAGACCTCCAGAGGTTAATGAGCTCGACATATCTTTGACATTTATTAGATTTTACAAGGTAGTGGATCTGACTTTGAAAGCTGACCAGATATTCCAAATCGGTGGCAGCTTTAGGGAGCCGTCTTGGAATAAAGATTTGATAAGGTCACCTTGAATGCCTGAGTGCAGAAAGACTCAAGAGAAGATGTCAGAATGATAAAAATTGCAAAGTGATCAAGGTCTCTGCCAACGACCCTCAGGGTGCCCTCTCTCCTGACCTGCCTTACCCATAGATTCTGTGATTCACACTCTCTCTGCCTTACCCTGTCTGAATAACAACAGGCATTGGTCTATTCTTTAAAGTAAAAACCTTCACTTATTCAACAAACATTTGTGGGAAAAGCTTGGGCAGAATGACACTAAATATCAAATATTTCCCAGCAGATTATGATGTATCTTCCCTAGGCTTAGAGGCCTGAGCGGGATTCCCCAACATCCAAATCAGAGATCTGTGTCCCATGATAAGTCAGCCGTAAAGTCTAAAAGAAGGAAGGATGAAGACAAGCTGATTCTGGGGGAACTAAGAAACCCTCTGAATGCAGGGTGTGTTTTAACTGGGTCTCACAAAACACATAGAAGCTCAACAGATGAAGGAGAAAAAGGATGTCTGGGTTGGACATATAGATGTTGTTGTTGCTGGAGGTGGTGGCAGGGGGAGATAATCAGAGCACGAAGAAAAGCTTAAGGCTCAGAAAGAATGCAGAAAGGATATTCATTGCCTGAGAGATGAAAATTCCAAGAGAGCTTTTGGGAAGGCAGTTTAGTGATATCTGTTCAAATGTAAGATGAATATGATGCGTGCCGCTTTGTGACTCAAGTCTATAGAAATTAGAAACAAAACCTCTAGTGTTACAGGCTACACTCACATTATATCAGTGGTGCATGCTTTTAATCCCAGCACTTGGGAGGCAGAGGCAGGCAGATCTGAGTTCGAGGCCAGCCTGGTCTACAGAGTGAGTTCCAGGACAGCCAGGGCTATACAGAGAAACCTTGTCTCAGAAAAAAAAAAAATAAATATATATATATATATATATATATATATATATATATATATATGCAGCTAAGTAGCTACTTATGAAGAGCCGACTAAATAAGATATGAGGTTCCATGGGACAAGAAGGAAGTCTGAGGGAAAGCCCCAGGCACTGCCTGAGAGATGGTGTGTTACACTGGGAAGTCTTACGCCTTGGTCTTCCCCAGTTCCTGGCACAGGAGCCCTGACAGTAGTGGGATCTTCACTTACAAATGGACTTTGGATGCGAGTGAAGGTGGATGGTGGATGGTACTTAGTAACCCTCGGGTAGCTTCAGGATCAAAGGATTGGGGCTCCCACCCCACCCCTCAACCTCCAGGGAGGCTAAGTGGATCCCGCCACCCATTAATTTAATCAACCACTCCTAAAAACACCCAGAAAGGACAGAGTTCAGAGATGTTCCATGTGGCAAACATGGAGGATCCCAGGCAGAGGCACGGGAACTTCCCACTCATCCGTACTTACTAACCTAGGTATCTTTCCAGCCAGTTTTTGAGTTGTCTGTTTGTTGTGTCCTTTTACAATAAGACAGGAAACATAAGTGGGCATTTCCCTCCTGCTCTATCAGCCACTGCAGAAATAAATCCACCTTGGGGAGAGAACGGTAACTTGTCACACCTATAGCCAGCCCAGTGGAAGAACAGATAAGAGAGCCTGGAGGTTGTCACTGGTATCAGAATGGGGGTCCTGGGCTGACCGCCTGTGGGGCACGAGACTCTGTCCAGGAAGACATTCTCAAACTGTTGGATTAGAAGCTGGGAGGGCAGTTCTGCCAGCTCTTCAGTGGAGTCATAGGAGAGGCATGTGAGCACTTGGAGCAGTGGAGCCCATGACACTAGAAAGGAAGACGATTCTCTTTTCTACCAGTACAGGCCCGGAGTCTGTCTCAACTATGGATTGGCATTAGACTGATGGGACAAAGGCTCTTTCTGAAGGAGGGCAGAGTGGCTGTAGTGTGTGTGGGCTCTTGGTGCCATTGGTGCTGGTGAATTCTGGACAATTTAAGTGGCTTCGTGGTCTGTACACACCCCCACCCACCCCCACCCCCACCCCCACCCCCACTCACTCCAGAAAGCCCCCATGGCTCTCCTGGAATTTCAGTTAGTTGTCTGTGGGTTGTTTTGAGATCTTTCATGAAGAAGTAGAGTCCTGGCTGAAAGAAGTCACAAGTGCACATCACACTCGCCAAGAAGCACAAAGTGCATTGTTGAAAGACCAGACCGCAGTATACAGGCCTTCATCTCTACATTTACAACCCACCCAGCCCAAGGATTTTACATTTCTCTTACAAGGCCAAGTTGGAGTGCAGCTAGGAGAATGACATTGTTTTCTTATTTCATGGTGGAAGCATTTGGAAATGAATGGATTGTTCTGCTGTTTACACAATTTGGTGAATAAAGTCGAAGCTATTTGTAGGAACACATTTAAAGGGGACTGGATGGTACATGAATGATATTTCAGTCAGGCTGTGACCCCATCATCTGCAAAGTACCCCAAATGTTGGAATTGGACTTGGAATTTGAGCCTTCCATGAGCCAAATGTGGAACTTGGAAGAACCCGGGTTCAGCCTCAGCTCCTCAGTGTGATCAGATGATGGTTACATCACGGAACCCATGTGCAGGGAAAGTGAGAACAGACGTCTGGAGGTTACTGACCTGTGGGATACAATTTCAAAGTGCATGTGCTGCATGCATGCATGCATGTGTGCTGCATGAAGTCCCTCCGGCTCCTAGATACCTGGGATGCATCAATGCATCAAACTTAATTCCTGTCTGTGTGGAGAAAAACAAACTGGGGTAAGTGATAGTCTCTGGCATTATACTACTAGCCTTAGTCATGTTCTAATGCTATGAAGAGTCACCAAGACCAAGGCAATTCTTATAAAGGAAAGCATTTCGTTGGGGCTGGGTTACAGTTTCAGAGGTAAGTCCATTAGTATGATGACAGGGAACATAACAGTGTGCAGGCAGACATGGTACTGGAGAAGGAGCTGAGAGCTTTACGTCTTGCTCTGTAAGCAGCAAGGAGAGAGAAAGAGAAAGAGAGAGAGAGAGAGAGAGAGAGAGAGAGAGCACAGTGGAAAAGTGAGAATTTTTGAAACCTCACAGCCAACCCCAGTGACAAATGTCTTCCATTAAGGCCACACTCTATTCCAACAGGGACACACCACCTAACCACTCCAAACAGTATATCAGCTGGGGACGAAGCATGCAAATCCATGCCTTCCTCAGGGCAGTGGACACAGAGAAATAGGCACCACTCTTTGGACATAGCTCTCTTGACCATGCGGTGCCTAAAGCCCATGGCTATGCCTGCTCTGTAGCCGCTTCTGTCTTTTCTTGGCTGGAGATGTTCTCATGCATCTACTCAGGTGCCTCTGTAACGCTGGTGTCCTTCCAGCCTAGCTGAGAGTTCTTTGCGACCTGATTTGTCCGTGTTCCTGGTGAGAAGTGTCCAGTACTTGAAAGAAAGATATGTTGGGATAAAAAGGTAAATCCAGAACGCAGCAGCAGTTCAGTAAAGAAGGCACCAGGGCATCCAGCTTGCTACTTGCCACTCGGGACTGTGTGGTACTTAAAAGCGGGGTGGGGTGAAGAAGAGGTAGGCAAGGAAGATGGAGTAACACGTGGACATAGCTCCAAAATGAGACTTGGCCCTTGCTTCAAACTCTAACTCCAGGGTTCCTCCTTCTCTATTGGCTCTCGCTTATGACAGACCTCACAATTCCCTGTAGGTTGGCTGAGTGCAGCTTGTGAGTTTCTATAGTAACTGTCACCATAGCACCAGAGGCCTGGCTCCAAATTCCAGCTCTGCTGAGACCCTGAGCTGCTGTCAGCTGCTCCTTTCCTAGCATCCTCCATTCCACAAGATGGAAAGAAGACCCAGGCTTGGGATCTACACACGGGCGTATGGCTAGGGCCTGTCAGGAGGGCTGGCACTGGGATGCATGGCTCAAGGGGCCAGTGCTCAGCATGGCATCCACAACAACAGAATTGCCCAAAGCTGACCACTCCTGAGGGTCTCAACTTGTGTTGTTTTACACAGACAGGGAGGAGCATCAGATCTGGATATGCAGCAAATGTGGGGCAGAAAGGCTGCCATGGGGCCTGGCAGGAATTGCTAAAAAACTAAAAATAAATAAACAAACAAACAAATAAAATGTGTATGTGTGTGTGTGTCAAAATGTGTGTGTGTGTGTGTGTGTGTGTACTGAGATCCTGTGACCCCAAAATCTGTGGGCTCTCCAGGCTTCCTGTGGATCTGTGGCCTCTCTGGGCCTCACTTTCTCATTCTGTAAAATGGGAAGAGTACATAATATTACTACTATCTACTTTTTGTTGCCAAATAAGCCCTGTGCCTTGTATTAGTGGGTGCTTGGTTCTTGGTAGTAGAGAGATGGGCAGGCATGCACAAGTCACCAGCACTGAAAACACTGAATTTAGATAATGTGTTAATAGGTGATGCTTTAAGTGTGCGTGTGTGTACCTGAGTACATGTATGGGCCGAGTTGCTGCCATTTTCTCCCGTCCTTCCATACACGCAGTACCCATAGCAGCCAGAAGAGGGCATCAGATCCCCTGGAACCTGAGGTACACATTGAACTGAGCTACCACCAGGGAGCTGGGAACCAAAGCCAAGTCCTCTGCAAGAGCAGCCAATGCTCTGAACCATGAGCTACCTCCCAGCCTCCAGATGATGTTGCCTCTGTGACCTCAGCTGTACACCCTGACCCATCTGTCCCCCACTTGCTATTCCCCTCCTATCCTGGTCCAGCATTTCTGGGAGCCTAGGAGACAGAACATGGCTTCGTGAATCATGAACTTGACTTTCTTTCCAACTGCTGTGATTTGCAGCCTTCTAACCCTGGCCCTGATGAGTTCTCTCTGATCCCCAGTTACCTAATCACAAGTCTTTAGTGATTCCCTTGGTTACAAGACTTAAACCCCACCAGGCTGGGGTGACTAGTAATCCTAGTGATGGCATGGCAAAAAGTGCCAGATGTAGCAAATAAAAATATAAGATGTCAAGAAAATTTTAACTTCAAATTAAGGCTTTTTAAAAATTATTATTTAAATTATTCAAATATTTATTTAATTATTTTGATTATTTAAATATTTAAATTATTTAAAAAATATTATTTAAGTATGCCCCTATATGCATACTTTAATAACAACAACAACAACAACAGCAATAATGATTGTCAGAAGTCCAGATTTAACAGGATAACTTCCATTTTCTCTGGCAGCCTTAGGTGGGCAGATACTAAAAACCAAGCCAGATCTCCCTGCTAGGTAGCATCATGAGCACCCACCACCCCTCTACAATTTGCTTTCTGTAACCATCAGAGGCAAAAATAGCTCGCAGCTGCTCTCCCCACACCCCAACTCATATCATGTTGATTGGCCCGCCTCAAGGACCTTGCCTACCAGCCTGCAATGGGCTGCTTGTTTTGCAGCCTCTCCTGGCAGTTGGTCACATCAGGCCCTGCAGGCTGTCCTACTGCAATTCTCAGTCCCAAGACTCTGGTCTCAGCACATGCATGGCAGCTGTTCATACTGAATGAAGAAAGAAAGAAAGAAAGAAAGAAAGAAAGAAAGAAAGAAAGAAAGAAAGAAAGAGAAAGAGAGAAAAGAAAGAAAAGAGAGAGAGAGAAAAAGAAAGAGAAAAGAGAGAAAAGAGAAAGAGAAAAGAGAAAGAGAGAAAGAAAATAAAAAGGAAAGAAAGGAAGAAAGAAAGGAAGAAAATAAAAAGGAAAGGAAAGAACATGACCACTCCTAGGTATGGTGGAGAAGAAAGTTTATCATAGATATAGCCAGAGGCAGAAGAATGCAGAGTAGTCATGACCTTGAGCAAGGCAAGTAAGCCCTGTGCCTTGTATTAGTGGGTGCTTGGTTCTTGCCAAGCTCACCCCCAAATGCACTGAGCAGAAAGACAATCGTAGTGGGGAAAGTGTTGGCCATATGGGGAGAGGGGGAGAGGAAGGGAGAGGAAGGGGGGGGGGACTGAGTACAGCAGCCAGGAGGCCAAAGGTATAAAATAAAGAACAAAAGAAGACTGACAACCAAAATGCCTAGATTACATAGGGAAAAGCCTCTGGGTAAAGGGCAGACCAACCCTTGGGCTGAGGAGTTCAGGGTAGAGGATGGGGTATGCCAGCCATATCCTGTAACAGATAGGGACTGAGGGATGCTGGAAGAACCTGGTGGGCAGGTTCACTCTGATATTAAATAGCCGTCTCAGCCACTTGTGCTGGGTTTCAAACTTAACACATACCTGGCTCTGCAAGCTTGTGACTCTATGTCTCTGGACTTCAGTTTCTGATGTGTGGGATGAAGGAAATCACACAGTAAGTGATGTCAGGATCTGCGCCAGGACTGCAGAGGCAGCAGCCACTGCTGCTGCTGAAGACAGCAGGTATACGGATGAGCTCCTGTCGTCCGCTGTCAAGCAAAAAATGGGCTCAGTATTGCCTGTGCTTGGATGCTTTCAAAAATGGAAATCTGGAGATGCAGGGGGAAAGGAAGCCTTTTGATCTGGGGTGGTGGTCTCCTATCTGTGATCTCCACAGTAGGACAGCTTGCCCTGCAGTTCTATGAGGGTCCTGCAGAGGTTGCTGCAAAGACCTGCAGTGGAATGTGTCCTCCATGTGGGGATTTAAATGCAGATTCTCTGGCTTGCAGAACCTTGGGAACCATTTTCATTTTAACACCCAGCCTCGAAGGGTGCTTATGACCTCTATAACTTGAGAATGACTCTCCAGATTCTCCATCATCTTAGGTCACACCCTCACCTACACCTGTTACAATGGGGCTGGGGCACCCCCTCTCTTTTTGTTCCAGCCTACATCAGAAGTGGGATGCACCCCAGAGCATAGCAGGAACATAACTCTTATGTGGCAGAGGTTCCTGGCACCTGCACATCACTGTGCCAGTTGTAACTGCAAACTTGAGAAGGAACTGCAGCCCTGTTTCACAGGTATGAAATCCTGGGGGCTCTAAGAGAACAGGTGCCACCTCTTCTGACACCAGAGGTTCCAGGGAGCCTCCTGCTCTGAGCCAAGCTCACCTCCAAATGCACTGAGCAGAAAGACAATCGTAGTGGGGAAAAGTGTTGGCCAAGGTTCTTCTTTTCTCCAGGTGTGAGGAGGGGCATGCAGCTGCTTCTGAGAAGCCAATGGTGGCTTGAGTGAGAGTGGCTGTGTGCTGGAACAGAACAGGATTTGCCCAATGGAGTCACCACCGTTCCATAGGAGCCCCTGCTCCTCAAAGAAACACCAATAGTGTTTGCGTAGTGCCATGGTTCACCTCCAGGTCCCAAATCCAGCTGTTCCCAAATTTAACTTGAGTTATTATGATTATAGTCTTAAATCACAGGAAATCTACGTCAACGGCCAGGGTCTCTCTGCCTCTATCTCTGTCTGTCTCTGGCTATACTTACCTCCATCCATGCACATCTATTATCTAGTTATGACTAAGCAAGCTGCAGATTCAGAATTAACTGCCTGTTGTGTGCTCCCTGATGCTAGCGATTGTATTACGGTGTGGCTGGCTCTAGTAGACAATAGTCTGTCATCTCCCCCAAAGGTCTGGGAACAGAGCTGTGCTGCCCTTCAAATCCTGACTGTCCTCCAAAGGCTTTGTTCTCACCTGTAGACTCAGAGGTGGTGGAAGTGTTCAGAGTTGGGGGTCCTAGTGAGAGGTCCTCAGATCCCAGGGTAAGGGGGAAAGGGGATGTGCAGAGTGTGTCCTTTTAGAGGACAGTGGGACCTCAGCTCCTACCGTTTGCTTTCTCTTTGCACCCTGCTGCTAGCAAAGCTGACTTCTCTCACAAGCACGATAGATGACCTTAGGCTAAAATCTTCACCGTCCTGAGCCAAAGGAAACCTTTCCTCCTTGTAACTCCACGGTCTTGGGTGTATATTCACAGAAACAGAAAGCAGACTCGGTACACAAACAGGAGGTGACTTTCCCTCAGGGAGAACTGTGGGGAAATTCCTTAGCCAATTCCCTTGAGCTGAGCTGGGCATAGCCACATGCAAATAAGGAGGGCAGGAGCAAGGAGGGGCGTTCATTAACCTCAACTGAACGACAAAGAACCTCAGACTCCAGTCCTCCCAACTTCCGGATATTTCTCCAGGCAACTCCCAGCCCAGAGCTTCATTGACTAAACTTCTAGTATTTGCCAGGTTCAAACCCACCCTCATACTGTCCATTATTTGACATTCTTTCAGTCATTCGCACTCATTTTATTTTGAAACTATGGTATGAAGGAGAATGTTTATCCTGTCACTTATATGGGATAAGAGACTGCACTTGCTATTAAAAAAAATGGCTGAAACAAAGAGAGTGAAATTATGGTAGTGAGGGCCAGCCTGGCTTGGCCCTGGAGGTACTGGGAAACCTGCTCTCCTCATGAACGGGAAGGGTGAGGACAGGGCATGAGGACACCATCCTGAGCTCACCTATGCAATTAGAAAGGCTGAGCAGTGACTATTAGAAATAATCCCTATATTCCTTTATTTATGCCCCTCCCAAAGAAACTCTTAAATAATAGTACTTGGGGAAACTGAGTCCCAGCTAAAACCTAAGGCCAAAGTCCAGTGGCTTCTGTGCCTATATGGTTCTTCTGTTGTTTCACATCTGCTCTATTTGAAACCTTCTGTTCTGAGGCTCTATCTGCAGGTGGGGGTGGGGATGGGGTAGGGTGGGGTGGGGATGGGGGAGGGTGGGGTGGGGGAGGGTGCACTTTCACAATAGGGTATACAAACATGTGGAAACTTGCTCACACTTACAGACGACAGTTACAGGCTTGCAACTATGCAAACCTTAGAGAGGGACCTGTGGAAATGGCGTTCTTAGCATTCCCACTCCACACACGAGAGAATACTGAGTCCCAGAATGGTTAAATGTCCACTCAAGCAAGTTATATCCTGGATTTCCATATATATAAATTCACTTATTCATTCACCCGTCAAAACACTTGTTCGGCATGTAGGCATTTAGTACTTCCTGTGGGCTTCTCCCCCCATTCAGAACACAACTTCTTTATAGATCGAGATGTAAAATTCCTTCTAGTTGCATCTTCCTGTGTGCTTTGACTAGATTATTCTGCTCCCTAGAGCCCTAGGTGGTTTCCTGTTACTCTCTGTGGTCTGGGAGTGGCACATAATCCAGACTTCTTTGTGGATCCAGGCACCCATTTCTCTGGCTCGCAGGAGTTGACTGTTGAAGGCTTGCCAAGAACTTTACTGCCTTGGGCTCTGGCCCTTCCTGGAGTGGAGGTTAGTGGGGAGGGGGTACTGATGGAGGAGGGATTATTGAGGGGGAGAAAAATTGAGGCTCTTTCATGCACGACAAGTACACAAAGTCACTCTGGCTTCTCTAGAATTAGCTAAGATCTCCCTCCATCCATCGCAGCTGCATCTCAGCCCCTCCCTCTCCCCAGCTCTGGCTCCTGGCAGTCCCTTCCAGAGGCCCAGCAAAGGAAGCCTCCCTCACCACTGTCCTAGAAGCCCTAGGGTGTCCTCGAGTTCCACAAGCTGGGAAAGCCTTGAAGGCCGTTGGCTTTCCTCTTCCTTGTGTTTTACTGCATTAGCTAGTGAGCTTCTTCATCTCCAGGCCCATCGCTGTTTCTTCAAGTGCTTCGTGGCCTTGGCTCTAATGACAGGCAGCCACTCAGCACACACAGGGAAGGGGTCCTCTTTCAGGCTGAGAGGGGAGATTGGATTACATTACAGGGTGGCAGGAAAAGGTCACTGCTACCCACTTAGGCCTGCCCATCAGTAAGGATAGCACAATCAGCGGTTCCCCTGAAACAGGATGTGTCACGTACAGCCAGGCAGAGGAAGGCAGGAGTGGGAAGCATCCACCTTTGCTCTCCTCTGAAATGGCCCACAAGCTGCCCCAGACTTGACCCATAACATCTCTGAAATTTAATTTCAAATGATGGTCTCAGCGATTCCATATGCCACCCAATCTGGCCTAAACCCAGTCTAAAGGCAGGAAACAAATGGATTGAGAGTCTGCAGTCTGAGGAAGCCATTTGGGATGCAGCTGAGAGGGCCCCTGGGTAATCCTACTTAGCATAAATCAGCCTGCAGAACTCTCCTGGAAGGAGCTCCAAGGTCACCCAAGGTCACTCACTGGTCCAGCTCCTGCAACAGCCGCCAGAGGAGCTGACCAGAGAGCCCCAAGACTAACCTGTGAGGAGCAGACACAGAGTTCTGTGGTCTGTGAGCTGTCTGTCCATCCAAGGCTCCCTTGCTGGAGCTTGGGGTGGTGTGATACAGTGAGACCTTCAAGACAGGGAGCCTAGTGTTCTTCAGAGGGGACCGTGAAACTCCAGCCTCCCTGTTCTGGAGATGTAGTCTCTTCAGCCCTTGTGTTCTCTTGCCATGAGAATCAGTTCTGGCTCCCAGCAGCCCCTTCCAGACACCAGGCAAAGGAAGCCTCTCTCACGTGGGCCTCATTTGAGACTGCTCTGTAAATGTCTGGTCTCCATAATACACCTTTCTCTGTATACATTTAACCTACATTGGGTGTCTGTTTCAAATATCACCAACACCCAGAGTGACTGCAGGCTGAGGCAGTAACCTTGGGAGAGTTTTAACAGCCTTATGGGCTTGCTTCATCATTGCACTAAGCCCTTGGCAGAGGGTTAAAGGTTGCTGTGACGACAGATCCAAAACTGCTTCTCCAGCTCACACAGACCTTTTACACAGCAACGTGTCTTGTTACCCGGTGAAGGCATCATGCCTGTCATTGTCTATCCCATTAGACCAAGGGTTTGGAGGAACCACTGAGCTCACAGTGGCTTAACAGTTAGTGTTACCCTTACATAAACACCATCAGCTGCTTTTATTGCAAAGACAGACTTTCTTTGCTAACTTCTGATGAAACTCAGGCCAGTTACCTGTGTCTAGTGGACCATGTCCAAGTCTTCCAGGTAGAAATGGCATTCTGTAAAGGATGGCTTCCCGGCTCAGAGGCAAATGGCGCAGAGCTTCAGCACAGAGCAAAGCGCTTTCTTTATTCCCTGCTTACTTTGCTGCATAGGTTACTAAAACAGATACACACATACTCAGGGTGAGTTCTACAAATGAAACACTTTCCTGCTTAGATGAAGACTTTGGGGGGATTTGCTAGCAACTGAACCCAGGGCCTGGCACATGCTACATCTCAGCCCTCATTAAGGACATTCATAACTGACCCTGGCATGTGTGTGCTTGCAAGTGTGTGCCAGCAGAGACCTCAATTACTGTACAGTGCTCTGAAGTCACTTCCTGTTACCACTAAAATGCCAGCAATTTTGTTCACTAGCAGAGCAAATACCAACAAGATGAAAACTGTAAATAATATCCCAGAGGCAGAAACCTAGTTGTGACTTTTAGGATACTTGAAGGGGTCTGATGTTCCCCTGGATATGCCTACCACAAATGGAGAACCGCTACTCAAAGGGAATGGACCAGTTTCTGCACCTCCTGAAGCTGAACCTTTATGTTTTGAGTTGCACAAGGGTAGGCGTGGCTCCTAACAAACCAAGGCTTTTGGAGACTCTCTAAAAAATAATGATAAACTCGGGTATTCATATCAGGATAGTATCAGGCATGTCATTAAGTGTTCATACTGTATAAAGCTGAAGCTTGGAGTTCATCTATAGTAACATATCTCATTGTCTCCACAAGCCTGTGAAATATGAGTAATTTGCTCAGAGAAGATGAGAAACTTGCTCAAGGACACACAGCAAATCCATAGGGAAAGTCAATATTAAAACTAGGCTTGTCTGGTTCCTAAGACAACACTGGTTCTCTATTCCCTCCCTATGTCAAGAGAAAGAACACCAGCCTGGCACCTCTGCTCAGACCTCAGATTTTGTCTGGGATACAGCTGGGGAGCTCCATTCCCTCCCAGCAGTCTTCCAGAGCTTCGCCTCTGCTCTGAGACACACTCCCACCCACCACAGGCTCAGTCCTATGGTTGTGCCTGAGCAGTGACCAGACTCTGTTGGGAGTCTAGTCATCTTTGATCCACAATAAAACCGGGTAATCCTGCGGTGTCCTCTGTGCTCTGCTGTGATCGTCCACTTAGACAATCTTCCCGAAGCCTGCTGATCCCTTCCCAAGCCTGGGGGCTCTCACGTCTAGAGCAGGCATGGACCTTGGTTCCCAATTTTGCTCTTGGAGCTTCTCGTCTGGTCCCTGTAAAATGGGGACATGAGCATGCCACCTCAAAGGGTCATTGTGTCACATTAAGGTGATGCTTAGAAATGGCCAGGCCCCAGGAGGAACTGAGTCAATATACACAGCTTCTGCTAATTTTGCCATTTTAAGCCCATGAAGTAGCTTGAAACAGTATTTAGATATGCATCTCTTTGATTTTCCTGTAGACAGGTCTATTCCTGGATGCTCACTCCCACTGGGCCTTCTGTGTATGCCCTGTGCCTTCCCTTTTTGATTTTACACAGCATCCCTAGGAGGGTTTCCTGATAAGGTAGACCATTCCTTTCTACTAGACACCTGGAAAGCATCTTCCAGATGTGCGTGCTGTGTGTTGCAGTCTGCAAGAACTAACTGAAGCAATGGGAAGTGGGAAGTGAAGGAAAGACTCATCTGGAAACGCTGGGATCAAGTGGGCTGTGAGCGCAGATGGAGACACACGAGCAACAACCCACTTACCACACACGCACTGCAAGACCAAGGAACAGGCAGGTTAACTAGCCTGTGTGGGGGGTCTGTGGGGGGGAGCAGCCTCCATCCAGACTCACTCATCTGGGAGGAGGAAGCTGAAGTTGAGAGTCTCTGTACACACTGATATTAGTTAAAGGACAACCATCCGGCAATGGACCAGGGGAAGAATTTGCCATTCCTCTGACCCTGGCTAGGGGAAGGCCTTGTCATTGCTGTGGGTGTCAGGCATTGAGGTCATTGACAGGGCCCGGCCCGTGCTCATCTCAGTAATACACATTCATTCAGGATGTCATTCACTCCCCACACCACACCCAATTTCCTCCTTTAAAGTGGTTTCCTCTAGCCCACTCAGAGCCCAGTCTCAGTCAGGACTCAGGCCATGCCCTTGGCTGCACCCAGTTACACTTTGAGGTCTGTCTCCAGAGCCCGGGGGGGGGCGGGGGGGAGAAGAAACTCTCATTAGGAAGGGGGCTGCTGAGAGGGCCAGCACTCCATTCTTTTCTCTTTCAATCATCTCGAAACCCAGAAGGCCAAGGGAACTAAATGTATGCTCAAATCAGTCTGTGTGACACTGAATTGCTCCCATTTTCTAGAGAAAAACAATCAGTGCAGACACTGCACCGTAGATCATACCCACAGCCCCTGTTGACCTAAAGTCCCTGAATTAAATTTCCCTCCCCGCCCAGTACTATTACATTACAGATCAAAAGCCAACTTGTGTGGGGTGATTCATAAAGGAAAAGAAGCAAGAAGTGGAGAAAGAGGTGGGAGAGAAAGAGGGGGGAAGAGGAAGGAAAAAAGGAGAGGAAAGAAGAGAAAAGGGGAGGAGAGAGGAAGAGGAAAACAAAGAAGAGAAGGAGAGGAAGAGGAGAAAGAAGAAAAATGGACCAGGAAGTGAAAGGAAGTCCCACAGGAGACAGGAGACAGAGATGGGGGTGAGAGGAGGGAGGGGCAGAGAGGAGGAGAGGGACGGTGGCTTGTGCTCCGGGAAGGGAGGTGGCTTAAAATGAAATAGGTTTGACATCAGATGGGACACATAAATAGGACTTTTGTTGTTGTTGCAAACACAAGTTCTGTTTTCTAATCTAAAAAGAGATCTCTCTGCCACACACACACCTCCTCTCTATGCCTGCCTCACCCAAGACGTAGGCATACTTGGCTTCATCAGATGTAAAAGACAAGTGGCACCTATTCCAAACTCTGCCACGCGAAATCTCCACAGAAATCTGGCGATAGGGACAAACCCTGAATAGAGGCAAGCCAGGCAAGCCAGGACTACTCAACCTAGTGTACATACACTGTCACTGTGAGGGGGTCACCAGCTCCAGAACAGCCAGCTTCACCTCCAGGTGACAGCCTGAGGCACACAGCAACATCATCTTGGTGTTTACAAACATGGAATGGTCTTCAATACCATCAGGACTCTGCAGCTAACCTTAGAACTAGCCAGATTTCAGACACTCTTGGGCCAGCCTCCATATGCAATAATGCGGCAAGGATTGTTAATAACGGAAACTCTCATGTTTCACAAGCGTTCTGGGTGTTTTATTATCAGACCTGCCTTAGCAAACTGCATCTGACCATATCCACACCTGTAGTATATGTTCTGGTGTGTTCTGGTCATTTCTCTGTGATTCAACATTATGTGTTTATTCTATGCCTGTTATCACGTCCCCTAAAAACACTGATATCCCAGGGACCAGAGAGATTTTTCATTGTAATCAGCATAGATCCTTGTATTTATCAAATTAGCTCAAATGAATGAATGAATGAATGAATGAGACATTCAATGCCTAAATTCTTAGCTCCCTTTCCAAGTAATGGAATTCCATAATTCATATTTCTACTAAAATGTCCCTGGCTGCCAGACTCCATGAGTCTTGCCAGTATGGCCATGGGATGATGGCTGGACCCCTAGAACAGCTGCAGGACTCTGATGGTCATAGCTTGACCAGGAAAGGCTTGGCCATATATGTGAGCTTTTCCTAGGAGACTGGAGAATGGGCCCACTACAGAAGTCATCTGGCCGCAGCTTAGCTAGACTCAGCCTGGGAAACCCAGCAGCATCATGCACTCTCAGAAGGCAGCAGGAGAGATCAGCCTCCAGAAATGCACGACTGAAGGTTGGGGAGCCACCTACTGCTATGGTTTGACCGTGAGCCCAGAATTCATATGTTGGAAACATTCTCCAAGTCCCTTTGTTCACGATTTTAGAAGTGGAGCTGTCCTGGTTTGGTTTCTCCTGTTGATGTGATAAAAAACAAAACAAAACAAAAACAAAAACAAGGACCAAAAACAACTTTGGGAGGAATGTGTTTGTTTCTTCTTACAGGTTATGGTCCATCATCAAGGGAGGTCAGGGTGGAAACTCTAGGCAGGAGCCTGAAGCAGAAATCAACGTAGAAACGCTGCTCACTGGTTTGCTCTCTCTGGATTGCTGTCTTAGGGTTTCTATTACTCATAGAAACTGACCATGACTCTAAACAACGTGGAGAGGAAAGGATTTATTCCAGCATACAGCTCTCAGATCATCCTCCATTGCTGGAGGACATCAGGGCAGGAACTCACACAGGGCAGGAACTGAAGCAGATGCCATGATGAGGCTGCTTTCAGGCTTGCTCCTCATGACTTTCTCAGCCTGCTTTATTTTAGCACTCAGGACCACCATCTCAGGGGTGGCACCACCAACACACAGTGAATTGAATCCTCTCATATTAATTAAGAAAGTGTACCACAGGCTTGCCCACAAGCCAATTGGGTGGGAGGCATTTTCTCAATTGAAATTTCTCAGTGTTCTAAAATGGCCCTAGCTTGTGTCAAGTTGGCAAAAAAGTGCCAGCATACTGACTCAGATACCCTTTTTATACAATTCATGCCAACCTGCCAAGAGGTTGCACTGTCCACAGTGAGCTGGGACCTACATCAGTTAGAAATCAAGAAAATGCCCCATAGGTGTGCCCACAGCCCCATCTGATGCAGGCAATTCCTCAGTCGAGAGTCCCTCTTCCCAAGTATTTCTAGCTTTGAGTCAAGTTGATAGGGGCCTTTATTGAAGAGGTCACTTGTAAGGGCGGGTCCTCCAGGATGGGCAGTACTGTGGCTACTTCCCTTGGGACCTTTCCCTCAGGGCCCAGTGTGGCCAGTATCTTGTTATTTAGGTCCCAGCTCCCATGGCACCTCCCAGGAGAGGCCTTTCCAGATGCATCTGCTTATCTCCCTGGCACAACGTTGAAGTGGACTTGGCTTGTTGGCATTGGGGTTGCTGCTGACTGGCAAACTCCAAGGAGGAAGACTGATGGTTTGTATATGCTCAGCCCAGGGAGTGGCACTATTGGAAGGTGTGGCCCTGTTGGATTTGGTGTGTCACTGTGGGTGTGGGCTTTAATACCCTCATCCTAGCTGCCTGGAAGCCAGTATTCTGCTAGCAGCCTTCAGATGAAGACATAGAACTATCAGCTTCTCCTGTACCATGCCTGCCTGGATGCTGCCAAGCTTTTACTTTGATGATAATGGACTGAACTTCTGAACCTATAAGCGAGCCTCAATTAAATGTTGTCCTTTATAAAACTTGCCTTGGTCATGGTATCTGTTCACAGCAGTAAAACCCTAACTAAGACAACTATACCACTCTTCCTTTTGGGACAAGCTCTGTGCACAGGGCAGTGCATGCCAGGCACTGGATAGGTATTCATGAGTGAGTTTGTGGGTGGTTACACACACTCTGTTGAGTGTGGAGTTCACAGCTTCCCAAGGACCAATCACTACCAAGTCAAGTTTTGTGGGAGACTAAGCTCTGACTGTATGACTTTATATGCGAGATCTTGCTGTACCTACCACCTGAGAAGTCACATGACAATTCTATACATAAGGAGGCCACTCAGGGAAGCTAAGCAGTGTGGTCAGGGCCCTAGGGGAGACAGGGTGGCCAGGTGCTCTCTTTTCCCCTGTGCATGCAGTTTAGCCTGTTCCCTTCTAGCTCATAAGTAAATAAATACATAAATACATAAATCTTGTTGGTCCTCTAGTAAGTGTGGGTTCTAAGGTCAAAGGCTGGGACACTAAGAGCCACAGGCTGAGGCTGGAGAGGTGGCTTGGTGGCTAAGAGCACTGGCTGTTCTTCCAAAGGCCCTACATTCAATTCCCAGCATCCACATGGCATCTCACAGCCACGCACAAGGGTCCTGATGCCCTCTTCTGGCTTACAGGAATTCATGCAGACAGAGGCCTCAATCTACACTAAATAAATAAATAAATAAATAAATAAATAAATAAATAAATCTATACCACCACATTCATGGTAATAATCTCAGGATCATAAAGAAACAGACCATCATTTCAATTAAGTGTCTGGACAAGCCTTACTGTTTAGTTTAGTTTTGTTTTGTTTTTTGTTTGAAACAGGGTCTATGTAGCTCTGGCTGTCCTAGAACTCACTGTGCATACTACTGTAGAGTACGAATTTTTAGCTAAGCTTCCACAGACTAGGCTAAGAAAGTTAAAATAGAATCTATTATGCTCCTATAGAGTAAAAAGAATTTTTACTGGCCTGTGAGAACATAAACCTTACACCCTCAGGCTGGGTGACTACTCCAGGAACCTAGGAAATACTTCTCCTTCCCTGGAATAACCACAGGATGTTCCAACGCCCTCTGTGGAATGTCACAATGACCCCTGTGGAGTGTTTCAATGCCCAGGAAGCTGTCTAAGGTAGCACAGGACTTAACTATAAAGCAAATTCATGGTTTGTTTCAATGCCCAGGAAGTTGCCTAAGGTAGTATGTGACTTAACTGTTAGGTAGATTACCTCCGCCTCCCCCCGCCCCCCCTGTCTCTTAGAGTTAGCTACCTGGGTATCTTGCTGATGTTTGAACTAGCCAATCATGTGAAACCGCGCCAATTTCCCCAACCCCCCTACTCCATTGCTATAAAAACTCCTAATTTTTGAGCCTCGAGGTCGACCCCCCTGTCTCCTGCGTGGGATACGGGTCCTCCCGGAGCTCCGATTAAAAATCCTCTTGCTTTTTGCATCAAGACAGGTCTCGTGATTCTTGGGGTGCACGAACAGCCCGTGTTTGAAATAGGGGTATTTCTGGTTTGATCTTACATTACATTGGCCTCAAACCCACAGGGATCCACCTGCCTCTGCCTCCAGAGTGCTAGGATTCAAGGTATTGGCTGTGATCTGATGTCACAATCTTATTTAGTTTGTTAGTCTGAAAAGAATAGGTATCTAGGAAGTGGGAGGGGCCACTGCTCCAGGCCATCAAATCTCTAGAATAGAGCAATGGGCCTTTCCTGCAAGTTTTACCAGGTAGGGAAACAAAGAGGTCGTAATTCCTTGTCCCAAACAAAAGTTTTATAGTACTTGATAGGAAAGATTATATTTGATATTTTTAAACACCACAACACTTTTCCAGAAAGTTTCTTCTTAATTAAGGCTAATTAAAATTCTTCATTTAGAGATTTCTTAAAGCTCCTGGGTTATGCATTTGGGGCAGGCATAAGGCCAGTGGGTGGGATGACCTCCTAGAATCTGCCCCAGCTTGGAGTCACTTCCTCTCCCCAATTCCAACTCTCTAACACTGAGGGTCAGTGCACAAGACCCAGTTGAGGGGCCGGGGCACTACTGTGGGGTCATGTGCCCGCGCAGCAGTTTAAGCTGAGTACACAGGAAATTTCAATCGTTAAGTCCGGAGTGCGCGCTCTCTGATCCCATTGTCAGGCCGGTGGCATTCCAGACCTCAGGAAGGAGCCCCCTCTTCCAGATTTTTCTGTCACAAGATTCATTAAGTAGCTTTTAAATTTCATTGCCAAGGATTGTCAGGACAATGCAGAGAAAATTGCCAACGATTCTGAAAACAGCCCATGAATCTGGGGCAGAGCTGGCGAGAACAAGGGAGCGCCTCCAGGCGGGTGGGACATTGGCAGCCACTTAGATGAGAAAGTTCGGGGCTTTCAAACTTATTTGGTTGGTATCCGTGTTACTTTAAAAGATCAATTCAACAATTTTCTGCTGTTCCTCAGTCAAGTGTTTTAGATGGTCGAGAAAGCAGAGGAGAAGGGGGCCTTCCCAAGGAGGGGGGGGGTGTGCTTTTCTCAGGAGGGAATGAAGATCCATTGCGCGTGCATGCGTGCGTGCGTGCGTGCGTGCGTGCGTGCGTGCGTGGGTTCACTGACCTATTTTCAGTTCAGTTTTGCAAACTTGGATTACAGTATGGCTCCACCACCGAGTCACAACCTGGGCTGCAGCATAAAGACCAACCCCAGACTCTAGAGCAGCAGCCCCGCCCTCTTGCACTTTGTGAGCCAAATCAAAGCAGTTTCTTACCCACCTGGAGACTTCAGTTTTTACCATGCTCCTCTGAGTCTTCATGGCCTTAAACTGGGGCCTCTAGTCTTAAGTAGAGACACAGATGGATCTCAACTACGGGAACTTCTCTGTGGCCCTCAAGGAGGTGAACGACAGGAACACATCTGGTTTTGTTCATTGTGAGTTGTCATGCTAACTGTGATTTTCCAGTTGAATATACCCCTCAGAAGTTAGCACTTACACCATCATATCCCTCTACTCACAATTTAAGTGGACATCAATCAGTTGCAATGCCCAAAACTTAAATACAAAGTTGCAGAAATAAATGAGCCATGTTCTGAGCAGAGTGACGAATCCCTGCAGTGGCCACTCTATCTCAGCTGGAGAAAGACGCTTCTGTCAGTCCAACGCGTCCACTTTGTAGTATGCACTGCCTACCCACTTAGCAGCTGACACAGCCATCAGATCCACTGTGTGATATCAGTTGCCTGTGTTGCAGGGGCCTTTACTTAAGCAAGGCTTAAGGATAAGGAGCTGGCAATTCAGTTGTGCCAAAGAGAAGCTGTAACGTGCTTAACACTGAGAGAGAGAGACTGCCTGTAAGGATCTAAAAGAACGAAATACCGCAGACGTATTATGTAGGGACTAGCCGTAATTTCTGGTGTTCTCTAGGGGTCTTGGATAGTGGAACCCGGGGTAATAAGGTGGTAGGTTTGTGCTGCAGCTTTGTTTTATGGTTCCTATTATTCGCTAATTAAAAAAAAAAAAAAGGAAGCCCATGTGTGCAAAGGTTTGAGCAGACCTCTGGTCTTACTTGGAGCTGATTATGCAATGCTGCTCCTGAAGAAGAGTCCCAGAGGAAGAGGGAGCCATCTCAGATCTCAGATTGACAGTCCCTTCCTCCACTCCCGTTTCACTGCTGCCTCTGGTCAGCCTCCCCTCCAGTTGGTTACTGCAGCTATCTATCTAAGGCTCTTGGTCACATCAATGTAAATGGGCTGCTGGTGACTCAAGGTGAAAGGAAATTTACTGAAAGCACCCAGAATTGATGGCAAGGATGGCTATCGGAGAAGAGTGATGAGCCAGAGCCACAGCAGGAGCGCTTCACAGGCCCACACCAGCAATGCTATACCACTGTAGCTGTAGCGCTGACACCTGCCACACCAGAAATGCAGAGGATGCTGGGAAAGTGGATATCTGGCATTTCCACCATCTGTAGGAAGGTTCTGCCCCCCTCTAAGAGTGGAGAATTCCTCCCAAATTGGAAGGATATTGAAAGACCAGCCAGCTAAGGTGAAAACAAATGACTATCAGGTTGTGTTGGGTAATGCAATTGTAACAAAACCAACCAACCACACCCACACACAGAAGCTCTATCCTGTTCCTGCAGTGTGTCAGGGACAGCTGAGGGCTCATTTCAAGGTTATCCTTAATGAAGAGGCTCAGGCTGATTAACCGCTATGCACCATCACTTGTGACTAAGAGCACTGCACAGACAAGCTTAATTAGACGGTGCTGGGAGGCTGCTGGGAGGCGGGAGGGGAGAACTGCCAATCTGTGTGCAACCCTGCGGGCAATCAAAGGTTTTTACCTAGAAGTAACACACATCACCTGGCCAGAAGCAGCTGTGCAGGCCTGCCTTGGGGTGAGCAAGTGCAGGCCGCCTCAGGACGACCAGCAAACTGGGACTAGCAGCTAGACAGGGTTGCAGTGGTGTGTGTACCACATGGAACCTGCTGTCTTAGGCTACCTGGCAAGGGGTAGCTAGCAGGAAAGGCCACTGAAATGAAGACAAGAGCTGGGTCTTATATTCCTGTTGAGGTTCTGGGACTCATAACTCTGTATGCAACCCAAGAAAACACCTGCATCTAGCTATCCTCAGAGCAGTAAGCTCAAACTCCATATGGCAGAAATAGCAATGTAGATCCAGCAAGAACTTCTCATGGGGCCAAGAACAAGCTGAGCCAGAACTGAGCCCAGCCTGCAGAGCACACTCAGGCAGCCTTGTTTTTTTACCACTGGAACCGTCAGCACATGTGGTCTCCTACAGAAACAGACACTTTATTCAGGGGCACTAGGTTCCCTCTGCAAAAACCCCTCTGCTTGCAGCTGCCTGAGGAACAGTGTGGGGTTGGGATGTGAAGGATCTGTAGGCCTTTGGGGCAGAATAGTGAGCTATGACACATTCTATTCTTCTTTTTTTTCATTAATTTATGTATTCACGTTATACCACACTTTATGCTTTATAACTCTCCTAGCCTAAGGTATTCTGTTACAGTGACAGATAGCATGTTAGGAAAGAGCATGTGGGCAGGACACTGTGGGAGGACCTGTTTGCCCTTTGAGGATCCTCACACCCACGGGACCCTCCTGGTCCCATATCTTTCCCTCGGATTTTCATGTTGACACTTTTTAAATGACTGAGTGTGACAAATGTCCAAAGGACTAAACGCTAGTTTCAAAACGTCAACACCCAACCCAGAAAGGTCCCCAGTAATTCTGGAGATAAATGAAGTCCATAGGA
Organism: Mus minutoides; assembly: GCA_902729485.2. Taxonomy (NCBI): domain Eukaryota; kingdom Metazoa; phylum Chordata; class Mammalia; order Rodentia; family Muridae; genus Mus; species Mus minutoides. The sequence goes on from LR749649.1 coordinate 1,194,086, forward strand.
GAGACTCATTTCCTCACAATGTGCATTTGCTAATTTGTCCTAAATAATTTGAACCCAATTTTTAACAATCTTCTGGAACAAAAAGGTTAAAGACTACATTTCCCAGCCTGCCTTGCAGCCTCCCTGGGCCAGGACACTCAGGCAGCCATCTTAGATGACAGAGAACAGGAGAAGGCTGATGGTCAGCTCAGGACTGTTTGCCTCCTGACTCTCTTGAGCCAGAGCTAAACCTGTGGAAGCCACGCAGGGCTGGGTCACGTGTTATGGTTGCCAGCTGCAGAGGTGCTTTCATGGAGATAGATGATTGTTACTCTCCTGTGCTTACAGGAGCATGGCTTCTTGCCTTCACTGGTAAAGGATGACTTCTGTGTTCCTGTAACCAGCCTGCCAGCAATGAAAATATCCTAGAGACACTTGTGTCTCTCAGTCTAGCTACCAGACTATTGAAACAATGAACCCCAAAGAAATCGGAATAGCTTCAGGAATCTCATGCCGGGAGAAGAAAAAGTCATATCAAGATAACTCAATTCTCTCCTCTGAGCTTTCTCCTAGTCCAGCCTTATAGACCAGCTCAGTGATATGCCATAGACAAGTCCCAAGACTGTACCCACCTATTCCAAATACTGACATTTGGGCATTATCCAAACTCATATCTTATATTTAAAAGAGCGAATTTCCCATTCACTCACTCATTCTTTCTGTTCCTCCATCCCATTTACTGGGAGCTTGGACGCAACGGTGAACACAGTTCCTGCTTAGTGGACTTTGAAGCTAGTGGGGAAGGTGGAGGTCAATCTAAGAACCCCCTAACCAAAGCATAAGTTCAGGATGGCAATATGTTATTACATATGTGCTAAGGATCTGAAATATTGCTAAAAGGATTGCCATGGCTGCAGAGCCTCTCTACTATTCTGAAGAATTTGCTCTGACAGTTTCTCAAAGACCCATCACCATGAGCTGATGTCAGAATCCAGTCTAGGACCCTCTGATGTGAAAAGCCCATGGATTCTCTATTCTTTCACACAATCCTGGGAAAACCAACCCCATTTTCCAGTTTCTGCAAGGTCTAGACTTAGGCTTGTGCAGGTTCCACCTTCTCATAGGCTTTGACTATCCTAATGTAAATATCCTAATATCTAATATGCGTAAGTTCACTGAGTTTGGGGCAACTAGTCAGAAAAGAGATGTTGTCTGTTTCCGTGCTGGAGATTGGACCCAGACCCTGCACATGCTAGGTCTGCATTATTCCTAAATCCCTATCCCTGAAAAGTTTTAAGACTAAGGCTTACCAGCAGTTATCCAAAGGCCACCAGAAACCACATTACTACCAAGACCAAAGTTAAAAACAGTACTGCCTGGTTTGAAATGTTCTGGGCTATAAATGCAGCAACGGTGCCCTCTGATGGTCATTATTGTACATGTCTTGTGGTGGCATTTTTGGATCCCCTTAGCAAGTCTTAACTTCCCATAATTTTGATCACTTTCATCCTTAGTTTCAATCCTCAACAGGTCCAGTTTATAGCAGTTATAAAAGCAAGCATACAGGGCATCAGGAGCTGCACCTTGTCCTGGGCCAGAGTTCCAAGAGCCAACACACAGGGCCCAACGTTGGTGAAATACTGCTGCACTGTAAACCTGTGTCCAGCATCACTTTCCTATTAGACTATGGCAGATCACCTCAGCATTTACTGCTATACTAGGACTTCCTGCAGGTGGTGACTATGGTGATTTGAAAGAAAAACAACGGACCCATAGGCTCACAGGGAGTGTCTCTATTAGTAGGTGTGGCCTTGTTGGAGTAGGTGTGGCTTTGTTGGAGGAAGTGCATCACTGGGGGGTGGGCTTTGAGGTCTCAGATGCTCAAGCCTGACCTATTCTCTCAATGTCTCTTCTTGTTGGCTGCTGATTCGATTTAGAACTCTCAGTTCCTTCTCTAGCACCATGTCTGCCTGCATGCCTCCATGCTTTCCACCATGATGATAATGGACTAAGCCTCTGACCTATAAGCCAGCCCCAGTAAAATGTTTTCCTTTAGAAGACATGCTGTGGTCATGGTGTCTCTTCACAACAATAAAAGCCCAACTAAGACAGGGACTAAACTATATCGTTACCTATATATATTCTGATCAGACAGTTAGTGGAGTTGCTAGAGTCAGAGCCTGGGCCGTGGCAATCCTAACAAGCCAGGTTCATCCACTCAATGACCTCTAAACAGCCAACCAATGAGACATGTTGGAAAAGCAGAGAAAGTGATCTAGTCAATGTGGTCACGTGGAAAGAGGCCTAATGACGGCACCAAGTCGGCCTTCCAGAGACCTAACATGAGGCTGAGATTAAGAGGTATGCATAATTACTAAGCTGGTCAAGTTGCTCATATGGTCTCCTGCAAAGTGGCCATCAAAGTTGTCAGAATGGTGTGGAATCTTGTCCCAAGCAACAAGCTTTCCAGCTGGCTGGTACTAGACTTTAAATATATTCTGCTAGCATGAGCTTCTTCAGAGAGAGCCCATTAGATTTTACTAGGGACCACTAGTTCAATATTCTGATAGTCAAAAGGGCACTGCTCAAGGCTCTTTAGAATAGCTTCATTCCTATCAGGATGGTTACGCTATTCTACAAGTAGGAAAGGGACAGGGACTTTTGGCCAAGTATTGTGCTGAGCACCAGAGACAAAACAAACAGTTGTGGTTTCTACTTTGAAGATTATACTCTGGGTGTGGTTGGGGGCATCGGGGTGCAGATGGCCAATCAGCCTATAAATTATTCACTTCCAGTTACAACAATTGCTTTAAGAACCTGGCTCAACAATAGACAAAATTAGACCGGGGGCCAAAAAAGATTTTGTGAGGATAGAATAAGATGTGGTGTGCCTAAAATGCAACCTATAAGGGCACCCTGCTCCCAGCCCTCCCTCCAGGAGGGGGCAGGGTTGGACTCTCTAATAGGACCCCCTTAGAGCCAGACATGAGAGGTCAGCATGGGTCAGTAGTAGAAACAGACTTGAGATGTCCCAAAGGGTTGCAAGCTGTCTTGACACATTGTGATCAGCTTAACCTTGCAATTGGCTGAGCTGATGCTAAGGAGTATGAACTAAGAGTGGCTACTTGCCTTGTGCTCTAATTTCAGTTCTCTTGGGTAGCAAGTGTTGGGTGAGAGCATCTTGGATCACTGCCTACTGTGCATCTTCCCCAGAGCCAAGGGGACTGTAAATGTTATCCACATCTTTTTCAGTTGTCATGTGTGACGAGGAGGAACCACAGCAGATGTGGTTCTGAGAGCTGGGGGAGTTGATGAGTTGATGACCAGCCAAGAAATAAAGAGGATAGAAGCACGTAAGAAATCAAAACTGGCCAGGCATGGTGGCACACACCTTTTAGCCCAGCACTTGGGAGGCAGAAGCAGGTGGATCTCTGTGAGTTCAAGGCCAGTCTAGTCTACAAAGCGAGTTCTAGGACTGCCAGGGTGGTTAAACAGAGAAACCCTGTCTTGAAAAAAATATATATCAAATATGATCTTTCCTATAAAATATATAAAACTTGTGTTTAGAAGAAGAAATTAAGATTTTTTTCTTCCCCACTTTGTAAGACCTGCAGATGTTAGAATCCCATGGAAATTGTTTATTTACACTAAGGAATTTGATGGCCTTTTCTCCTTGGTGCAGTGACCTCTTTCCCCTTCCTCCTCTACTTTTTATGCATAAATTCTTTTCAGACAACAGAGTAAGATTGTTATGTTGGACCCTAGCCAACTGAGAAAAGACAGGTACCCCACCTTCCTCAGAATAAAGGCCAAATGCACTTCCTGTCTAGGTGTGTTCCCGCCCCTGCCTTTTCCTGCCCCAGCAAGCCTCTTGATCCAGAGTAAAGTTTGCCTCATCCAGACACTTAGCTGAAGTGATGGTCTCTCTTTGCAATCCAAACTTTTTTCTAATAGGGGCAACAGTGGGGAATTCCATGCAGACTTGTGGGTGTAAAAGCTAGGGTATTTTACTTGTTGTAAAATGACAGCTAGCTATCAGGACTGTGGATATGTTAGGTTAAACACTGGACCACAATACCTACTATAGTTCGTCTAGGTATATGACCACGGTAATTATCTCTGGTCTTCCATTTCTGCATCTGCCCAAAGAAATAGTAGTGCCAGCTTTCAGGTAGTTGTGAACGTGTTTAAAGAGTGTAACACTATTACATCTAATTCGTTCTACTTACTGGATCTACTATTCGTAATGCTGACAATATTTAATACTAAGGTGAAAATCGACACATGCAAAAAAAAAAAAAAAACAACCAAACAACTTAACAGCAGTTTTTATTTTCTTGTTATTTTATGAGTTTGTAAAATGAATCTGCATTGCTATTAACCAGGCAGAAGGGTACAAACTTTTGAACAGAAGTTTGATTAGTAGGCAGGTTAGAGAGCTTGAGAGGGTATAGGCACTTGCCACTGAGCTTGAGGATACCTGTTCGATCCCATCACCTACGTCACAGGAGAGACCAGTGTGTCACAAGTTGTCCTCTGACCTCCTCATAAGTGCGGTCGCACGCTCCACCGCCCCTCCCTGCCATACAAAAAGTAAAATTAACTTTGTCAAAACAATAAGATTAACCCATTGTTAACCAAATTTCCCAGATCACATTATTTAAGGGGGTCGTGGGAGTGGAACGACTGTCAAAAGTACAGGCTGCCAGCCATAGAAACAGAGCTGCTGAATCACAGTCGTTAAAGGATACACTCGTAATCTTTTAATCAGCTCTGAAGGTGACGCGGAGGTCTGATTTGGGAGGGCTGCGGTGACTGAGTAGGTTCTGAGCCTACAATTCCCAAGCTGTCCCGCAAACTAGCGCGAGCGAGCCAATAGCCTGCCGGGAGTTGTAGTTTCTAACGGCCAAACACAGACTATAAGAACATAGGCGATGGCTCCAGGAAACCAACTGTCCCACAATGCAAAGGCCGTCGGTGACGCCATTAGACGAGCGCCGACAGCGCGGCGAGCGGGGAGCGCCGTGGTCCCCGCCGCCTCCCACCCTGCCTCCTCCGTCCCCGCCGCCTCCGTGGGCCCCTCCGTGTCTGCGCAGCTCGGCCCGCGGCTCCCGGAGGAGCAGCGGAGCGCGGGGCCCGGCGCAGGCGCGGGGTGCGGCCATGGCGGACGGTGCGGGAGCAGGAGCGGCGGGCCAGGCCTCGGGACCGGCCGGGGGCTCGAGTGGGGCGGGCGGCCCTGTCAATCCCGCTTCGCTGCCTCCGGGAGACCCGCAGCTCATCGCTCTCATAGTGGAGCAGCTCAAGAGCCGTGGGCTGTTTGACAGCTTCCGCCGGGACTGCCTGGCCGACGTGGACACTAAGGTACCCGGGCCTCGGGGGACCAAGGGGGTCGGACCACCCAGTTGCTTTGACGTGCCAGAGTAAAACAAAAGGCACCTCGGGAGCCTAGCAGGGACGCGCTGCGCGGGGCGCTATCGGTATCTTCTGAGTGGTGTACACCCAACACCGGAGACCTTATCAGCTGTGATTTTAAAATTCATTCATTCATTCATTTATTCATTCATTCATTCATAGTTCTGTCGCTTTTCTGAACTTGAAGATTTTTTAATGGCTGCACACGTATACCCACTCCATTCCCAAGAAACTTGTGTTTTACAACCCTTGGGAAAGGCAGAGTACTTTAGAAGCTCCACCTATTCCCTGTTCACCTGGGAGGTGATTTTTAGTACTGGCTGGATTGGACGACACGTTAATAGCCCCTTTCCTCAGCTGAATCATTTGCAGACTTGTATGAGGTCAAATTGGGATAAGCTGTAGAATCAGCACCTTCTTTTTTTTTCCATTTAACTAATTGAAATGGAGTTAATGGCTATGTTAGATCCAGTGCCAAAGGCCAATCTACCTTTAAAAAAATGCTAATTCACCTCACTTGGAAACTTTGGAATGTGTGTTACGGGGCAGGTATATAGTAGCCAGAACATTCCCTTCCCCATTACGAAACTTACTTGCCAAGATTAAGGTGGTGGAGTTAGGAGCCTCTTTGCTGACTGAGAGGGCTCCCCAGGGTAGTGGTTGCGCCTCATGCTATCAGGGCTGTGTGTCACCCAAGCAAGCTGGTCCAGTAGGCCTCAGCTGTCAGCTACAGGCTGCTGGGGCCTCTCCTATGGCTTTGATGTGGGGTAAGGTCTGCCCTACATATACACGTCTTAGGCCACAATCTGCACAGGTAGGCCATTCATCCTGCTTCCATGTTCTCGTAGAGGGACCAGAACCATGCAGACACTGACATGCCATTCACCAAGGATGGGGTGAAGAGGTATTACCTGCCTCCAGTTGGAGATAAGGAGGTCAGGGGCTCAGAATATTCCTTGTACTCACTAGGTAATTTCCTAGTCTTGTTCTTAAGCTCTAAGAAAGAGGATTTAGACTAAGTGTCCCAGGCTCCTTTGAGGGTCACAGCTTTCCTGGAAACTCTTCACAGAACTCCCTTGGTAGTAGCTGTAGGGACTCTTGCTGAGACTTGGGTGGCTGTTTCATTTGGAGGGGCCTTTCCTTGGTATACTGCCATGAACATTCACTGTGAGTCAAGCAGACAGGAGTGTTTGCATTTTAGGGATGGAAATTACTGACACTCAGAAATCAGGTGACTTGTTAGAAGTCAGTGCTTGGCCTTGAACCCTGTTCCTTCTAGAAACAGCTTGCATCTGTCCTTGGCTACATGGAGACAGAGGGCACCTTTGTTTCCTCTTTTAAGCCTGAAAGTTTAATGTAAAAACAATGAGGGCAGCATAATACTAATAGGGTTTCCCCTCATGGAGTTTCTTTAGAAGTAGATTGGCTTAAGGGCTGGAGCGAGAGCTCAGAGGTTAGGACTGCTCTTCCAGAGGTCCTGAGTTCAATTCCCAGCAACCACATGATAGCTCATAACCATCTATAATGAGATTTGGTGCCCTCTTCTGGCCTGCAGGCATACATACACTCTATACTTAATACACATAATAAATAAGTTTGTTTGTTTGTTTGTTTTTTAAGTAGATTGACTTATATAGGCAGTGCCCTGTGCCCAGCCACTACAAGACAGGCACCCTGCTGGCTGTTGCCTCATGGCCGCTGTACTGCAGGTGAACACTGAGGTCAGGTGGGAGTGTGTTTAAAGGAGAAGATGTGTTTCTCTGAAAAGCAGTTTCCTGAATGGCTCAGCGCCAGGACATTGGCTCACACACTAACACTGTCTCTTCTGAATTAATGTCTTAGCCAGCTTACCAGAACCTGAGGCAGAAGGTGGATAATTTTGTGTCAACACATCTGGACAAACAGGAATGGAATCCTGCAATGAACAAGAACCAGTTGCGAAATGGGCTGAGGCAGAGCGTGGTTCAGTAAGTAGAGAAAAAGTTGAGGCCCCAGCATGAATGCTACACAGGCTGGCCATAAGTTCATGGGGGTCCTGGTCTGTGGTGCTTTGTAGCCATCTTGCTGTCTTGTGCACCAGGGAGATGGCGAGCAGAGCCCTGGAGTGCCTGCTGCTCACTCTGGGTCATTCCTAGCTGTGTGCATTTGTTGGTGGTTCTGGAAGGCCTTCCAGATCGCCAGGCTTGCTCTTCATTCTTTGAAGCTTTCAGTGTAATCTGAATATAAGGGTGAGTTTTATACCAAGATACCAGTGTTAGGGTGTGGAAAGTAAGTTCTGTATGTTCTGTGACCATGGCTGCTAAGGTGTGGTGACAGTTCACAGGAAGATGTCCTATAAAATGTTGTCCTTTACAGAAACAAACTGAACTTTTATTAGAAGGTCCTGTAGAGCAGTCACATGAGTGACCTCATTATTACTGGTGCAGTGGAGTGGGTCATGGGTTTCAAGGTAAATTTCTTTCTGCTTTGTCAGGATCCATTTTGGCTTTTAGCACCAGGGCTTATGTTTGGCACTTCTTAATCCACTAAATTGTTGAATAAAAGCTTATGAAACAGGACTCTGAAAATAGAAACATCAGGGAATTGTGAGAAAAGCAAATCTTGGAAGACTAATATGACTGCGTTTGCTGATAGTGCAGAGATGTGTGCAGGTGTGGCTGCCAAAGATGTGTAGGCAGTTGGACTGGGAGAGCCAAAGCACAGGCTCTTAGTTGTGCTGGTGCAGACCTAAGAAACCCATGCAGTAACGGTGTGCTGTATCCTCCAGAGGCCTTACGATAGAGGTGGGAGCTGGCAGAAGAGGTTCAGCTCATGGGGCCTTCTACCCTGTGGCACTGAATTAGTTCTTTGAGAATCAGTTGTTGAGTTTAGCCAAGTGTGATGCCATGCTCCTGTCATCCCAGCACTCAGAGGCTGAGGCAGGAAGAATGTTAGGAGAACCAGGCAGGTTTGGTTATGTAGTGAGTTCCAGACCGGCCTCAGCTATACAGTGAGACCTTCCTCGAGAAGGAAAGAAAATAAAAAATGGGTGAATTCAGCTGCTTTTCTCACTAGGCAGTGCAACTTGGCATGTATGTGATCACCATCATGTTGTAATACAGATAGGGACTTGGCATGTATGTGATCACCATCATGTTGTAATACAGATAGGGACTTGGCATGTATGTGATCACCATCATGTTGTAATACAGATAGGGACTTGAGCAGACTGTGCCGTGCTGCTAGTACTTTCTAGCCACTGTCACCATGAGCCAAGTACAGCTCTTTACATTTCCCAGCCTCAGCTACTTTGTTACAGCAACACAAAGAAGGCTGGGTTAATGCAGGTAATCTACTATAGTCTGGATACTGGTACCATCTTTCTAGTTTTGATACTATAGTGTGTCATGCAAGGTGCCTCTGCGTGTAAGAATAGGATGCATGAGCCTCTTTATTTCCTTAACTTTTGACTATGCGGTGATTTTTTTTGAAACTTAAAAAAGACTTTAAAAATAGAAAAGGATTTTTGTTGACAATCTAGTACTCGTGTGGCTCGTGGCCACTGAAATTGGAGTGTTGTAAATAAAGATGATTACACCCGTGTAAAGTCCTGTGTGTCAGGAGAGTATGGCATCTAAAGGTTCCCATGCTGTCTTCTGGTCTGTGTGGTATTGCTCCCTTTCTTGGGCTGAGCTCTGGTAGCTCAGAAGCCATCCTTTACTGAGTAGCTACACACTGTGTGTCTAATCTTTATGCTTCTTACCAGTTGTCACAAATCTCTGTTGTCTGGGCTGTGTTAGATGTTTGCATTGCTGCTGGAAACCATTTCTGTTCTTGCTGCTAAGTCTAAATGCTGAAGAAAATGGAGACAAAACCTGCCTTTGCTGCCTTTGACATTATGACTGCGGTTTTCACTCCATACCTGAGGCCAGGCTCGCTTTTGCCGTGTGTCACATGTATTGGCCTTTGGGGCAGTCTGCTCTGATTTGTCTCGTTCCTTTGTACAAAGTTGGGGCTGCATTAGGGATGGTAGGTAGCAAAATGGGAAAAATGGATGTTTACTGGGCTCTGGAATGACACTTGGGACATATTGGTCCAAAGGAGAACTCTTGAGAGCTAAATAACACTGGTTTGTTTTATCTTCACAGGTCAGGCATGTTGGAAGCAGGAGTGGACAGGATCATTTCCCAAGTGGTAGACCCCAAACTAAACCACATCTTTAGGCCACAGATAGAGCGAGCAATCCATGAGTTCCTGGCCGCCCAGAAAAAAGAAGCTGTGCCAGCTCCGCCTCCAGAACCCGAAAGCCAGGATCCTCCAGCACCATCCCAAGATGCTTCCTAAGGTCTGGTACACCCTCTGTCCTCCCTGCCTGGTCGATGTGTGAAATGGTTAGAAAAGGGCTAGGCTGTGATTAGAAGTCATGCTTCACACCTATTCAGAAGAGTGGCTGTCCCACGGAACTCAGTACTCACACGCTCCCAAGTGTACTCTGTACCAGCAGAGCCAAGCATCTAAGTCAACAGAGAACCTCATGGTTCCTCATCAGAAACCACTGTGGCAGCTGGTTTACACAGGGGACTCTTGTAGAGCTCATCCTCTCTGAAATTGCTTACACGTAGCTCTGATACTGGTTGACATTTGCAGTTTTCACATGAAGTCAAGCATCATTTCCAAGTGTGGTCTCTCAGTTACCATGCAGCTCTGTTCCCTTTGTCTCAGATTTAGGATTTAATCTAACTTTAAGATTAGCTGGAGATAGAGAGATGAATGTGCTCCTTGTTCCTGTCAAGTCATTTGTTGTATGAGGAGATGGCGGCAGGAAGAGGAAAGCAACTGTATGAGCAGACCCCTCCCTCCCTTACCTGCTGTCACCCCACCCCCAGGGAGTGTTCTGGCCCCTGTTCTGCTGCTGGTGCTCGCCTGTGAGTCTCCAAGACACTGTTAGTACTAAGGTAGGGAGGGAGGCAGGCAGGCAGTTGAGCAAGGCCTTTGAGCATGGCTGATAAGAGGTTGCAGGAGCACTGGCTGTCGTAGGGCAGTGCCAGTGGGGTTGTCTTCTTGTACCTCTTGGAGAGGTCCTTGATCCATCATGGAGTGTAGAGTATTCACTTTAAATCTTTCTCATTTCATTAATACATTTTTAAGGAACATACAGTTATTGAATATAGACCCTTATCAAAAGCATTTTGACATGTCTTTTTTTTTTTTTTTTTTTTCTTTTTAGAATTTGCCTGATACCTTTGGAAAGCTCTACTTAAGAAATGGATTCCTGTTTCATACGAATATAACTTTAGTCGACCATGTCATTACTGATGTCAAGATTTTGGCCTTGACTGTGGTGGTGTCCACATAGGATGGAGAGCAAGTTTGGTGGTGGGACAGTTACCCGTACTTGCTAATGGATTGTGTTACCTTTGACCAGCCTGTTGAAGGCTGTGACCCCAGTAGACACTACAGTGACACTACAGTGACGCGGGCTCTCCTGAATGAACTTTTATACTTGAACACAGACACTGCATGTGGATGTCAGCGCTGGCATTCTGTGGTGTGCAGAAGCCAGGCTGGAGGCTAGCTGGTCAGGACATCGAGGGTCAGTGGGATCAGCTGTTTGACCGTGGGCAATGGGTGGCAGTTAGCATCAGTAGCCTTAAGGTTGTTGTGACCTTCCAGTAACCTACCTGTGACCTTCCTGTACTTGGAAATCTTAGTGGTTTCCTTGCCTTGTTGGAGCCCTGGAGTGAGTGAGGAAGCTGAGACTTGGGGTGCATGGAAAGCTGCACAGCTTCTGTCCTGGCGTCTCCCCATCCGCAGGGGTGAGTCACTCTGGGTGCCGTGCTCAGTTCTCATGTTGGTGTTTTTAGAAAAACAAACTGCTAATAAATAGTGGATGTTTTACAATAAAGTTGTTTGACGATCTTTCCCTAAAGCCTCAACAGAACCTTAGAGCCTTGTTTGTGGAGGGGACCCCCTTTCCTCTACTGCCCACCCCCCCTTTTCTCTGTATACCACAGGATTTGATGAGAAGGAAATACTGGTGGCTGCAACTTAGAAGCACCTGACTCAGACTGAGCGGGGCAGCTGGTGGGGTAGGCGGCGGTTTGCCTGTTGTGATGCAGCCCAAGCTTGGATGAGTACCATTGTCCCCTGCAGCCCAAGCTTGGATGAGTACCATTGTCCCCTGCAGCCCAAGCTTGGATGAGAACCATTGTCCCCTGCAGCCCAAGCTTGGATGAGTACCATTGTCCCCTGCAGTCCAAGCGTGGATGAGAACCATTGTCTCTGCATAGCTAAGGACAAGGCCTGAGGAGCCCAAGGCTTGTATTTCTTTTCCTTTTCTCTTTCTAATACGTTAGTTATTGTCCTAGGGTAGTGTGGGGTGGGGCAAGAAGGTTACAGGTTGCGTGAGTGGCAGTCAGAAGACAGCTTGGAGATATTAGTTCTCTCCTACTATGTGGGTCCCAGTAATTGAATTTAGGTCATCAAACCTGGTGGCAAATACCATCACTCACTGACCCAAAAGCTTTTGTCTCCCAGGTGATGCTGGCCTTGCATGTGTGAAAAATTGCTCAAACCTGAGAGTCCTATTCATAGTGGAGTACACTGCTGACAGCTTGTCTGGCTTGCTGGATATGGGGTTTGAAGGTTCTGTGGCTCTGGGGGAGAATCCAATGTCTCACATGTGCTAAGCATGCACTCTACAGCTGAGCCATGCCTAGCCCAGATCTAACAAGGTTTAACCCAGTTGATTGTTTCTGCACTGAAGGAATGTTTCCCTCTTACCTTTACCACAGATGCCCTCAGTGAGGACTTTGCTGCCTGCCAAGAACTTGGCAAGATGTTTGCAGCTCCTGCCAACATTAAAAGCAAGCTGGCTCCGCCCTCAGTAGAGATGAAGTGACTTCAGAGGTGTGGTCTGTTCTTCCCCTCCAGGGTGCAGTACCATGTCAGTCCTCTGGAGTTAACTGCTATCCCAAACCTGGGCCCCATCACATTGATCTGAATTCTGAAGCCTGAAAAGGAACAGAAAAGTGTAAACTAGCCACATGCTTGCCACAGAAGGTGACCAGGGCATGGGTGAAAACAAGAAGCTTTTCTTTACCTCCTGTCAGAATTTTCTTTGTTTTGAAGGCTGAGTAGTATTCCATTTTGTGTGTATATTACATCCTGAAAAGCCTGGCTAATTTTTAGCCAAAATAAATTTTTTAGCCAAAATTAAAATCTCCTAAGGCACATCTCAGAACATGCATCATAAAACATCTGCTGGAAACCTTTCATAAATCATCTGCTGAAAACCTTTGATCCGCTCTCTAAGGTCATGAGGTACTTACAGAGCTCCCTCTGAGCAGGTGCTGGCCCACAAGTGTTAACAATGGGGAAAACAGCTAAAGCCAAGAGTTAGCACAAGGTAATCACCTGGATGATAGTCCAACAGAGCTGGAGCAAGCTTGGGACTGTGCCAGCCTGGTGGGTTCTTCCATGTGCTCATACTGTTTTATAGCCCTGCCTCACCCACCCCTGTGCGCTCACTGTGTACTGTTGAGGCTTGGTACTATCTCTGGGATAACCTGAGCATGTTTGGTCTTGCCCTGGGCTCCTTCCCCTCAGCAGCTTAAGCCATTGCAGACTTGCCCAGAAAATTTGGTGGAAGTCCATGAAGCTGTTCTCATGGGCTGTGAAGCTAACAGACATGTATTTATAGCCTGTGAGTTATTAATAGGATTTTACTGGTTTCTATTCTAAGCATAGATCTCTCCATAAATGCTTGGGGGTGGGTGGGAAAAGCATGAGGAACGTTATTGGGTGAAACCCCATGAAGGGACCGTTGTGCAGTGCTGCCCTGATTCACCTGGTTAAGTGAGAACATGTGGTTTGTTGTATAATGAGTCCTTTGACACACAGGACTCACTTCTCTGGCCTTTGCCCCCTGCCTCCCCACACTGTCCCCAGGAAGATGTGTGTACAGTTGACAGTGGTAACATAGCCCTTTATCCACAGAGCCTGACAGGCCAAGGAGACAGGCTGGACCACACAGGGTGCTATTTGCCCAGGCCAGTTCTGGGATAGTGGCCTTCAACCACAGCCAGCTCTAGAAGCCAGCTGTCTGCTTCCTTTGTGCCCAAGCCTTAGAACTCACTATTTCACTGAGATGCAAGGTCTCCCCATCCCTCGGGGCAGAAGAGGTAGCCCATGGCCGTCCCAGCCTGCAGCCACATTAAGGCTGTTGCATGTCAGGCTGGGCACCACAGAAGCATGTGATGAGAGGCTTCGAGGGCATCAGGGGAACCCCTGTTCTCTGTTTGCCTTTTGAGCATCAGAAAAGTGAGAAGGTTCTCCCCTGACAACAGAGCTAGCTCTAGGCCTGTTCAAATCATATGAGGTGTCAGAGAGGGTCCCAGACCTGGGAATGGGGATTTTGCCAGCATTAAGGCCTGATTAGAGCCCAGGGCTGACCTGTTGCACCTGAATTCCTCCACAGGAGAGTGGGGTTATTATTGATTGACAGGACCAAGAGGAGGTAGAGAGTCAGCTAAGCGGGACCTCATCTATGCAAGTTTTTGAGGAGAGCTGTCAGCTAGAACAGAACAGGGAGGCATGTGGTGCCGGGCGGTGGCTGTCTCAAAGGTGGATTGGGGTGGGCAGTCTGACTGTGAGAGACAGGACTGTGAGAGCCACAGCCACAAGTACAGAGTCAACACAGCCTGCACTCATGGGCTGAGGCCTGGTGCTGTTCTAGTGGAGGAAAGGGACGGGCAGAGTGGGCTGGGCTAGAACAGGGTTGAGTTGATGGGGCTGGACTAGGCATAGGCAGTGGGTAGGGTGGGATGGGGCAGCGGCTGATGGGGTTGGGTGAGATGGCACAGGGTACAGCAGAGCAGGTGTACATAGAACACACACCACAGATGCCAGGACCACTGACAGGTGTCCATTCCTGGAGGAGAGTCAGGTGGACCACAATCCTCACTCAGCTTTTTAAGTTCTGTCATTGCTCACAGCTGCTAGAACAATGGGTTTTAATCAGTGACTCATTTGTCCATCTCAATACCCCAAAGATCAGGACAGCATCTGTCCCCATTTTACAAAGTTCTTCACCCAATCTGACAACGCCAGGAGGCCCCTGGAGCCCTAACTCAAGAAAATCCCATTTCCCTCAGGAAGCCAATGCAGAGTCCTAAAGGGAAGGAGAGATGGGAAGGAGAGAGAACAGAGCCAAATGTAGAGGTATCTACCTAGGCTTGCCTGAGAGGTGGGGTGGAGGGGCCTCTTCACTGGCAATGTCACAGGAGGTAATGGCTGCCTGTGCGAATGATGGAGAATACCCCCTGGTATGTCCCAGGTGGAATTTGCAGTTAGCAGGTGACCTTTTAACCTCTCCAAGCCTCTGTTCCTGACTTCTGGAATGGACAGTAGACATTCAACCTACAGAATGGAGAGGCCATGCCAGCTGAGTGATGTCTGAGCATCCAGTCACCAAACAGTAGGTGCTGAGAGACTGCTGAGTCCCCAGCCTGGGTGGAGCCAGGCAGAGCTAGACAGCAGCAGTGCCCTCTGAGGGGCTTCATGGCCTCGTGGCCAGGCCCCTCCCTCACAGGTTGAAAGAGTATGTGATGTACCCCAGTTATATCAGTTCCTATCTTAGAAGTCACTGGTCCTCTCTAAACCTTAGACTCCTCTATAAAGTGGGTGTATTTGAGGTTTACAGACTGTAAGCAGAAGCTATTGGTGTTAATTTTGCTAAGGGAAGCAAAATGGCCAAAGTAAGGAACACAACATTTTGGTGTCAGAGGGCTCTGTGCTCAAAGTCATAGCTCCCTAGCAGAGCAGATGAGCAGCCTTAGGTGAGTTCTGCACCTCTCTGTTTCCTCCTGTTCATGAAGCAGGTGATGGAGAGATAGCTGTGCAGATTCCACAGCCTGGGCCACAGTGTGATGGGGTGGTTGTTCCTGTGACTGCCTGTGGCATTCACACGGCAGGGCCAGGCCCTGGTCTGACCTCATTTGCCATCGCTTTGTGCTGTGTCCCCAGCTGAGGAGCCTGAAAGATGTCTTTGTGGGGCTACCACCCAGACCCAGTGAAGAGCCAGTCATTCATGTCCCTCTATAAACAGGTCCAAGGTAGTGAGAATCACCCACTCTCTGGTGGCCCTGGAGGGATAGCCATGCCAGAGGTCATTTGGAAGGTGCCAGCCTGGTTTGAAGGAAGCAACAGAACCCAGGGACAGAATGTCCACAGAAGACCTTAGCCAGGCAGGGAGTCCTGTGGATACTGAATCCAGAGGGTGTGCAGACCTTCTGGATCCTGCCAGACACTACCTGATCTGAGTTGAAGCTGTTCCCTCTTGGCCCTCACCTCTACAGAGTGAGCACTTCACCCCCAGGTACTTCACATACCCACTCAGATTCAAGGGGCATCCCAGAGGGATTCACTCCAGAATGACATCTTCAGCCCCCATCACAGAGAGGTAGGAGGCACAGGTGGAATTGGAAGCCATGCCTGGTCTCCTTAGTGTCTGTTCCTGCAGCCTGGCTGGGAAGTCACCCTAACTGCCTGGGACCCAGCCCCAGAGCCTCCTCTCCTCTTACCCTACCCTCATTTAAAAATATACATAAATTAAATGCTGCATGATGGATTCATTTTGTTTTAGATTTACTTATTTTTATGTAATGTGTATGGATGTTTTGCCTGTGTATCTGTCTGATGATCAGTAAGACCAGAATGGGGTGATGGGTACCCTGGGACTAGAGTTACAAATGCTTGTAAGCTGCCATGTGGATGAATGTTGGTCCTCTGGAAGAGCAGCCAGTACTCCTGAACTCTGAACTGTCTCTTTATCCCACTCTCACCAGTGGGAATTAAAGGAAGCCACTCCCAGGAGGAAGCTGAGTGTGGAGCAGCCTCCCACGAGGACAGAGGAAGGGCTGTTGGCCTGGCCAGGGGACCCAAGGCAGGGTTCGGGTGAATGCATGCAGAACAGGGCCCTCCAACATGTACTCATGTGGCCTGAGCAGGGTCCTCAACCCCTTAATTATTCCCAACTTATGCTCCCTGTGCTTTGCAGCAAAGGCCTTGGTGGCACTAACGGTCACCACGGCTGGTGGATGGTTCACACTCAAAATTGGCATAGTGTAACAAAACCACTTCCACCACCAAAGGGAGGTGTCCTCACTGGCATCTCCTGAAGCAAACAGCTTGTTTCTTATTAGGGCAATTGAGATGGAAGAGGAAACCCCAGAAACATGTGGACACTTGAAAGGCAAGTGACTGGATGGTTATAGAGACGAGAACAGGCAGGTGTCTGTCCCAGAGGCAAGGAAGGAGAGTGACAATGAGACAGGAAGTGGGGGGGGGGACTCTGGGCCATGGGGTGGGGGTGGGGTGGGGTGAGCTTTGTGAAGAGAGACAGCTGCAAGACAGACAGAATCAGACACAGCTGTCTGAAAGGAAATCTTTAGATGGTCATTGTGCAGACCACAGTGCCCCCCACCCCAGCTTCTCATTCTATCCGTGGGTGATGGGATGATAGATGAGGGTTTAGGGGAGTCCCATCAGACCCTCCTGCCATGTGTTATTCTGGGCTCTTTGTGCTCACAAAAGTTCTGCCAGGCAAGCTCTGTTTTCCAGGAAAGGACAGAGAATGAATACATCGCTCGGTGCTCATGTGGCTGGGTTGTGCGTACAGCAACACTGCAACCAGAACCCAGGCAATCCTGGCTAGACCTAGACAAAAGGACCCTGCTCAGGCCACATGAGTACATGTTGGAGGGCCCTGTTCTGCATGCATTCACCCGAACCCTGTACCTTGACCCCAGATACCCACAAGTCCTCAGATTCCCATCTTAAGCAGGGCCATGGGGCAGAGGCAGGTGGATCTTTGTGAATTTGAGGCCAGACTGGTCTATGTACATGTCTGAAACAACTGATTGTTTGAGAAGATGCTGAAGCCTTGCTCCTTTCCCATGGAAATCATACCAATATTCAGGACAGCCATAGCTGTGCTGAGAAATCCTGTATTTAAAAAAATACAAACAAAAAACAAACAAAACACATGGACACAAGAGCCCTTAGCTTTAGCCACCTCAGCAGAGGGCTGTAGCCAGCATGGCTTGAACAACAGGGATTTAGTTTATCAGTGTCATGATATGGTTTGAATGTGAAATGCCCCTCATTGGCTGGTGTGTTTGAACACTTGGGCCCTTGGTAATGGTGCTGTTTGGGACAGCTGTGGAACCTTTAGGAGGTGAAGCCTCATTGGAGGAAGGACGTCACTGGGGGAGGGCCTTACGGCTTTATAGTAAGCCTCATTCCTGTTCACTCTGCTTCCTGAGTGTGGATACATTGTGACCAGCCAGCCTCCTGCTCCCTCCCACAGCCTTGCATTCTCTGTGATTGGAAGGTATCCCTCTGCAACTGCTAGCCAAAATAAACCCTTTCTTTCTTATGTAGCTCTTATCAGAGACTGTCTCAGCAACAAACGAGTAACTAAGAAACAGGAAGACTGTTAGAAGTCTAAGTTCAGGGCATGAAGACGGTCAGATTCTGGGGAGAAACTTCTTAGCTGGTAGACAGCCACCTGGCAATGAACGCACATTAGAGATGACAGGTATGTCTTCTGAACAGACAACTCCTGCTATTGATCAAAGCTCTATACCCTGTGGCTTCTCCATTTTTAATTCCTTCCATAAAAGCAGTTTCCAGATACAGTCACATGGCGGCCTAGACTCACAACAGGAATTTCAAAGGGACACAGACCTTCATTTGTGACACTTGCCAAGCCATACAGAAGTATAGGTGTGAAGGATGCTTGTTCAACTGCTACACTGGTTGAATGACCCTGGGGTCATAGCTGAGGCCAGAAACTGCCTAGTAGGGTCATTGAGCATGAATCAAAGGAACCAACTGTAGAGGTTAGATGTGGGGCCCCAAGAACCTGTGGAGAGCCTGCCAAAATGGCTTTCTACCATATCTTCAGAACTGTGCACTGCCAAGAGTTGCTACCTGATGGTGTAGAAGAAATGACAGTAACAAAAAAGATGGCTCAGTTACATCTGGTATTTATTAAACAGGACTAAAGGCTCTCCTGAGTTTTGAGAACAATTTAAAGCAAAATGATAGTGTTCCAGGGAAGAGGTGACTCACCCTGAGGTGACTTAGAAGAAAAAAATGTGGCTAGGTTCCTGTGCCAAGATATTGGTATGATTTCCATGGGAAATAAACAAGGCATTAGCATCTTCTCAAAAAATCAATTGTTTCAGACATATTCATTTTTTTGTTTTGTTTTTGTTTGTTCATTTGAGGCAGGGTCCAGGTTGGTGCAGAATTTATATTCCTCCAGCACCTGTCTCCTGAGCCCTCAGACTACAGGTGCACAGCACTATACTGTGAAATGCAAGGGAAACTCATTGCCCAAAGACAGCTGGCAGTACATCACAATGGTTGGATCCATGGGAAATGGACTGCCACTGTGTTACCTTAGCTTGCAGTTAGAGGAACCTGGTGGACACAGTCTACAGCGAATTGTCCAAGTCTGTATACAAGTTAGTGGTAGAGCTAGAGCTGCAGCCAGGGGCTGTCAGACCACAAGGCCCAAAGTTGCATTCACACTGGAATCTGTCTTTAGGGAGAAGAGGGCGCCAAGCCACTCAGACAGTGGCTCTCAGGGGCACCTCTCTAGAGATTTGTGCTCAGTGTGGGCTTGGAAATGCAGGAATCTCACTCAGCCACCAGAGGGATTTCCTAACCAGTTTGAATGCATGAAAGGGAACATGTGACCACAGCAAATGACTTTCCCTTGGGCCTGTTCACCTCTGAAACAGCTTAAGAACACAAGATCCCAGAATGCAATGTCCCCTGCCTTGTGTGTGGCTGTGTGGGGAGGAACTCCTGGTCGGATGTGTTATGGTGTGATGCCAGGAAGCAGAAAGTTCAATCTTCCTTTTGGTAACAAATGCCCTGGGAGGATGTTGACTCCATTGCCAGGGGCTGCAAGGCCTGCAGGTCTCTTACTGAACCTGAAACATCCCAGCAAGCCATCTCTGGTACCAAAGGGACAGTGGGTCACTTTAGTGCCTGCCAGGCTTCTCAAGAGTCCAGACAGACTTTGACTTCGGCAGCGTTTTAGTGAATGGCCAGCATTATTCATAAAAATAACTTTTGTGCTCTGGAGCCAGATCTTGTTTTTTCCAAATTGAATCTGCCTCTTGTTGAAGAGCCCCACCTAGGAGTTTTCCTCTCATCACTCAGTGGAAAAATTCTTGGTGGCTTAGCCCCAGAGCTGCGACCCATTCATACACCCAAGGGCCCTATTTCTCCTGACCAGGTGGTGCTGGGGCCTAGGCACTTGGCTCACCACTGGCCAGTCTTTCAAAGGACACAATAAAGGAACACGCCCAGGAAAGACTATTTTCTTGTGGTTTTGTAACTGACATTTTTTTTTTTTGAACAGTTTGTTTGGAGAAAAAGTAAAATCTTTTCCATTATTGTTTGGGCGACTCACCAGCACACCATTCAAGATTCCAGCCCATTTTAGTCAGAATTCCTGACTCTGTTGAGACAGCCTGGGGCATGGAAATGGCAGTTACCTCCCTAGATTCAGAGACACAGACTCCTCAGGATCAGGATTTGTAAAACTTCTCCCTTGGCTTTGAGCTACCATTATTTTAAATGTTTTTTTTTTTTGTTTGTTTGTCTGTCTGTCTATTTTGTGTCCTATGTAGACCAGACTGGCCTTGATCTCACTATATAGCCAAGGCTAGCCTCAAAGTCTTGATCTTCCTGCCTCCACTTCCCAAGTGTTGCAATTACAGACATACACACGCTCATGCCTACCTGCTTTGGACTTGTCATTTTGATTTCCTGGTATTATCCTTTGATAAAAAAAAAGTGTTGGGTTTGTTTGTTTGTTTTGCTTTTTGTTTTGTTTTGTTTTTGCTTGTTTTATTAAGGGTGTCTTCATTTTGTTTTTTGTACTTTTGCCGCAGCCTACTTCAGAGTCACAAACACACATTTACATATGTCTATGCTAGGATTTTATAGCTTTAGCTCACCATCCTTCCCTATACCCCAGGTTTCTCTGCCTTTGTTCCCTTTTGAATTATTCTTTATATGTGGCTTGAGGTAAGGACCCAGTTCCATTCTTTCACATGTGGATAGCCAGCTGCCCTAACAGTAGTTGTCATAAGATGATTATGCATTGACCTGGCCTGCCATCCTTGCTTGAGTGCCAGTGGTTGCAATGGTAAGTGCCTGTTTTTGGAGTCTCATATCTGACCCCATAGATCTGTCTTTTTATCCTTATGAATGTCACGCTGTCGTGACTGCAATAAAAAATATTTCTTTTATAATCAGGAAGAACAAGTGTTCCAACATTGTTCTTTCTCAAGATTATTTTTGACTGAGTGAGGTCTCTGGAGTTTCCATAGAAACTGTAGATCAGCTTGTCACATTCTGCCAAAGACCCCTTGGCATTTTGCTAAGAGTGTGTACCACTTGTGAGGTTTCAGGAGCATTTACATCTGTAGGGCTTTATAAGAGCAATTGCAGCCAAGTACCATAAATGTTATCATCCCCAGTTCTGGAAGCCAGAAGTCCAAGTCACCATGTCCTCAAGGCTGTTCCATCCTCTTTTGGTAGTCTGCTGGCAGTACTTACAGTTCTCGGTTGATTGGTTGGTTGGTTGATTGGTTGGTAGAGCCAGCATTCTGATCTCTGCCTTCTTTACAGAGGGCTCTTCCTGCAGCTCTGCCTGCCTGTGTCTGATCAGTGAGAGCCTGGATGCACTTAACCATCAGCTGAAGGCCTCACTGGGATGACTGTGAGGTGCTTCCCATAAAGATCTCTTTGTTGGGATGACCTTCACTGCCACATGGTATGAAGGTGTGTCCCTCTATTCTCAATCGTTGGCTGTTGTGCAGGCAGAGCTAAGTGCTGGCAGAGTGTTTGGTCCTGTTCTCTCGGTAGCCCATTCATTATAAGCCTTCTATAGGTAGGTGCTTGTCCTTCCTCGCCTGACCAAGACGATTCTCTGGGATTATCATATTAAAAAGCAAGCTGCATGCGGAAGGTCATGCAGCCCAAAGAGATGACCACATGTTGTCCGGCTTCTGATTGGTTCAGACTGGAATGTGTCTTTTTACAAAATAAAGAGCTAACGATACAGGAGGAAGGGAGACAAGGACAGAGCTGATGGCATACAGTGAGAACCACGTGGTGACACAGATTGGTGGAGACGTCAGGTTAAGTGAGTAGCCAGCTGAGAGACTGCCCCAGCAAAAGGCCAACACTTTAAACTATACAGATACCTCCACGTCTCTATCAAACCTCAAGTGGGATCTCTTATTTCACCCAAAATGTCCCATAGTTCTCAGAGCATAAGCACAAACACTTCTGCTGTGGTTTCCCTCTGTGCTTCCTCTTCTGGTGGTAGAGCGGGAGCTGTTCGCCTCCCCTTGGCTTACTCTGCTTGCGTAGAATGCGTTTGGTTTGTAAGCCGCTGTAGGGTCTCAGGATCTCACAGTCCTCTTAGCTGGTTAGTTCTCCCAAGTGTTGTAGCGAATCCTGCACTTTCCCCATTTCCAGGGAGAGCTTTGCTTATGACTCATCTTTTTCCCTTAGTCTTTTTTAGACCTCAGTTCTCTGTGGACTTTTCTTCTTCATGTGCTACATACTGGTGCAAATCATGACTTCTACAATCAAGCCAGGTGAGGATGGTTCAAAACAAATCCCATGCTGTCAGTACAATCTCCTTACTTTCCATGTTAGACAATATCTGCTCTCCCGACCAGTGAAAGAGGCCATGTTGGCAATGGCCAACTGTAGATAGGGAGTTTAGAAAATAATTCCTGTCTTAGTTAGGGTTTCCATTGCAGTGAAGAGACACCAGGACCAAGGCAACTCTGATAAATGACAACATTTAATTGGTGCTGGCTTACTGGTACAACCTTGGCTACCTCTGGAGCATAGCTTCTCTGTGCTCTCAGAAAACACTTCCTAGAAGATTTTACCTCAGTGATGCTGGTCTCTTCTTAATCACCACTAATTTCTTAACTCCAGCTAATCAGTATTAATTGTTCCAGTAGTCCCTTTTATTTTTGACTCTAAAGCCAGAGCCACATGGCCAAAACAAAACTGCTGAGTTCTGCTGCTTGCTGGAGCTGGAACATGGCCTACCTTGTTCTATTACATTAACACCAGCTTTCTGTTTTCCAACTCCTTCACTGCCTAAGCTTGGCTGTCCTGGAACTTGCTTTGTAGATTGACCTTGTACTCAGAGGTCTGCGTGCCTGTCTCCTGAGTTCTGAGATTAAAGACATGTACCAATACCTCTAGACCTAAGCTTTTCTTACTTGGAGCTTGCTCTGTTTCAGGTTGGCCTTGAACTCAGAGATCTGCCTGCCTCTTTCTTCTGGGATTAAAGACATACCATACATGGCATACCACCATACATATGGCTAAGCTTTCCATGCCTACTGTGCCTCAAGATCTAGATCAAAAGCCTGTGTCCTCCACTTTTGGATTGTAATTCATTCCAGATTAAAAGTCCAAATGAAAATAATAACCATGTAATAACATGTAACATGATATGACTATTCCCTGTTCAACTACAAACACATAAACAATAAGCCTAACTGGGTGAGATCTTGCCCAGAGGTCTCCACTCCCTTAATCTAGTTATCTCCTTGAACACAGGATTCAACTTAATTCTACTTCCTGGTGCCCCTTTATTCTTTGAATCATAAATTTAGTGCTTTTCCTTTCAAAGCTTGCTACACTTGATCAATATGTTCTTCATGAGACTAAACCAGAGAACAAAATCTCTGCTGGGTTTTTTTTTTTTTTAGATCTCCTTTGTTAATGAAATGAATAATAAATAAATATAAAAATAAATATGAATCTCTTTACCTTAGCCTCAGGTAGATTCTTCAGACAAGGGCAAAAAGCAGCCACGTTCTTCACCAAAATGCTGCAAAAACATTCTCTAAGCCACATCATAATGAAGTTCTGCTCCACTGAAACCTCTTGTGCACAGTTTAAACCACCCTCAGAACCAATTTCTTCCATATTCCTACTAGGATGGCACATTAAGCCCCACTTAAAGCATCCCACTGCTTTCCAATACCCCCAAATCTACATTCCTCCAAACAAAAGCATGGTCAGGCCCATTACAATACCCCACTCCTGGTACCAACTTCTGTCTTAGTTAGGGTTTCCATTGCTGTCAAGAGATACCATGACCAAGGCAACTCTTATAAAGGACAACATTTAATTGGGGCTGGGTTACAGACTCAGAGGTTTAATCCATTATCATCATAGCAGGAAGCATGACAGAATGCAGGCAGATGTGGTACTGTGAAGAAGCTGAATGTTCTACATTTTGATCTGTAAGCAGCCAGGAGTGGACCTCTATGTCCCACTGGGCAGAGCTTAAGCAAAGTCCTGCCTCCACAGTGATACACTTCCTCCAACAAGGCCATGCCCTCCTCCAATAAGGCCACACCTTCCAATGCCACTTCCTGGGCTAAGCATATTCAAACCACCACAATACCTAACTTAACTGCCATAGAATATCAGCCAATTCAGAATCCCATTTTGGAAGAATGTTAATAAATACATCAATAGTTCATGCTGGAAGAGGCCACTGACATCTAAAGTGTGTATGTTGGAATAGCATAGGTTATTGTAGTCATGAAGGAGCCCTTAGGAGCCTCAAGTTCACCAGTGTCCTGTGACACACGATGAGTGAGCTTCTGCCTTATTTCAGCTCTTTCCCTGGTGTGGGTACTACACTTGGCATATAATGGGAACTAAGTCAATGTTTGCAGATTTCAAGTTCATTAAGACAATTATGTTTTGTTTTGTTTTAACCTTAAGATGGGCTTTAACTTGGATGCTGAGAACCAAACTTTTGACTTTTGGTTATGGGATGTAGCTTTTAACAGCTGAACTATCTTTCCAGCCCATGAGTTATATTTTAATATACATCTAATCCTAATGCATTTAACTTTGGCTGGGAGAGTACACTCCAGGGTCCCCCTTTCCTTGCATAGGACATTGACAAGAGGCTCTGCTCAAAGGCAGAAGTAGGGATTTTGGTTCCCCATATGTTCGGATGTCTCAGAATCTTAGCATTGAGCATCTTCTACTTCTAGTCAGTTCTCTGTTGTGAAACAGGAAAACAGCCTGAAGCCTGGAAACCCGGGACGTTGGCAAGACTTGGCTGGTGCCATTGCTTCTCTCAGTGTTGCATCACTAAGAATGTGTGGCAGATGGCCTGCTTTAGAGGACACGTCTGGTGACTTTTGGTGGTAAGGGCTCACTGGAAGATTGTGTTCAGTCAGAGTGACCTTTCCAATATGATGGCATTGGGGGACAACCTCCTTATCCACAGGTCCACTTTCCACATTGACTTGACTGAAGTCCAAGATGGAACAGCTAGTCAGTTGTGAACGATGCTCAGCCCTGGGTGACATGCCAAGGTCTTGAACCCTTACTCTTTAAAAGGAGGGCAGGGCTCATGCTTGGTTCAGTGTCTCCACTGCAGAATTGCCAGCACATTGACCAGGAGCCATCTTGGTTATCGATGGGTGCTGTTGCAATGCTTAGTTTATTTAATATTGGCCTGAAGTGGTAGATGTTAATCTGCTCTAAACTCCTAGGCAGGTATGCATGTGCACTTCTCACTACTGCACAATGCTCAGGATTCACAAATGAAAGACACTACACACACACACACACACACACACACACACACACACACACACACAAATATGTAGCCTTATTTTTAATATGCTCTAAGCAGCTGGGCCATTCCCAAAGTTTTGCATTGCCAATGCTTCCTTCTGATATTCCTGAATTATTACTTACTAAAGTCCATATTTCATCTCTGCTACCCCAGACCCAGCTGGGGGAGTGGCCCCTGGGGCGCACTTCCCCTATTCTTCCATGGCTGGTTCTCTGTCTTCCACAGCTCTCATGCTTGCATCTTGTTCCTTTCCTGGCATGGTGATTCTCAAAACTTTCTCCTTCCATGGTGCCTTGCCTGGGAAATCTAAAATCCTGCCTCTGTCTCCTTGCCCAGCCATTGACTGCAGGTAACTTTACTAGTTAGAACCAGGTGGGGGGCAGGGACCATCAGCAGCTCACATGCAGATGTGGGGGAACCCAATTAACATAATTTGGGAACCCAATTAACATGCTATAAGCAATAAACCACAATGGCCTCAAAGTTTAGGGAGAGTGATGCTGGGGACTCACACTTGTCCCAGAGACACTGTAAAAGTGAAAAGTGAAAGTTCTCTACTTAAAGAGAAGGGGAGAATCCAAGTGCTAAGGCTGCTAAGATTTATGCTAAGAATGAGTCTTTTACTGTGATAAAGGCAAAGTGATACACAATGCTTTTTCTATTTCAGACTACAGAAGTCATACCCTTAGTGTATGATAAACACCTACTAGTATTGGAAAGCATCTCATCCAAGCATGTGGTGGATGTGAGGCATAGCATAGTGCAAAATACATAAGGCTTGGCACTATCCATTGGGCTGGTGTGTGTGTGTGTGTGTGTGTGTGTGTGTGTGTGTGTGCTTAGAACATACCCCTTGTATGCTGGATAGTTTTTACTGTCAAGTTGACACAACTCAGAGTTACGTGAGAAGAGAGAACTTGTCCTGTTGCCATGTCTGTGAGAAGTTGTCTCAAAGGATGATTGCTGTGGGAGGGTCCAGTCCACTGTGGGTGGCATCATCCTTAGGCAGGTGGTCCTGGGCTGTATAAGAAAGTAGGCTGAGGATGAGCCAGAGAGCAAGCCAGTACACAGCCCTCCTCTCTTTTTGAGTCCCTGCCCCTGACTTCCCCTAGCCATGGGTTGTTACCTGGGAGAATAAGATGAAATGTTCCTTAAATTGTTTTTAGTGTTGCAGTCTTTTATAAAAACAACCAAAAGGGAAACAAATAACATGAGGACTCCTCATCGCCCAGAAGCTCAGTATTTCAAGGGGGTGTTCAAGTGCAGATAGGGGAGGGGACTGCCAACATCTGAAGGCCCAGACCTGAAAACACATGGTGTTACTTCTGCCAAGTGCCCTTGGTCATTGCAGCCACCACCCCACCCTGGGGCACATGGCATCACCTCTAGATAGGAAGGTTGAAAAAAGGTTGGAGCCAGCTTCTATCCACTGCAATCTGCATTCCTCGCTTACAGCACCTCTCTTTGCTGGCAGCCTGCTCACACACTCGATCGGCTTCCTCAGATGGGAAGGTGACACATGGCTCATCTTGTGCCTCTCAGGGGCATACAGCTGCTGAGTCTGCTCATGAACCTGAGGAATATCCCCAGAGGCACATGATAGACAAGCTGAGTAAGCGTCTCATGTGTGTTTTGGGCAGAAGACTTGGGCCGTCACTGAGGAGGAACATTTCTGGCCCATTAGCAGAGGACTCCCATAGCTGACTCAGACCTATACTCTCAGTCTCTCTCCATCATGGCAGACCCTGCCCCTACGTCTGTGCAGAAAACTGGGGCTCCTCTCCTGCTACACTGTGTCCAGTGTCCAGCACTCATTGATTCCAGTGGGCAAAGTGAGTCTCATGTTGAGCTTACATGGTAAGCTCTCCTGTTTAGAAGGAGAAGAAAAATGGAAGAAGTGAAGGAGGGAAGGAGGGAGGGAAAGTGGGAAGGAGGGACAGAGGGAGGGAGGGAGGGAGGGAGAGAGGGAGGGAGAGAAGCAGGTAGCTGGCTGGAAGACTTGGATAGTCAAGTGTTCTGGACTCTGTGGTATCCTGGCAGCAGACAGCAGCTGCAGGTTGCTCTGTAGCTGGACATTTAGAATCTGCTTCCTAGGCAGTTTGGCTAGAAGGTTCCATTTTACCCAGCAGGGATGGCTACTTTCCCAAAAGTGTGCTGAAAGATGGGGAGACTGACCATCCCCTCCACTTCTGGGTCTTTATTCTCAGAAAGACATTTCCGCTTCCCATTTTGTTTTGTCCTTTTTTTTGGAACTAGAGAACCAGGGCTTATCTCTAAGGCTGATGTTTCCATTTCTGGCTCTTTTTTCCCTTCTCCCTCTACCCCCTACCCCCAGCACCCCTATCTTAGAACAAATGAGTCCAAACCCAGATGTCCCCCTTCAGGACTAGAACCCCTGAGCCTCCATCTCCTGACTCTTCCAAAGACCCCAGCTCTCTGGCCAGGATGCTTGTGTGGAAGTCAACAAGGCCCTCTGGCTGCTGGGCTCTCTAGCTGCTGAGGTAACTCTCTTAGTCCTTCACATCTGTACATGGAGAAGCAGGCAGGGGGATGCTCTTTTGAACAGATTGGCATTGTTGGCAGTGCGAAAACCACTCTGCGCTTTGGAAGCAGAGCTCACAGCACTGGGAATGGTGTAGCTAGGGAAACTTTGCAGGATTGTACCAAGCCATTCTCATCCAAAAAGGAGCATTTGGTTCCAGGCTGATGCTGACTGGAAAGGAAGAGCGTTTGCTTCAATTCCAGGCCTGGTAGTTCCTTTCATTGTTTGTGCTTACGTGGGATGAAGCGTGGGGACCAGAGAAATAAACAAAAAGCAGAAGGAACTGGCAAAGAAGATAGTCCCCTAGATATTCCTAGCTTGAGAGCCCTCGTCCACCTCAGGACTATAGGGCAGAATAATTTACAGCAGAAAAGACTGTTAATCCCATCGGATGAGAATAAGCCCACTACTATGATTTTGAGAGAAATTTGAAACAAGTATTAATCAAGTACTGACATGTGGGGCAGTGGATTGTGATAGGCAGCCTGGTTTCTGCTCGGTTGGAAATCCTAGTTACCCAGAAGGGGGTAACCCTGCAAGGAACTGTACGCATTTTTTCACACTCCTCGACACAGCTTCTGACATGAGGCCGCGGCTCTCCATAGGTTTGTGGCCATCAGTCATGTAACGGCAACGCCCCATGCCCCTCCAGAGCTAGAGGACGTGACCACAGATCAGGTAGCCTCAAGACGGGTCTCCATTTTAATGAGGAACCTAAAGGCCTGGAGGCTTAGCCAATAAACTCCCCTTCCCAGACACTCCTCCCTGCAAAAGGATTTAACCTGCCCTGAGAAAGTGGGGTAAGGTTTTACTCATCGCCACTCTCTGCCATGACAATAAATGCCTTAAAGACATGGACTGTCTCTTTTCATCGGGATCCGCCAGAGGGAGCAATGGAGAAGGTCATCGCCTAAGGAGCTGGCTATCTCATCTCCCACAGGAGGCATTTCAGTGGAGGCCATGGCCTTCACCAAGCCAAATTGTCCACTGAGTAAGCCCCATGAGCCCCAGCCGGAGCGCTCCTCTCTTTTCCCCATTTGGCCCTGGGCTAGATCCAGCCCATGGGTCCCCCACTCCCTTCTCAGCTCTTCTGCAGCATCCAGCGGCGTCTGGGTGTCTGAGAGCCTGAGAACCTGACAGTTTCAGCTTCTGTGCAGGCCTGGGGACCCCCAGCCGGCTCAGGCTGTCCCTGGGACTTCGGACTGCGCTCCTCCACCCCTAGGATGTCCAGCGGCTTCATATAGCCATCTGGCGCTGGCGTTGGGTAAGTGCAGTCAAAACTCCCAAGTCCCACCTCCACAAGCGACTGAGCCCTGAGCGGACATTGGACCCCACACTGACCAGAATGATGGACTCTGGCCAGGTCCATTCCTGGTTTCCCCCAAAATGGTGATAGGTCACATTTTGCAGAAGCTTATAAAAGCAAACCCATAGGGCTATGCACTTCCCACCAGGTCCAATCAGGGGCAAGCATACATCCTGATGTATTTCCTGCCTCCCTACCCGCCACCCCTTGCCCCCTCCTAGGTGTGATGAAGCACACCTGGTACAGTTGAACAGAACAAACTTGTTTAGGGGCCTGGAAACATCTCTGAACAATAGCCTCCAGCATGCTTCTTAGGAAGTGTCTGTCCTTGGGCAAGGGGCTTGCAGGTAAGAAAATTTTAGTTTTGTGGATCTCTTAGGTACAGTAATTGAAACTTAAAACATAACTTTGGCTCTAACTGTGAGTAATTACAGACCCTCAGGGAACATTGCTCTACTTGACAGCTGTTGGTGCTGGTCACTGAAAGGTGATCATTAAGTTGACATGGACAAAAAGGAAAAGATAGTCACGGGAGGGCAGGAATAAGGGATCACACAGTGTGAGCAGATCAGAGCAGGGTGAGCTGTCCAACCCAAGTCCTGCTGGGGAAACTCTGGGTGGGGCTGTAGGAAGGAGGGGCTAGGCCTGGTGAACTTGGAAGTATGCCAGTGAAAGAAACATGGGACACACGCAGGTGCATGTAACACACACACACACACACACACACACACACACACACACACACACACACACACATTTCCCAGATCTTGCAGAATGGAATCTTCTACATTAGTGGATTTCAATGTTTGAGTTGTTGGACTTTTAAAAATGCTAAACCAAACTTCCAGGGCAGGGTAGGAGGAGGATGGTCCCAGAGCAGGGGCTGACTGCCATTGCTCCGGAAGTACATGCCTTGGTCTGTGGCCAAGACCCGCAAGCACCACCTCTCTCTCCTTCATACTAACTACACTTGCCTGTTCACCCAGTCCAGTCCCTAGCCTGGTCCCTAGCCCCCCGACCCCCATCTCTAGCCCCACCCCCTGTCCTGCCCTGTCCCCCGTACCTGCCTGTCCTGGTAGGAAACAATGGACTTTGGAAACAGAATTTAAAAGAAACCGTGAATCTTTTAATTTTTAAAGCATACATGTATTCCAGGCACTGCTTGTATCTTCTGTGCAGCAGCACATTCGTAAAAACAACACACACACCCAAAAACGTTTATTGTCATGTTTTGCTTTTATTTTCAATTAAATAATGAAATAGTCAAACTATTCTGAAATAAACCGGAAATCCCCACCACAACCTCCCACCCAAAGTGTTCCTCTTGCCTTTTCTGTAGAAACAATATGTGCTATGGATTACCTCAGAAGCTTTGGGTCTGTGACGGGGAAGTATGGGGTGGGAGCCTTTGCCCAAATGCTTGTTCCATACATGTCTTAGTTAGGGTTTCCATTGCTGTGAACAGACACCGTAACCAAGGCAACTCTTATGAAGGGCAACATTGAATTGGTGCTGACTTACAGGTTCAGAGGTTCAGTCCATTATCATCAAGGCAGGAAGCATGGCAGTGTCCAGGCAGACATGGTACTGGAGGAGCTGAGAGTTCTACATCTTGATCTGAAGGCAACTAGGAGACTGTCAACTGCAGGCAGACAGGAGGAGGGTCTGTTCCACACTGGGTGGAGCCTGAGCGTAGGAGGACACCTCCAAAGCCAACCTCCACAGTGACGCACTTCCTCCGACAAGGCCACACCTCCTAATAGTGTCACTTCCTATGGGTCAAGCAGATTAAAGCCACCACTATGTATGTATGTATGTATGTATGTATGTATGTATGTATGTATGTACATATGTTTCTGGAGACAGCTTTTTAAATTTTAACAAAACATGAGGATCATGATCTGATCCATCTTGATTTCATCTTACCCTCACAATGACCTCACAGAATATGAGCTATTGTTATCCTCAATTGGTTATGGAGATAAAGAAACCACAGCACAGAGATGTTAAGTGGCTTCCTCGAGGTCACATAATAAGTGCATAGCAATGACACTGGGCTGTGATTCCTGCATTATGCTACTGACAACAATAGCCACTGTGGATTTATAACCCAGTTCCTTTTGGAGCTGATGTGGGCTGTGTCCAGATGCCCACTAGTACAGACACTGCTGCCATGATGACCTTTGCGAAGGACAAGGGAGGATGCACTTAAGGCATCCTGGGTACGGGTTCGGTTCCAACCAGAACGGCATCATTTGCTGTCAAGGAGCTGAGAAGTTTTCATCCCGAGCAGTGTGTTACTGTGACTGTTGTCTTGCAGAGTATGCATGGAGGAGAGAGGTGTGCCCACTCTCTGTCACCATGTAGTGAGTGCATGGAGGAGAGAGGTGTGCCTGCTCCACTGGGAATGGCAGCGGGCCCCCTGACAGGGCAGCTGGCAGCTGGGCTCCATCCTGCAGAGACTAGGAGCACAGATGGCTCTTTGTGTGTTATGAGCCATTTGCACTTTTGTGAACTCTCTGTTTATTTTTTAACTCTCTTCCCAGGAGGGTGTTTATCATCTTGATTGTATGTGCTCTAATATTATGGGATAGCAGGTCTCTTGTCAGTTACATTGCTTTGATGATAGAGACCAGCATAGTCAAAGGGGACAGTGCCCTTACATAATTCACGGTGGGCAGGGACATGCTTGATGGCTACAGGAGAGTGGGTGGAGAGGATGCTCCCTCCTGCTGTGCTGATGATCTGCAAGTCTTTGAGCCATGAATGCCCCAGAGCCAATCCCATCTCACTGTTATCAGAATACTACTTAGCCACTAAAAAGGAATGTGATGGGCCAGTAAGATGGCTCAATGGGTAGAGGCAGGTGCTACCAATCCCAACTACAGGAGTTTGATTCCCAGAGCCCACACAGTGGAAGGCTGTATTACTATACAGCTTTTAACATTACCCTTTCACTTAACATAAGCTGTAATTCACATCTATTGCACCCCTTTACAGTTTTAAATTTTACATTTATTTATTTAGAGTGCGTTTGTGTATCCATGCAGGTACTGAGGCACTCGTGTGTGTGTGTGTGTGTGTGTGTGTGTGTGTGTGTACAGAGGCACCACTTGTGTGGAAGTCAGAAAACAACTTGTAGAAATACAGCTTTTAACATTATATCCATTTTTTTTTTCTATTTGACTACTGGAGGTAGCCATGGCCAGAGGACCTGGGGGCACACATGCTCTCCTCTCAGTCACACTGAGATGGAGCTAGCTGTGAGCTGGGGCATGCTGCTGTCCTAACGTGAGGGGCATCCAGGATAAATCACAGGACATCCTGACTCCAGACAATTCTCCATACCTTGTGAGGAAGTTCAAACTTCCTACACAGAGACCCCTGCAGACAGAAACAACCACCTGCCCAACCCACTCTTCCCGCGAGGCTGCCTGGCTTCTCTCCTTGACTGCACTTCAAGACCTGGATCCAGAGCCTCCCAGTTCCCCAATTCCTGCCTTGGGAATTACAAAAGATAAATATGGGCATTCCAGCGGCTAAACAGACACAAGCATGGCAGAATAATGCCTACATGTGACATTTTCACATCCTAACCATCTGCCTGCTATCACCAAATGGACTTTGCCGGTGGGGTGCCGGTGGGGAAAGAGCCTGGATTATCAAGGTAGGCCTGAAGAAGGAGGTAGAGGGCTGGGTGGCCGTGGAGGACAGAACTGTCTGATGGGGCAGTTTGATGATGGCGGAGACGGTGATGGGATATGTGTCACAGAAGACCTCTAGAGGCCTACAGCAGTCAGGAAGTGGGATTTTTGCAAGAGCAGCTGTGAGTAGCTGCAGCTCATCTAGGAACACCTGGGGATTGTGCAGGGGAATTTGTGACACAAAGCTGTTGGGACTTTGCCACCGTGGCCATGAGGAGCAACCAAAAGCTCTCAGGGATCCTGGCCAGTAGGTGGCTCCCAGCTGAATCCTGCCTACCACAAATCAGAGTCCCTGGCAGCACTGACCACTTGACAGTATGGGACCTATGACCTCCTGAAACAGACCCAGGACAGGGATATGCACTCACAAGTCTGCTGCCATAGATTCTGCAGCAACAGGGTCCCAAAGGGCAGCCTGTGTACCTGGCACTACAACACTTCAACTGAAATGCCATGACACAAGAATGTCATAGTGCCAGGTCTTTGGGACATCTGATTATGACTCCTGGTGGACAGTAGATGCCTAAGTCTCCTATGACTCCAGCTGTCAGCTTTCTTTAGAAGCCCCTTGGGACCAGCCAAGGCTAAGATGCCTATCCTCAGGAGACAGATTCTGCGGACTTCGATTTGTTCCCAGAGTGAGAACTGTTCTCAGGAAGTGAAGAGCAGTATCACACACAGTGTGATACACAGGGCCAGGGACTGGGATGTGAAGGTCACTTCTCTGCATCTTTACGGTCCATCCTCTGACACTCAGGACCAGAAGGTGCAGCTACTGGGGCTATGCTGCGCTGTACCCGAGGATGCAGGTGTGTAGCTGGATCCAGTTTGTGCTCACTCAGTGGGTCAGTGGGCCTGGGATGAGAGCCAGGGCTGCTTCAGGGACTCGTGTACCTGTGAGGTACTCTGTGTCAGCTTCCCTCCCTGTATGGATTCCTCCTGGCACACGTGCCAAGCGTCCTTCCATGAAGATACTGGACTGAACCTATGAATCTGTAAGCCAGTCCCAATTAAATGTTTTCCTTTATACGCGTTGCCTTGGTCATGGTGTCTCTTCACAGCAATAAAACTAAGACAGGTAGTATCACCCCACTTAGCTCTGTGCGCTTTGTCCTGTTCCTGACCAGTGCCCTAGCCTGAGGAGTCTCTGAGGGCAGCATCAGCAACTTCCTCTTTGTGTCTACAGGGCTGAGAAGCAGAACCAGATCTTATGGTTCTCACCAAGGACAATAGAGGCTTGTTTTGGTTTCCTGTCGGGGAGCTTGAACCCATGAAGTCTGGATACAGTTCACATCTCCCCATGGAGGTTATTTCCTTTAGAGTCGTCCCTGGCAGGGTTGGTGGAAGACTTCCACTGGAGAGCATTGAAGGCCTATGGCCAGGTAGAAAATACGGAGGGAGCTGAGAGGCAGCCTTCTCAGGGATACACTGTCTAAGAGCTGTTTCTGAGCAAAGAGGAAAGACCCTGGCATTTTGGCATCCTGCAGGACAGAGCTGCAACCAGCCAATGAACAAACCCAAAAGCTCAGGAGCTGCTGTGGTAGGACCTTGACACAGTCCAGGAGTTAGAAATGTCATCTACAATTCCACAGTGCTGGGAGGGGATTAGGTCCCTGGGCTGTGCCTTCATCTCAGGAGTGATTAGAAAAAGCATCCATAACGCCACAGTGCTGGGGTCGGGGCTTATGAGGAGACAAAGTCCCCAGTCTGTTCCATTAGAATGACTTCAGGGCTTTACTTTAGACCAGGGTTCATTATCTTAAGATAGTTGGGTTATTATAAAAGCAGGTTTGTGAGACTGAGATTTAGCTTTGTGGTAAAGCAAGACCCTGGGGATGGTGTTCAGCAATGTTTTAGTCATTTGCTTTTCTACTGCTGTGAAGAGACACTGTGATGAAGGCAACTTATTAAAAAAAATTTCACTGGGGGCTTGCTTACAGCCTCAGATGGTGAGTCCATGACCATCATGGTGGGGAGCACAGTGGCAGGCAGGCAGGCATGGTGTTGGAGCAGTAGGTGAGAGCTTACATGTTGAGACAACCACCACAAGGCAGATGGAGGGAGAAAGAAGGGGGAGGAAGAAGGGAAGGGGAAGGGAGAGGGAGAGAAAGATGGAAACAGCAGCGGCTTTTGAAACCCCCAAGCCCATCCCTTAGTGATGCACCATCTCCAACAAGGCTACACCTCCCAATTCTTCCCAAACAGTTCCACCAACTCGAGATCAAAGAGTCAAATTTGAGCCCATGGGGTTCATTCTCATGAAAGCCACCAGAAGAACATTAATTAATTAATTATAAATAATAAAATATAGATTTGGCCTGCTCATTCATATTCAGTCTCATTTGGTTTCACATTCCCTCTCTCCTCTCGCCTTCCCCCTCCTCCATCTAGAGGGAAAGAGCGTGAGAATGATAAAGCAATTGTGAAGAGTACTAGTGTTTTTGTTTGTTTGGCTAGGTTTCTCAAGACAGAGTTTCTCTGTATAGCTCTGGCTGTCCTGGAACTCACTTTGTAGACCAGGCTGGCCTTGAACTCGGCAATCTGCCTACCTCTGCCTCTCACA
Source organism: Mus minutoides (assembly GCA_902729485.2). Classification (NCBI taxonomy): domain Eukaryota; kingdom Metazoa; phylum Chordata; class Mammalia; order Rodentia; family Muridae; genus Mus; species Mus minutoides. The sequence continues at coordinate 1,229,309 of LR749649.1, forward strand.
TGCTGGGATTAAAGGCGTGTGCCACCACTGGCCCACTGTATTAGTGGTTTAAAAGGCAGATGTATAAGAGACACTGCTCTGCTAATTCCCACTGAGCTTGAAGTAATGTCAGAATAAAGAATTTTGAGAAACCCTCTTCTTTGCTGGTTGAATCACATTGGTAGACTGTTTAATGGTCATTAGTTGGTCTACATATGATCATGATTATTGTACTTATAGTTATTGATATTGTTGCTATTCTGAGATGTTCTTTAGCTTCAGGGTAGGGCGCACCCCTTTAATTCTCAGCTTCCCCAACTCTGGATGCCACTGGGCCCTACAGGGAGCTCTTGAGTTCCCCCAGAGGCTTTCCACAGTGTGCCTCTTTGTCCACAAGAGGGCGCGCGCAGCTCCTGCAGTCCATAGCGCCCAGGCTCCAGCCACGGAGTGCACCAGGGAAAACATGCTAACCCAGGTGACCATAATCTGGGTCTTTGGACTCAAATCTTTGGACTCAAGTCTGCGACACCCCTTGTCCCCTTTCTCCTGTGTAGCTGTCTCGAGGCTGGGACTGGTATGTACAAAATCTAGTAATTGTGCTGACTGTGAAAGTCCCTTGTATGCTGGCCCACACGGAAGGTGGTGGTTGGGGGTCCCTAGAAGAGGTTCCGAGCAGTTACTAGCCAGATTTGCTTCACAGTGTCTTCTGTGCAGCCTTCCAGGGTCTCAAAAGTAACGCGAGCAGTTTAAACTAGAGATTTCTTTAAAATTAGGAGAACTCATACACAATCCAGATTTTTGTATGTTTTGGGGAAATGAACTTTTAAAAAAGACTGGTGGCGCACGCCTTTAATCCCAGCACTCGGGAGGCAGAGGCAGGCGGATTTCTGAGCTCGAGGCCAGCCTGGTCTACAAAGTGAGTTCCAGGACAGCCAGGGCTAAAGAGAAACCCTGTCTCGAAAAACCAAAAAAAAAAAAAAAAAAAAAGACTTGCCTTGTAGGCACCCAGCTTTCCCATTACAATCTACAGCGTGGCTGAATTCTCCCAACCGGCCAACCAGTCAGTTCCGGTAACCACAGTTTCTGGTCAACCAATGTTTTAAAGAAAAGGCCATGAACATTCTAGCTTGTTTTAATGAGCTGTCACCAGCCACATCTACATTAAACACTGACACTGGGTGAGGAAACACCCTTGAGTTCAAGCTGGGCTGTGTGGTCCTGACCTGTCACTCAGGATTTCTGTGTTTTCTTCTCCATGTTTGTAAAGCAGGGGTATCAATGTGAGGGTGCCCTCGAATGCACATAAAAGTCACAGATCAGGGTTGCCACCCGGTCTCTTATTCCCAGGGCCTAGGCTGCATCCTGACAGTGCATATTTTGTTTGTTTTTCTTTTCTTTTTTTTTCTTTGAGACCAGGTCTTGGACTTGCTATTCTGCGTTCAAATTCTCCATCCTTCTGTTTCAGCCTGTCAAGCATGGGGTTTATGAGAATGTGTGTTTTCAACAAGTGCACAGGTAGTGGTCGATCTGGCCAGGGGCAAGGTGTGAGTGTGTGTGTGTGTGTGTGTGTGTGTGTGTGTGTGTGTTATGTGAGGCTTTGTAAATGGCTGATCTACATTTACACGCAAATCTACCATCCCAAAGCCTGCCCTACTTGCTTCTTTCTGAAAGCACTATTGTCAAGAATTGCTCTATGAGGCATTTGAAACAGTACCCAGTAAGTAAGGCTTTTGTGAATTCAGTTAATAGTAAAATAGAGAGCAATCCAGAAAACATAAGCATCAGAAGTAAAGCCATTGGGGAAAAGGGGCCTTGGGTCTCTGGCTCAGGAGCCGTCTGGAGCCAGCTCACTTTGGCCCTCTCTGAAAGCCTACAGAGGCTGTGTGAGCAAGTGGTTCCATTTTTCTTGTTTTCAAGTCACCCAAATTGGTCTTGAACTAACTATATAGCTGAGGATGACCTGATCCTCCAAAGCACTGAATTTACAAGGATGTGCTGCCTCACTCAGCCTAGGAAATAGTCCTCGGAATTCAGGTTGTCCAGCCATGTGGTAAAAGCCAATCCCCAGCCCCAGGTCTGTCTCCCGCTGGGGGTGCTGGGTTTTCCTGCTCCACTTTCCCCAGGAGCTAGTGCTCGTCCAGTCTTTGACCTAGAAGCAGCCCTGTCTTGTTTTCTAAGAAAGGCCTGAGCCCACAGTGATCCAACAGCAGAAGGCAGGACACATGACAGATGTCACGGTAGGAGAGGCAGACAAGTCCTAAGTGATCCAACAGCAGAAGGCAGGGCATGTGACAGATGTCACAGAAGGAGAGGCAAAGTCCTAAGGAGGGAAGGAGAGAAGGGCACAGGACCATAGAAGAGTCGTGGGGTTGAGGGGTGGGGGGCATAGGAGATAGGGCATCTGGGGGAGTCAGGGGTTTTACCAGAAGGCAGGGGAGGGGCAAGGCTGGTCCTGGTGTGGGGCAGGTGACCCAAGACTAGATCCATAGTGGAGTCTGGCCCTGAATCTCCAGGATTAGCAGAGGAAAATGCTCGAAGTATAATCAGCACACATTATCCCCAAGTATAAATGCCCTACGATTGTTACAGGCCTGATCCTAGCTCCCCAGAGGCTCGGGGCCATTCCCAGGCACTGCTGCATGATGAGGTATACCCAAATGGCTAGGGATAGCTGCTCCTCACAGGATGTGAGGACAAAACTGGGGTGTCACAGATTACAAAGAGGTCCTTCACAGTGTGAGGCAAACCTTGGACCTGAAAGAGACAAAGGCTGTGATTGGCTGGATCTCATTGGCACAGAGCATAAGGTGTCTGAGGACTGAATTAAAACCTGGCCTTCCTGATACTTAGGAGGGAGCATCCGTCAAAAGCAAGCTCTTAAGGCTTAGTTAAGGCTTAGTGCTTGTTGGCTTGCTTTGAACCTATAAGAAGACCGAGTTTCCCATTGAAAGACTACATTTCCCAGCTTCCCTTGCAGACTATGAAAGTTGTTTCGGGTCATCTCATTTGGCCATCCATAGTACACAGGTGTGAGAATAAACATGGTCCAGCCTGAGGTCAGACCAAGCCTCTCTTTCTTTTTGTCCTCTATCTCTCTATGGCTGACTTTTAATAATCTAACAGAGACCCCTGCTCCTCAGCTCTGTCTTTACTGCTGCCCTAGTCTGGCATTTACAAGGCCAGAGCTGACAGCTGGCAGGGGAAAATGGTGGTGTGTTTAGGACATACTCAGAGACAGCCCTTGAAGGGCTTTGGCTTTGCACTTTGGGTGCTGGGCTAAGGCTGTTGGGTGGGGAAGGGCTGCGTCTGTCAGCTGTCAAGTCAGGGTTGATTTGCAGGGGGTGAAAAGAATGATTTGAAGTTGATCCTGGTTGCTCTGTCTGTTAATTGGCCAGAGGCTGTTGAATCAAGCACTTCGAATGATTGAGCTACATGGCATGAATTTTCAGGCATAAAGAAGCTCATAAAAGAGCTGCGTAGCTGGGGCCCAGGTTGACTGCCGCTACCACTTAACACCGACGGCTGGAAGGAGTTCCCACATCACGAGGAATTACTATCCTTGTAGCCCAGCAAGGCACCTGGAGGCACACAGAGGTACCCAGACTCATCTGGCTGGGACTGAATTCTGGCATAAGGCCCACAACATTGTGCCATTTCGTGTGGACATCTGGACAAGAATATGCCCTTGCTCAACCATAGATAGAAGCCAGATGTGTCTGCTTTCATCATTACAACAAAACCCACGGGATGCCCAGCTTATAAAGAAACAGGAAGGCTGGCAAACTGTCTCCACAGGTAAAAGCCCTCGTGCAAGCCTGGCACCCTGAGCTCCACCCGAGGAGCCCACAGAATAAGCTGGATATTGCCACTCTCATCTGAAACTGTGTAAGATGGGAGGCATAGGCTATTGACTCTGTGGCAAGCACATGCACAGTGAAGAAACAAGAGAGACTCAGCCTCAGAAAAAAACGTGGACCCTGAGAACTAACTCCTGAACAGTCGTCCTCTGACCTACCCCATGTGCTCTGAAGCAGGTGTGTTACCCAGTTCACAAGCTTCCCCCTCCACACACATGCATATAAATAAATTTTAAAGATGTTTTGCTTACAGCTTTGCAGGCAACAGACCATGATCAGCTGGCTTGACCAGGCAGCACACCGGGAAGCACATTTTACCATAGCTGTGGGAAGCATGCGGTAGCCAAAACCGCTCATGTATCACCCCTTGAAGGGAGGAACATCCCTAGCAACCTATGGCCCTCCGTCTAACCTCTCACTTCCCAGCCGCACCACTCTCCAGACCTGGATTTCCATTCAAGGGACTCAGTATCCTAAACACCATCAGATAATAGCCTTCCCAGGCACCAGATTTCTCAGCAAGGAGCGGAGAGCCTCAGGGCAGGTTTCTCCTAGGATGTTCTCTACTCTGTCCTGCTGACTCTTCTTTCTCTTCCAGAATTCAGTTGTCAGCTAATTTACTTTGCCCTCTGCCCTCTGCCCTCTGCCCTCTGCCCTCTGCCAAGGCTACTGTGAGACCAGAGTTCCTCTTGCTGATTGGAGAAGATTCTGGTCAGTTGCAGTTTCTTCTGCTGCTGTTTTAAGTCACGAGATACTACGTAGTGATTTCTAAGGAGTTTGGTTGTTATTTGTTTTTGTTTGTTTGTGTTTTCTATGTAAAACCTCTCTGTGAGCTGTAGCCTCCAGAGCTGAATGCCTAGGGAACATTTCTCTGTACTTACAAGACCCATTGGTCTCCTACTGTCTTAGGGTTTTGTTCCTGTGAAGAAACACCATGACCAAGGCAACTCTTATAAAGGAAAACATTTCATTGGGATGGCTTACAGTTTCAGAAGTTCAGTCCATCATCATCATGGCAGGAACCATGGTAGTGTGCAGGCAGACATGGAATGGAGGAGCCAAAAGTTCTACAAATTGGTCCCTAGGCAGCAAGGACATTACAGTGCTTCACGCTGGGCAGAGCTTGAGTCTTTAAGACATCAAAGTCCTGCCTCCACAGTGACAGACTTCCTCAGAGACCACACTTTCTTCAATAAGACCATACCTCCTAATAGCGCCACTCCTTATGGGCCAAGCATTCAAACACAAGTGTCTATGGGGGCCACACTTATTCTAACCACCACACCCACCCTCTCTGTGAACTTCTAGAAATCATCATTCTTCCTCACTGGGCAAGGTCAAGAGGCTTCCTTCACAGAACTAGTTGATGAGTTCTCTCTCAGCCCCTTTTCTTCACCCTAAGGAACCCAGGGTTTCCCCAAAGCATCTTGTTCCACAGGGCAAGCAAGAAAACAGAAGCAAAGGCTAGAGCTGTCAAAGCAGAACAAAGTGCTGGGGTTTGGTCCTCAAGGTGCCATGCTGAGGCACTGGGACCTTTGAAGGTGTAGTGAATGACATCAGGCCATGGGGCTCCATTTCCATCTGTACTCCTATGAGTGGAGCTCAGCCTTCAGTACCGAACCAGCTATCACAAGATGGAGCTGTTATATGCAGCAAGGCTGTCCACAGCTTGGGTCCTGCACACACTGGGTTCCCACTTCACTTCTCCACTCTGGTGTGGTACACCAAGAAGCCCTCACTAGCAGGCCAGCGCATGCCTGATTCCTACCAGACACCAGAATCACCAGACAGTAGGTCTCATCACTGCACACAAAGCTTAGCCTTGGGGATTTGTTACAGTCGCACATGGCAGACTGAGATGATCACTATGAAGGTTGAAAGCCATTGTTACACTAAGCCCCACTAGCACACCCCTCCCCTGAGCCTGGCTTTGCTCATGCCTCGCCCCCCAAGACTCAAATAATCAGGCAATGGAAAACTTCACATTGGTCAAAAGGTCAAATCGTCTGGCTCTCCTGGCTAGGGACTATTCTGATTGGCTGATACTCATGATACCCCAGTAATCACACACTTGGATGTCACTTTGCATTTAGGCATTGGGTGGCATGGATATTAGCCAGGACTTATTGACATCTCC
>LR749649.1:1235381-1295437 GCA_902729485.2 Mus minutoides
GCAGGCACCAAAGACTCGAGATATGCAGGCACCAAAGACTCGGAAATGAATCACAGGATGTCCCGGATGTCCCGAGCCTGCCATTTACAACCCCCCATATGTCCTTCACCTTGAAGCCTTTGTCCCCCCTCCTCAATTGCCCCTTTCCGCTCCTTTTTTGCTGTATGTATATAACTGGGTATTGTGCCTTAGTAAATGAAACCGTGACAAAACCTCGCAAACGCATGGTCTCCTTTCTTTCTCTCCCGCCCGTCCTTTCTTACAGACAAACGGTCCTCCTCGCTCCCACGAATAACTGAGTCCCGCGGGTTAGGGACAATCTCCTCCTGCCTGGTTGCTGGTGTCCTGTTTTCTTTGATAGTGTTATCTGGACCAATGAGTCCTGTCTGCTTTGAGCTTAGAAATGAACATCTTCCCATCACTGTCCTGTCTTCTTGGGAAATTATCATTATTGAGTGAGAACCTGGGAGACTCCCATCCACTCAGTCCAGGCCTCACAGACTCCTTAGCCTTAGTTCTTCTACCTTGTCTGGGACAGGGCCACTAGCATGTCTCAGCTGCAGCCCCCTCTGCTGTCTCACACACCATGCTGCTTCAGAGCTTTCTCTGAGGTTCAGCTCTCCCTGTTCCCAGACCTTCGTGTGGACTTGTCCCATCTCCTCCTGGGTCCTTGCCAACAAATAACCTAATTCCTGTCACTTCTCTCTATAGTGCCATCTCCATATTTCTTTGCCTGAACATCTTCTTTTGGGACCATGGTCCTTACATTGGGGACACTTTGGAAGTCAATGGAACATTTTAGTGTCTGTGATTTGCAAGAAAGCACAGCCATGCAGGGAATAGGCATGGAGGTTTCTTCAGTACTTACCAAATGTGCATTGAGTGGTATAGAAGTATAGGTGCATATGCATATGTATAAAAAAGTGCATGTGTAGTTTGTACCCTACTGGTGACACTTTCTTTCTAGCAACTTCCCTGGCTCCTCAGCAGGAACTAGCCTAGCCTGCTTGGGAGGCCTCTGCAATGGAGCTGCTTTGTATCGGTCTCCTCTCTTCTGTCATGGGTGAGAGTCCTTCCTCGCTGCTTACAGAACTCGACAGACCCACATGCTATCTGCTCTGTAGAGCCGTGTGCTCCGTGCTGGCTTAAACACATTTCTTGACTCACTGAAGAAGACATAGCTGCACCGTGGTACCAGCCATTCTAGAGAGCAGACTGTGGCCTCCCCTTAGAGTCCTGGCCACTCAGGTGTCACCTGCCCTTCTCTCACAGCCTTCTGTTAAGCTGTTTGCTTTTCCTGTTAGTGAGCTATTGGTCCTTGGTGATCCTGGATGTGACTTCTTTGATGACCGCCTGGTTTACAGGTGTTCTCTCTCATTCAATGACAAGTGGCTTTCCTTACTTAAGTCTCATAAAAGCTTCTGTTTGCTCAAACAATTTTAGGATAATGAAATTCATCTGCTTTGCTTTTCAGATTCATAAACCTGTCTAGATCATTTCCACCCATTCCTTTGTGCCCTTCCAAAAGTACTATGATTTTATCTTTTGTGTAGTGATTCACAGCTCATCTCCTGTCTTTCAAATGACCTGCCCAACACCCATGCAGACGAGAGACCAGTTCATGGAGCCAGGCTGCTTTGAGGCCAACCCAGAGTTTTGACTATAAACACAAAGTGATCTGCACAGTGTAAGCGTCTTCCCAGGCTATAACCCCCGAGTAGATGTAGAGATGACATATTTTCTCTTCATTTGGAATTTACTAAGATTTCAATCTCTGTTTCAGAGAAGAACACATCAGCAGCCAGAGCTGATCGGGATTCCTAAAGAAGCCCTTTAAAGGGTCTCGTTGGTCTAATCTCAGCTGATTCTGTTTCATGTAGAGACACACATACTTCATTGATCTTGGTTTGAGCCATTACCTCTATGATTTTGATGATAGGTAATTGATTTGCAAAAAAAAAAAAAAATTGCAATTTTTTTCTCCTAAAGTTCAAATCATTTGTGGTGACTGATCATTGTAAACACATGGCATGTGTTCATATCCAGTGTCCAGGAGTTACAGATTATTTGATGGTAAGGTACTTTTAGGTCTGTTTACTGTTACAGCTAATCTTCATATTGATTGGTGGGGGAATGTGTATATACACACATATCTTTTAGTTGCCTGCATGTTGGGTGGCTTGATGTGTTTGTTCTGAGAAGACACTGTTGACCCTGGCAATTTGAGCTCCATGAGAGCCCTCAAAGATTAGAATGTCAAGGTGGCTCTCCCCTAAAGTAGAGCTCTTAATCAGCTAACTTTTCCCTCGCATCATTCTTCTATAGGTGACCAGTCAGTGGTACTCCAGCGCAGAGTCCCCTGGCCTCCTCCAACACCTGCCTGCCTGACCTCACAGAGACTCCTGTATCATGAGTACCTGGGTTACTTTCACAAATAGAAAGGTCCACAGTCAAAACCAGCTCTGCCCCGACCCCACAGGGTGGCTCTGGCCAGAGCATTGATCCTCAGGGAGCCCAGAGCACACCTTCATGAACAGGGTCCAGGGAATCACACTCAGCTTGAAGTGAGCATCGAGAAGCAACAATAACCCCAGAGGTTTGTCACACACAGACTGAACCACAGCCTCATGTGCACAGTCTTCTCTGGTTCTTGCAGAGAAGGACCTTGCCATAACAATGGAGACACCACGAATACCCCATTTTATAGAGGAGGAAAGTTGAGGCAGGCAGGTGCTAAATGGCCAAGTCTGAGAGTCCAACCCAGGCACAGTGTCTCTTGTTAAATAATATTCAAATGGACAGAACAAGAAACACACACACACACACACACACACACACACACACACACACACACACCAGCTCTTGGTTCTGCTCAAAGGCGGGTTGCTTGCTCAGGCTTTCACTTCTCCCGAGTTCCCAAGAACTACTTTACCCCCTTGGTTTACGGCCATCTACAATATGCTACCATAACCAACTTAAACAAGATAATTCTAAACTCCCACAACTGGATTTGGCAGGACTTGTCAAAGATCACTCACAGCAGCAGTGCCCATTTCCATTTACCTGTATACACTTTAGGAGAGGCTGTTTGTACTAAAATTCAAGCTGACATTTTGTCTACAAACTATCCAGTCCTATAACAACAAAGCTCAGTGTCCACAGTAACTCCAAGTCCTAGACTGCGCATGCTCGGAAACACGAAGGCCAGGAGCCTCTAGACTGCGCATGCTCGGAAACACTCGGTTCCATAGCATCAGATCTCTAGATCCTTCAGGACACAGACCAAGGTCAATACAGACACTTCCCGTGCCAGACAGACTCCACTCCAGCAGGTGTGGCTGCTGTGAGCTCCAGTTTTGAAAGTGGTTGTGGGCTGGGAGGGCTGCAGGGAGCTTTGTGTCAGGTGTCACCCCATGGTGGCCACCCAGCGTCTGACATTGGCAAGTCATGATTTAGAAAACAGTGAGATTCTAGGGTTCAGAATTGCTGGAGCTTCCTGGGCCTGGGCTTCAGAATGCCACAGTATGTTAGAGTTACACTTCTCATGAATCTCAGTCACTACTCCGCCATATTGTGATGGAGTCTGAGCTTGCTTCCATTCCAGCTGTGTGACTTAGACCCTCTCCAATAACAACCCCTTAAGAAGTCAATTTCTTGCTTACACACATTTAACTACTTCCTTCCTCTACCTGCATCTACGGTGGTCTGATCACCATTCCCCATTCCCCAGCCCTGCCTACCCTTTTTTTCTGGCCACACTGAGATTCTAGATACTTAACAGTCTCCACTCCCTAAGCTAGCAGGCACTCCTAGACCAACACAGAGGGAGCCATCTGCTAAATAGACATGTTGGCTTCCTAGAAATACTGCATTGAGAATTCAAATTCTAGTCTAGGGCCTAGAATAGAACAGAACTGGTGATTTAATACAATATTTGATGGAAATTTCCATGGCTTGATGGCGCTCAGAGAGGTTGGTGATTTAATACAATATTTGATGGAAATTTCCATGGCTTGATGGCGCTCAGAGAGGTTGGTGATTTAATACAATATTTGATGGAAATTTCCATGGCTTGATGGCGCTCAGAGAGGAAGCATGTTTCTCCTCATCACCATTTCTTAAACAGTATAGTCTAACAAATATCCCCACAGTGTGCTGCTGCCTCCCACTGGGCATTACAAGACATCTATGGATGCTAAGCACACATGGAAGCAGTGCATCATCGGTTCTATACAAATGTCACATCATTTGAGGGTCCAGAGTACCCTGAGATTTTGGTTGCCCTCAGAGCTGGGACAAGGACATCACTGCACCATACGCACAATGTGACTCAACGCCCTGGGGCAGGGGCACCTATGGGTGGCTGTTCATGTGCACATCTGAAGCTAGTTCCTTCCCATGGTTTGTTTGGTTCTGGGATGTCTTTCTTCCTAGCAGAACAGCCGCTCTCTTCCATCCCCTGGCTCCCTTTAACAGTGAGCGGAGTCTCAGACTTTCTTTTGTTTACTTTCCCCGTCAACCAACTCAAATTCTTTTTGGAAGTAGGTGGAGCATAAATGAAAAATTTGTAAACAAAATTCTTTCTTTGGTCTTATATGGATGGCCTCGGTCTCTTCAGGCCACTCCATGCCTTCCAAACTGTAATTATTGGTTGCTTCTTTCAGTGTCCCTCTGAACTGAGAGTCTTTAGTCATTCTAAATTCATTTTGTGACCTTCTGGACCCAGGAATTAAAGGTGACTTTTCATTCCTGTAAGTCTCAGGCTGCCCGTCTAAGGAAACATTCTAGAGCTGTTTTCCCGTATGTGACAAGGTGGGGCAGTTATACATCTGTGCCAGCACCCTGGACATGGCCATCCAAGGTGACCTGGCAGCCAGAAGATTCTTTATGAATCCCCCATTCAGACTCATGACCTTTCTCTCCTGTACCTCTGACCTCTGAAGGGTTGAGTAGCAGACGTTCAGATAAGAGGCCTCAGGACTAGAACATAACAGGTGGTTGTAACCCTAACACTACAGGGTTTGCACAGGGCCTTGATGCTGTTCTCCCAGAATCACCTGTGGAACTCACATTGCGCACAGCAGATGCACCAAGGTAGAAATGGCAAAGTGCTTGAGAAATGTGTCTCTCTGGATACAAATTTGGTCCCTCTGGATATACAGGGAGTCACTATTTAAGAAAACATACCGTATGGCACTGTAGACAGCATGCCATTGCTCCAAAATGCTGCTTTGCACAAAGCAGTGCTGAAAGACCTTTTTTGGAAAGGATTTGAGATGCACTTCCAGGGCAGCATCCATGGCAGCGGTCATGATGGGGATTCCTAAAGATTTAACCCAAGAGGCAAAACAGCCGCAAGATAATGAGGTAATGGAGCAGGCGCCTGGGCGGTGACAGACCCAGGCCAATAGCTCAGGAATTCATGAACCAAGAGGAGGCTCAAAAACTCAGTAGACTGTAGCCACCAGGTATCAGGCAACTTGGGCTGGGAACAACACTTGGGGGCACAGGCAGGAAGATCTCTGTGAGTTCAAGGTCAATCTGGTCAACATAGTGTGTTCCAGATCAGCTAGGTTATATAGTGAATCCCTGTCTCAAAAAAAAAAAAAAAAAAAAAGATAAAATATAAAGCAATCCCCTTCATTCACCAAGAGCAACCATGGAGACTGCAACCATGGAGACTGGCTGAATCTGTTTAAAAGTACTTGATTGAACTCTGATTGCACAGTGACCAGAGAGGATAGGAAGCAATGTCCCCAGGCAATGTGACACCAGGCAAACTCAAGACCAGAGCTATTAAATTAGAAATAGGTAATTCTCTGATTACAGAAACTGAGAAACTCGGGGGCAGGGGCAGGGGGATGTTGAGAGAAGTATCTCTATTCAGCTCAGGCTAGCTTTGAATCAGTCTCCCTGTGTCCTCCTCCTGAACACAGGGATTATAGGACATGCCACCATGCCTGATTTTAAACGTTGGCATTTAAAATTCTAAAGGAAAATGATTCCCAACCTAAAATTCAATATATAGCCCAATCATTGTTAACACTTAAAAATAGAATAAAAATAATCCAGACATGCAAATACTAAAAAACAGACAGACAGACAAACAAAAGCATTTAGACGTCTCTCTTTTTCCCAGAAGTCACTGAAGTACACACTAGTTTCTTGGGGCTAGTGTAAAGGATATTTGTTCCTCCTTACCCACAGGGAACATGTCCCAGGACCCAGTGGATGGATGAAAGCACATCTGGCACCAAAGCCTCTCTCATTAGACATTCTGCCTTTCATTCTTGTCCTACACAACCTCCCCATAGGAGTCTCTCTCTCTCTCTCTCTCTCTTTCTCTCTCTCTGTCTCTGTCTCTGTCTCTGTCTCTGTCTCTCTCTCTCTTCATTTTTTGTTTTTTGTTATTGCTTCCTCTTTAAGCCAAGAACTTAGAGGAAGCACTGGGTGGGTAACATATACAGTGTAGACCCACTGGGCACAGGGAGGCCTGATGCACCTCTCAAGAAAGACAAAGAAGGATAACATGTGATCTCATCACACTGCTTGGAACTTAAAATGTATGACTTGCTTATTTCTATAATTTTTCATCTAATGTTCTTTAGACTATAATTGTCTAAAGGTGCCTAAAATTGAAATGATACTGAGGGCCTGAGGGATTACCATCCCTCAAAATATCAGAAACTTATTCTTTTAGGTAATCCTTGAGGTAAGAAACTGGAAACGGGGAGGCCCCAGGGAGTCTATGGAAGTGACTCTAGCTGAGACTCCTAGCAGGGGAGAGGGGATATGGATGCTCAAGTGGCCAGGCAGCACTCCCAGTGGAGGGATAAGGACAGCAACACACCCACAAAACCTTTGGCCCAAAATGTGTCCTGCCTACAAGATGTGCAGGAACAAAAATGGAGCAGAGATTGAGGGAATGGCCAATCAATGACTGGCCCAAATTGAGATCCATTCCATGGGCAAAAACCAATCTCTAATACTATTAATGATATTCTGTTATGCTTGCAGACAGGATCCTAGAGTAACTGACCTCTGAGAGGGTCTCCTCAGCAGCCAATGGAAACAGACATGTAGACTCACACACAAACATTATATGGAGCTCTGAGAGTCTTGTGGAAGAGTTGGAAGAAGGATTGAGGGATCCGAAAAGGACAAGGACTCCACAGGAAAACCAACAGAGTTAACTTACCTGGACTCTTGGGGGCTCCCAGAGATTGAACCACCAACCAAAGAATGCACACGGGCTGGAGCTAGTCCCCCCACATATATCACAAACATGCAGCTTGGTTTTCATGTGGGTCCCCCAAAAACTGGAGCAGGGGATGTCCCCTTAACCTGTTGCCTATCTGTGGATTTCATTTCCCTAACTGGGCCATCTGGTCTAGCCTTGGTGGGAGAGGATGTGCCTAGTATGTGTCTAGTCCTGCAGTGACTTGATGTGTCAGGGTGAGGTGATATGGGTGGGTGGGTGGGGCTCTTCCTTCTCAGAGGAGAAGGAGGAGGGGAATGGGGGGAGGAGCTGTGTGTGGGAGAACTGGGAGACGGGGGCTGTGGTTGGGATGCAAAGTGAATAAATAGATTAATAAAAAAGAAAAGAAGGGAGGGAGAGAGAGAAAGAGAGAGAGGAAGAAGAAGAAGGAGAAGGAGAAGGAGAAGGAGAAGGAGAAGGAGAAGGAGAAGGAGAAGGAGAAGGAGAAGGAGAAGGAGAAGGAGAAGGAGAAGGAGAAGGAGAAGGAGAAGGAGAAGGAGAAGGAGAAGCAGCAGCAGCTGGGTATCATGGTGGCAGTGGAGCCTGCTCCCTCTGAGGCCCCAGGAAAGGAAGGATCCTTCCTGTTTCTTTCCGATCTGCTGGTCTAGATGTTTGTGGTAGCAGAGCCCCAGCCTCTGCCTCCATTCTCACATGGCATCTCCTTCTATGTCTTTATATTGTTTTCCATCTTCATGTGCCCATCAGGACGTTTCTTTCTCCTGATAAGGACTCTAGTCATGTGGGATCAAGGACCCACTCTACAATGCTGTCACTGCATCTCAAGGACACAACTGCAACGATCCAGTTTCAAAGTGAACTCATATCCCAAGGTTCTGAGAACCATGCACATTCTCAAAAGATAATATTAACCCAGCATGACATAATGGGAGGTGAAGGTCTCAGAGTAATGATGAAAGCCTGGGCTTACATCTGTGTACAAGGGTATGAGTGGGCAGGGGTAGCCAGCCCAGGATGAACATGTTCAATGCTCTTAGATTCCTTTGAGAGGATGAAATTGGGGCTGGAGAGATGGAGGAGTGGTTAAGAGCATCTGCTCTTGCAGAAGACCAGGATCAGATCCCAGACATGCCCATGGTGGCTCACAGCTGCATGGAACCTTAGTTCCAGGGGACCCCACACCCCTTTCTGATCTCTGCATACACCAGGAACCATTAAAAAGAAACCTGTCTTGAGAGTCCAGAAGTATTGTTTAAAAAAATTATGTATCTGAGAGAATTTCAGAGACCAGAACTGAAAAGAGATTTAGGGCTGAATTATGAAACATTGAACCATCTATATAAAAACTGCAATGATTTTTTTTTTTTAAAAAGGCAATTTTTAACTGCAGAAGGAAGAGTGGCTCACAGAAAAGAAAGAAATGGTTCTCAGGCAAATACAGATGCATCTGAGCAGCAGCCATAAACACTTGCCAGAGGTGATGGGAGGGGCTAGGGCAGAAATGGAAGTGGGGATGTTGCATCCTTTATGTCCAGAGGCTGGGAAAAGTCTAGAAACCTAAAAGCCAGAAGCAGCCATTAAGCATGTGTAGAGACAGGCAATACATGTTTCAAAAGTTAAGTGCTTTCCCTAAAGAAATAGGAAGTGAGAGGAGAGAGAAACTGAGGCACGTGGTTTGTCTTAATGCCTCAGCTGTGCAGACCCTCGATTAGAGAAAAGAAGAGATAAGGGTGAAGGCACAAATGGGGTCAAATCATGAACACACTGGCCAGACTCGTGAGTGTGAATCAGCCTATCCACTGCACACTGAGTATATTTTACAGTATATTTTACAGGCTAAAGTATTTTCTGATAAAAGACCAGGGTCAGCAATTCTTGATCTAGCATCTCAGCCTGGAGTAATCTTGCTGTCCCTTGCTACCCCTATGCCCCAGGGGACATCTGACAATGTCTAGAATGATTTCTCATCATCATACATCATGGTAAGGGTGCCACTGGTGGCTTGTGTGTAAGGACCAGGGATGCCATGGTGCTGCTTGCCGAGGAGGCCAACTTTAACAGGTCACACTAAAGAAAGGAAGGGAAGCAGCCAGATCTAGAAGTTGTGTGGTTTTGAAACTACCGCAGATTTTTCAAGGCTCTTGCCTTTGAGAATCTTTTCCCTCCCCCTAAATGTGGCTTGGGTTTAGAAGCTCCCTTCTGAGAAACAGAACAGAGCCGAAGTGAGAGCATGCAGCTTTGGAGACAGTTTCTTCACAGGCTCCATGGTGGCGACTTTGGTCACCTTCTTCAGTCCCTGGCTGTTGAGGAAGCAGGCCACCATGTTGTGATGACACTCAGCTGTGGAGAGAATAGACCTCTGCAAACAGGCTTGAAAGAAGCCAACCAGGAAATCTGGGTGAAGTGCAGCTGGGACCAGAAGACACACGAGTTAGCATCACCCAACCAAGATGTCCCATCCAGGTCAGAGCTACGAGGTAGTTTTCATTCTGAAGCCAGCTGACCCTCTACATTCATGAGCTCTGCATTGTCAGATTGGAAATAGTCAAGAAAGACACTGAGTTGGTGTACCGTGCCACCGTTCCCTAAATAATACAGTCTAAGAACTGGTTGCTGGACTTCCGCTATGCCATTGTAAGTCTAAAAACAATTCAACATATACAGGAGGAGAAGAAGTCCAGGCAGTATGATTTCTAGGAGGGACCTTAGCATATGCAACCTCTCAGATGCGGAGGGACAGCCACACTATGTTAGGCAGCGAAGGACAGCAGACGGGAACAAACTGGCGGGGACAGAAAGACAACAGCAGACAGACGGGTGTAAAGTGAGTCAGTAGTTGGGAGGACAGAGGAATGAAGGTACAAATCAAACCACAGAGGCATGGAAAAGGAGCTCGGAAGACCTCAGGCTCACAGGCAAAAGCAGGGCCTCCATACTGAGCATGTGAGGACAAACTCACAAGAGTGTGAGGGTGGAGGGAGAGGGCCAAGAGTGGGCTGGAGAGATGGCTCAGCGGGTAAGAGCACTGATTGCTCTTCTGAAGGTCCTGGGTTTAAATCCCAGCAACTACATGGTGGCTCATAACTATCTGTAATGAGATATGATGCCCTCTTCTGGTGTGTCTAAAGACAGCTACAGTGTACTTACATATAACAATAAATAAATCTTTTTTTAAAAAGAATGTTGCTGCAAAATAAAACATAAAAGATGGGGGGGGGGAGGTAAGACCACCTCCTATCCTGATCTTCTTGCTGTGTTAGGGCCCAGGCATGGTCCTGCTCTCCTGGTGGCAGCTGGGCGTTCCTCACGCCCATCACACTTGGTTCTTAGCCCACACACAATCAGGTACCATCACCCCATCTTTGAAGGCTGCTGAGTTAGTGTGGCTTCCCTTCAGGCACACAAAGACAGGACATGAACCCACATAAGTCTCCTTGAAGAACACAAATTTACATTCCAAGGGATTGTTTGAATTCTTTGCCCGCTGCCTCTCTCCCATCCTCTTTAAAAAAGTATATCCTCTAATCATGGCTCATTCCTGAGATTACGTGCGTACGTGTTTTACTAGGCAGACTCAGCCTGGGCCAGGAAGCTGGGTGGGGGTGGGGAGGTAGGGTCAACGTGGCAACTGTGTGCCCTAAGTGTCTCCCAGAGTCATCCTCGTCTCACTTCTGGGCTTGGACGAAACTATTATCATCTCCTGTCTGCATCCCCCACCCTCTGGAGCTGGCTGCAATGCTATCCTTTCCCTCAGCCCATTCTCCTTGGAAAATTCAGAGGCTATGTGTGAGGACACTGCTGTCCAGCCTGGGGCAGCCCAGCAGCCCCACCCTAAGGTCAGGGTGTGGGGGTTGCTGTAGCCTGTCTTCTGTTCTCCCTGCCACTCACCCCTCAAGGACTCCCTGAAGGTCTGTGGTACATCCTTCCTGCTATTTAGTATGTGAAGAGCTCTCTCTCTCTCTCTCTCCATATATATATATATATATATATATATATATATATATATATATACACATATATACACATATGTGTGTGTGTACACACACACACACCACCAGGGTGGTTTATCTACATCATTGAAACCAGCATCTGACTACATATATAGGTAGATAGAGATATATAGAGATATAGAGATGTATATATAGAGAAAGATAGAGCTAGAGCTATATAGAGATAGAGATAGAGATAGAGATAGAGATAGAGATAGAGATAGAGATAGAGATAGAGATAGAGATAGAGATAGAGATAATCATCAGGTTTTACTTGGAGTAAGGGACAGAAGTTTAATTTCAGCTGCATTGGGTAAAAGGGTCAGGAAACTGGGGTATCCCTGAATACACAAAAGAAAGGACAGACATGTTACCAGGTAGTCACTTGTCCAGCTGTTCAGGACAAATACTGCACAATTCCAGAAGGGGTCACACACACACACACACACACACACACACACACAGTAACCATATGCAAGCTTCAAGACTAACCAGAATCAAGGTCACAAAAGCCACCAGGAAGGTTTTTCTCTCTCCCATTGAAAGCAGCATCCGAGTCCTGACTATGGTCTACCTGGCAGGAACTGGTCAGTTCCGTTCATGTGTCAGAACTGTCTGTGAGTGACTCTTTTTCTTCAAACATCAGGACTATGTACTGGTCCAAGCTTCAAAACTTTTGGAGAAGGACTCTGACTGGCTCATTGGAGTGTGGATGGGAGGTGGGTATCTTCCACCAGTTGAGAAGCTAGCCGGCTGGAGGGAGGGCCACTAGATTGGCTAAGCTTGTGTCATCCCCACTCCATCCCACCACCTTGAAATAGCAGGTGGAAGGAGGTGTGAGAGCCTAGCCTCTGGAAAATTCTCCAGAACCTTCCAAGCAAGGGCTTCGTGACTAACAATGGGATCCCGTGGAAGAACAGTTGTTCCAGCTGGAGAAGGCGGCTGTGAGCTAAGGCATTCCCCTTCCAGAAAATTCTCCTCTGCCTCTCATCCTTAGCACAAGCTTGGAGGTTGGAATGCCCTTGTCCCTTGTCAGCCACGATAGGGCGATGCCCATTCCTTCCTTGCCTCTCCCAACTTCTCATCCCATCGCTGACCAGTTCACCTTACCTTGAACACTGATCTCTGGGTGTGGTCAAGTCAAGGGGGTACCTGGGGCACAAGCACTGCAGGGATCTGTGTGGAATGAGGGGACACACATGCAGCTTTCACAGGCCCTAAATATCCTTGGACCATTTAATTCACATGTAACAAGGGGGTGCATACCAATTAATGACCAAAATAAACAGTAATCAATTATGATGACGGTGATTATGTTTTTGAAATTAGCCTGGGAAAGGATGACCAAAGCAATTTTTTATTCCAGCTCAGGAAAAGTGGGACGCCAGCTGGGGCTAATAAGACCTTTCATTACAGCCTTGAGCCCCATCCAGCTGCTGCAAAGAAAGCACCCTCTGTCTGTGACCCTGCAGGCCCCAGCCATGGCTTCTGCTTTTTAACAAGAACTGAAAGGTGGCGAGACAGACAGCTCTTGCCTTGGCACCACGGCAAAGCCAGCCTCTGAGAAGGTGGTGATTGTACCCATGGCATCTCATAGAGGTAGAGAGGTTTCCTTTGTCCTGGTCTCATGCATCTCAGGTCCAGCCTGGGCTATGGGACCCCTGACCCCCTGGGCAGAGCATCTGGGCAGGGAAGGATGCTCCAGGACAGTGGGTAGTGACTGGCAGGGAAAGAGATGGAGGAGGTAGGCATGTATTTCTGTACAAGGATCTATATGCCCTTTCTGCAGGTCCATCCCCCACAGATGCTGTGGAGATGCCACTGATAATTGCCTGCTGGCTCTTTGGTTCCAGGGATTTATTTCTCCAAGCACAGGATGGCCTCACAGTTACTTCCTTCTGCTTCAGCATGCCCTCTGTTCATTAAACCCATCATCATATCTAGCTAGCTCCGGCCTCCGCTTCCCTCTCACCACCTCTTTCTGTGTCTCTATCTCTGCCTGTTTCTTGCTTGTGGTGGAGAAGCTAAAGGCTTCTTGCTTAGTCACCTGATAATACAGTCAGAACAGTTTAAGGGCCGATGGGTGTGAAACTCCCTTCTCTCTCTCCCCAGTTATGGTAGACAGGTAATAGGATGCTGGCTGGGATCCTTAAGTACACCCAAGTCACAGTGGAATCCAGTGACTCGCAGAGACTTGCCCATACACACACATGCACACTTGCCAGGTTCAGATATCTGGAGTTGGTTTGGGCTGTCCTGAGGTGGAACATGGACAGAAGAGAGGGGTGCTGTTGGAATCTCTCATGCTGCACAAGTAAGTAACCCATCCCAAATATCAGCGGCACAGAAGGTGAAGAAAGCTTGGCCTCCCTTGCTAAGCAAGCATCTAAATACCTCCCACATGTTGGCAAGCCTACAGAGTAAGTTTTTGCCAGTGACCACCCACCCCCATCCCCAATTAGCTACTTCAGAGAAACTGAGGTAAGAGATTTCATTGACTTTCACCAGAAGCCAAGGCAAGAAGAGAGGGATACAGGGCAGGGGTGTAGCTTGGGTGCTTGCCCTGCTCCTAAGAATGCCTGGATCCCACCTGCAACCTAACATAAAACCAGGCAGCAGGATACACAGCTGTAACCCCAGCACTCAGAAGGCAGAGGATCAAAAGCTCAAGGCCCCTCTCAGCTAAGTTCAAGGCTAGCTTGGTATACATATGATCTAAACTCAACTGGAGAAGGCACCAGGGGAGAGGAGGCATTGTCTGATAAAGTCTAGGTCTCCTGGGCTCGTGAAGGACAGGTGATTGTAAAGCCACAGGAAACCACAACCTCCTTCAGTCGAAGAAGCAAACAAGAAGCATTAAACCCACACTATAACAGCCTCACTCCCCAACTGAGCTACACAGCAGGCTGTGTCTGAGTGTGTCCCCTGATAGCTGGTGACTGGCTGCAGCCTGCAGCATTGCCAGAGAAGACTGTACTGTGGTGGCGATCTTGGGAGATCCCAGGAGAGAATCAAAATTCCAGGTTTGAGATATGGGTTCTGTCAAAGACATAGTACTGGTTTTACACCCTTGAAAAGTAAAATAAAGAAATAGAATTTAACAAAACAACAACAAAAAACACGAAGGAAGAAAGAAAGAAAGAAAGAAAGAAAGAAAGAAAGAAAGAAAGAAAGAAAGGGAAAGGAAAGGAAAGGAAAGGAAAGGAAAGGAAAGGAAAGGAAAGGAAAGGAAAGGAAAGGAAAGGAAAGGAAGCTTTGCTGTGGGGAGCCAGCTGTGCCCTCATGTGGCTCAGCTAGGGCCTGGAGAGAGGAACCGCCCCTCTCAGTACTCACCCCACAGGGGCCCTGTGCCAGGTGCTTTGCGTAATCTAATTCCAAGCATAGCACAGAGCCCCAAGGCTTTCAATCCCACTTTATGGGTGAGGCAATCAAGACTTGGGAAGATTAAGGGACTTGGCTGAAGCCACCGGGAAGTCAGCAGAGGGCTTGAAATTGGAAGCCAGCTTGATCAAGGAGAATTTAGAGTCTCTTTGGAATCTGTTTCTAGGTGGACAAGTGACCTAGATGGGCCAAATGCAACCAGGCAACATTGACTAGATAGATTGGCACAAGGGGACAGACAGTAAGTAACCCTTGCTCTAGAAGGTCTAGGAAGATCTGGGTTGACAGGCCTGGGTTGGGGGAGGGCTTCTATCATTACCACCACCCTGAACCCCTTTCAGCTGTAAGAAGTGCCCTTGACTAAATTTGATAGAGTAATCTTGCAGGATTCATCCAAGGACATAAAACCAAGGCCTTTTCTCCCTGAAAGCGGAGCTTGTATAGACTTGTGTGACCTTGAGAGACTGGGGAGTAGGGACTGGCTATCAATCATTAAGAACATGTCAGGCAATCTTCAAGAACCACTGAGCTGATGCAAGGCCTGCTAAGCAGAATCCTGATTGATCTGGGGCCCTGGGATTGGTCCAGTGTTTTGTTGGTTTGGTTCTCTGAGACCCTGGAGACAGAAGCCTTGGTTTCATTCAGGTTAGGCAAGCACACCATTAGATCAGCTTTATAGACCAGGGGACCAGCTTCAAAGAAGTTAGACAACTTGCCCTTCCTGGGGCAGAGCCAGAGACACTGGTCCTAGGAGCTACCCCCATACAGTGCTCTGTGCTTGTTGAGATCAGTCACTATTTAGCGGTGAAAGACTAATGAGGAGATATTATCTCCCCAGCACTGTAGTCGGGGCTGACTCTCCAGGGATTTCACCACCTTTCCATTACAGCCCCAAGTGCCAGTGTCACAGTCCTGAGGGCCACACCCAGTGAGTCCCATTAGTAAGTCAGACATTGGCTTCTTCAAATCCACACACCAAGACAACCCGGCTCTGTGTTTGTGTGCATTTGTGTCTTCCCCTGCATCCCCCTTTTTTCTGTCTTGACCCATCCCAAGACCAGGAAATCCTCCCATACAGACATCTGCAGACCAAGTTCCTTCTCTCTCATTCCGATGAGGAACAGCGGGGGCCACCGTCTAGCAAGAACCTTCCATGAACCTGAAGACCCACAACATAACTCGCCTTCTTCAGCTGACGTCATGGTTTTAGCTTCTCTTGGGATTATTCTCCATGCTTCCATTGTTCCTGCATCACCTGGTATGGAGCAAACGGCGCAATACTCATTGCTCTGAAGGACAAGAGCCTTTATTCTCGCTGTCTTCAGAGTTCTCAGTGACAGGGAAGAAACGGGGTAGCCTAGGAACCTCTCAGAAGCAACCTCAGAAAGGCCTGAGTTTGAATCCACCCACTTTCTCCTATAAGACGTGTGGATTCAGACAAGTTACCACAGCCTGCTAAGCTTTCTTTACTCCAAAGCAAAAGGAACAGCCTTCTTGTGAGGCATCATGAGGACAGCGCATGCGCGTGACCCCTGATGGGCGCAACGAGTGGCTGCTTTCGCTTTATCGTTGCCCATCTTTACTCTCCACTGTAAAGTTATTCCTGAGAATTACACAGCGCATGGACACTCTGCAGCTCCTTTCTGGCCTGTCTGCACTCTGAAGGATGAGCCCACTATCCTGGCTGTGTGTGAACAAGACAGCTCACACCTCCCATCGAGCAAGCTCTTCCTGGAATAAGCACCTGGTGACCAACTCCTCAGCTAGGGGTGAGGGGGGGCTTAGGACTGGATCAGTTTCTTCTACACAAAGAATTTTTCAAAGACATTTCTGTCAATCAGTTGTCTTCATCTCCTCATACATATCCATGAGTCCTGTCTCCAACACCAAGAACCCCAGTCCTCTCCCTGCAAAAATAATATCAACTAATGTTCATATAAAGATTTTTATTTATTTATGATTATTATTTTTTTATTTTAAAAAACATACTGTATCTCTTGACTCTATGTCGCTTTAGGTCTGGACATTTACTTATAACAGAGCTAGGCTGCAGTACCATTAATGCCCGAAAGGTGGCACCAGCTCACACACTTTGATAAACTTTTTAGGACTTGAGATGGGTTTCAGGCTGTATAGAAGAAAATAGCTGCATACTTTTGGGCTCTGAGATGCTCAGGAATTTGTGAATAGCCTGTCAGAAGAAGGGAACTGCTGAGCTGGACTACCTTTCCCAAGGCTCTAGTTAGTGAAGCACTCTCAAAGTTGATTTACAATGAGAAGTTCTTGAAAGATCCTGTTGTTCACAGTACAATTTAGCCTCCTTTGTCATTGCTGCCAGGCGGTAGTGAGTGAGCATGCCCAGCTCCTCTTGGGTGACACATCAGGAAAAGCTTCAAGAGCAGGGAGACCCCAGAATGAAGTCATTTTCTTTTTTTAAAAAGAATTAAGAGGCAAGTTCATCTTCCTCCGAAAGAGGTTGGCACAGTGCCTCAGAAAGCAGTCCTTCTCAGCAGGGAGACAACTGCCTAAGCTGGATGGGCATTGCCCACCATGGTGTCTAGGCAGGCAAACCCTGCCTTCTTATAAACCCTTCTTTCACAGACAGAGCCTTTTGCATCAATTGTCAAGCAGCTCAGATCAAAAGACAGTGGCTTCGGGTGGTGCTCACAAAACCACCTTGGCCAACACTGCGTCCACCCATGACTCTAGGTGAACTTCATCAGGAGCTTCTTCTTAGCATCTGCAGCCAGATGAGATGCGGGGTTGCTGAGTTAGAGGATAGCCTTTGCAGGACATTAAGAACGGGCATCTTGAGGTTGCCATTCAGAACACAGACTCCGCAGAAAATGAGAACCAGTTTAGTGGATAGCAGAAGCCAGAGATGCGTGTTCCCTTCCTGCCCGCACACACCTTCCCTGTTGCCTCTAGCTCCTAACGAATTTGCCAGTCGTTAAAGTGGTTTGGAGTAGAGAAGAAATCACATCAGGGGCTCTCAGAAAGAGGTACCAGTCTGTAGTTCTAGAGACTGCAGACACCATGAGAACACTGGTGCTCCCTATTCACCGGGACATGCTGGGGATGATAGAAGGGCTTGGACAGTCTGTGCTGAGACGAATGCGCATGCTCTGAGGTGAATGCGCATGCTCAAGTATTCTGTCATTTTTCCGGCTCTCGTTTAGCCCCTGCCTGCCACGCTGGGCTCCCAGTAGATCACACACTCACACCGAACTACTTTGACAGTAGCAGCTTCAGGCAGCCACTGCCTCATCCTCCTGTGACACTTGGCATCAGGAAGTCAGAGCTGGCTTCTTCCCACTGACCTTTACCTATGGAGACTCAAAGCCAGGAGGTCATTTGACAGCTAGAGAATGGATTCCTTTAGAGGTCAGCACTGGGGTGACATGACAACCAGGCATTTGTTGCCATAGTGGGGTCTTCCTTGTGGGATTTGAGCAGAGCCCACGGTCCTTTCCGTGGCTTGACTTTCTCACAGCACAGAGCATCAACGCTCCTCCATTCTTAATATGTGTCTTGGTCTATCTTCGGTTGCTATAAAAAATACCTAGGCTATGCAATTTATAAGAAAATCCTCTTGTTTGGCTCACAGTTTTCAAGAGCACGATGTCAACGAGGATGGAAAATGCTTCAACTTCATGAGAAGTGGCAGGGCTGGGCCATGGAGAGGGTGAAAGATCTGCCGAGCAAGCCCAATGTCCTGAGAGTAACATCCAGGACTCATGGGGGAGGGAAAGAACTCATTTCTAAATTTCTAATCCCCACATGCACACAGTAGTAAATGTGCATCATAGTCACACACACACACACACACACACACTCAGAGTCAGAGAAAGAGAGAATAATAACCATTTAAAAGAAGAGAGGGGGAGGGGCAAGAGGCACATAGAGAAAAAACAAAACTTGAGGGTTTGCCCCAGTTGTTACTCTGTTCTCTCACACTGATCCCACAAGGAAGATCTCACTCATGCAAGAAAGGTGTTGATCACTTTTAACGGCCTAGTTAACTGTCCAAAGCCGCACCTCCAAGCACTGCCAAAGCAACAGTAGAAAAGTCAAAAGTTCATTCAACTTCCAACATAAATTTTGGAGGGAAAACCTGTGTTCATACCACACAGCACGGCAGCCTGGAGCTTGAAGTTTGAGTACTGTGGTGAGCGAGGAGGACATTGCCCCGCCAGGGGGATGCAGAATTGTTTCATCGCATCTTCCTGACCACAGTCATCAGAAGCCCACAGGTAGGTAAGAGGGAGGGGGAACAGATGCAGCTGCTTCTGAGGGGAGTGGAGGTCACATACAAGAAAAGCCTGTGCAGTGGAATGTCTTGGTACAGCCATCTTCTGACATAAGTTTCCTTAGCCACTGCCCATAGACTCAGTGAAAAGGGACCTTGGGTGTCATGCTGCTGTGCCCTGTCCCCTCCTTTGATCAGTCTTGGGATTCTGGTGTTACCACCTTTTACCCACAATAACATGCTCTATAAAGCCCCTGCCTTCCCAACATTTCCACACTGAGCTGCACTGTGCAGGTGTGGGACTCTGTCGTGGGCGGTGGGGGGGGGGCTTTACATTGCACATCTCATGAGGTCAGCTTAAAGATCAGATATGTCTGCCTTCTCTTGTCCTTTCCAAATGATCTCCCAACACATGTGTGTGCAAAACACACACAGACAGACAGACACACAGACACATACACACAGAGACTCATACACACAGACATACATCTACATAGGCACACACACATTCACACACACACACATATATATACATACATACACACATATACACAGGCACACATACATACACACATATACACACAGACAACACACAGACACACACACCCCACAGACACACAGAAACATGTATACACAATACACATTCATAACACATATACACACATACATACACACACATACACACACATATACACACACACATACACACACACATACACACACACACACACANTTTTTTTCTTTTCAAATTAGATATTTTCTTTATTTACATTTGAAATGTTATCCCTTTTCCTAATTTCCACTCTGAAAAATCCCCTATGCCTTCCTTCCCTCTCCCTGCTCCCCAACCCACCCACTCCCATTCCTGGCCCTGGTATTCCCCTATACTGGGGCATAGAACCTTCACAAGACCAAGGGCCTCTCCTCCCATTGATGATCAACTAGACCATCCTCTGCTACATATATAGTTAGGGCCACAAGTTCCACCATGTGTTTTCTTTGATTGGTGGTATACTTCCAAGGAGCTCTGGGGGTACTGGTTAATTCATATTGATGTTCCTTCTATGGGGCTTCAGACACTTTCAGCTCCCTGGGTCTTTCTCTGGCTCCTTCATTGGGGACCCTGTGCTCTGTCTAATGGATGCCTGTGAGCATCCACTTCTTTATTTGCCTGGCACTCACAGAGCCTCGCAGGAGACAGCTATATCAGGCTCCTGTCGGCAGGCTCTTGTTGGCATTTGCCTAGTGACTGGGTTTGGTGGTTGTTTATGAGGTGGATCCCCGAGTGAGGCAGTCTCTGGATGGTCATTCCTTCAGGCTCTGTTCTGAACTTTGTCTCTGTAACTCCTTCCATGTGTATTTTGTTCCCCATTCTAAGAAGGAATGAAGTAGCCACACTTTGATTTTCCTTCTTTTTGAGTTACATGTGTTTTGCAAATTGTATCTTGGGTATTCTAAGTTTCTGGGCTAATATCCACTTATCAGTGAGTGCATATCATGTGAGTTCTTTTGTGACTGGGTTACCTCACTCAAGATGATACCCTCCAGATCCATCCATTTGCCTAAGAATTTCATAAATTCATTGTTTTTAATTGCTGAGTAGTACTCCATTGTGTGAATGTACCACATTTTCTGTATCCATTTTTCTGTTGAGGGACATCTGTGTTAATTCCAGCTTCTGGCTATTATAAATAAGGCTGCTATGAACATAGTGGAACATGTGTCCTTATTACAAGTTGGAACATCTTCTGGGTATATGCCCAGGAGAGATATTGCTGGATCTTCTGGTAGTATTATGTCCGATTTTCTGATGAACCGCCAAACTGATTTCCAGAGTGATTGTACAAGTTTGCAATCCCACCAGCAGTGGAGGAGTGTTCCTCTTTCTCCACATCCTCTTTCTTCACATCCTCTCCAGCATCTTCTGTCACCTGAATTTTTGATCTTAGCCATTCTGACTGGTGTGAGGTGGAATCTCAGGTTTTTTTTTTTTTTTTTTTTTTTTTGATTTGCATTTCCCTGATGATTAAGGATGCTGAGCATTTTTTTTCAGGTGCTTTTTAGCCATTTGGTATTCCTCAGTTGAGAATTCCTTGTTTAGCTCTGTGCCCCATTTTTTAATAGGGTTATTTGATTTTCTGGAGTCCAGCTTCTTGAGTTCTTTGTATATATATATTGGATATTAGCCCCTATCTGATTTAGGATTGGTAAAGATCCTTTCCCAATCTGTTGGTGGCCTTTTTGTCTTATTGACAGTGTCTTTTGCCTTACAGAAGCTCTGCAATTTTATGAGATCCGATTTGTCGATTCTCGATCTTACAGCACAAGCCATTTCTGTTCTGTTCTGGAATTTTCCCCCTGTGCCCATATCTTCGAGACTTTCCTCCACTTTCTCCTCTATAAGTTTCAGTGTGTCTGATTTTATGTGGAGTTCTTTGATCCACTTAGACTTGAGCTTTGTACAAGGAGATAAGAATGGATCAATTTGCATTCTTCTATCTGATAACCGCCAGTTGTGCCAGCACCATTTGTTGAAAATGCAGTCTTTTTTCCACTGGATGGTTTTAGCTCCCTTGACATGACTGACTCTTACAGAGCTGGTAAGCTCTGACTGTTCACTGAAGCTCGTCAGGACACAGAGGAGAGCTCATATTTTCCTGATTGCCGCCCAGCACCTAAGTGGGCAGGTGAGTTTACCATGTCCTGCTAAAAGATCCCTTATTTGACACACAAATCTTGGGCTCCCACTGCTCCAGGCAAGGGGTGGCTCAGAGATGTGCTTCTTTTCTGTGCCTCTCTGCGATGGCTGCTGTCACCATGTCACTGGGAAAATGCCCCCAAACCTTACTAATGTTTCAGGACTCTGGCTGTCCTTGTAGGAAGTTTCTGCTTCTGCAATAGACTTGAGTTCTGTCCGCCATGGTAGTCATTTGGAAACTGACTTTGGAATTTTTGCTTTAAGCATTGCCCCACCCCCCCACCCCCCATGTTTTATTGGCTTCACATAAGTCTTCAAAATGACTCTTTCTTTAGTGACTTTTTTTTTTACATTTTTATATCACTCCCACAAATGGAAAACTATAATCATTTTTCTATAAATAGAAGGCAACCCTAAAATTAAATTCAGTTTCTAAACTACCCTGTGAATTTTTAGCTAACTACTGAAAGTTGGACCTGTTCCCACTCTGCACAGGACCTCCCGGGCAAGGGGTGAGATTACTCCAGCTTCATACGCATTCCCTGGGGCAGTCCTGATAGTGAAAGAGAGAAGAGTGTCTCTAAGGGAGAGGATATAATTTAACATCCTCCCTGTGTGTTATCTACACTGAGACCACTGGCGATTTCTGTCTAAATGCATCAGGACTGCCAGGTTCGGCTGCAGTAACACACAGCACCTTAAAGTAGAAGTTATTTCATGTATATGTATGCCATGGGTTGGCAAAGTCTCTATTCATTCTTGTGGCTCAGGTGGACACAGGGTGCCTGTATCAGATGGGACAGAACGGCACGAGTAGGCACTGGTGGGTAACACTTCCACCCAGCAGTGACTGCTTACTGTCTGCTCGTCTGCTAAAGTGAGTCATGTGGCCAGCCCTGGCTTTACCTGTGTAGGATTTTGCAATCCTGTTGTGCCTGGAAAGGAGACAAAGTTGTGATATTTATGAAGAGCAGCAGTCTTTTCCACCCCACCTATACACCGAGAATACCACACTAATGTAGGAGCTTAACCTCCTCAAGCATAGCTCTGAATCACCTCAGACTCCTCGGCATACCAGGCTCCCACCAGTGTCCAGAACCCACTCCTGAGATCTGGCTCTGTGCTCATCTCTTCCTCCCTTGGCTCCCATGACTACAGTGTCCCCTCCCTGCTTCCTATTCTACTAACCCTTCAGAAATATACCTGTTCCTATGTCATTGCCTGTCCTGCAGATTGAAAACGTATGTGTATGTATGTGCATAAACGTGTGTGTGTGTGTGTGTGTATGCGTGTGTGTGCAGCAGGAATTCTCTGTCCGGGGACTGCCCTGAACATTGCAGATTAGCAGTACCCTTGACCTCAAATTCAATGTCAATGCTCCCTCCATCCTCTATGGCAATCAATAGTACCTGTCCCTGAGATGGAAAGGCACAATGTTCATCAAATGAGAACTAGAAGTTACACAATGAGTTAGAGGCAGAAGGGGGCTTGGTGAATCCAGGCCTGGCTCCCCATCATCTGTGTTCTGGGTGCTGGTTCTTGGGAACTGGGCTGGACACGGGAGTGTGTAAAAGCAGCTGGCTTCTTCAGAGAACCTTACTGATTAAACTACACCTTCTCTCATTACCAACAAAAGAAACGAGGCAGACTTCTGGGTCTGTCTTCTCATTATTACCTTTTGCTGTAGGTAAGAAGGAAGTATTGCATCATCTTACAGGTCTGCAGGCAGAAGGCAGCACTAACCTGCTGGTGGCAGGAGATTGAAACTATTAAGAGAGAAAGACACTGGGGGAAGGCAGGAGACTGCACACAACTGGAGAGTACTCGCTCTATCTGCCACCATGCCCTGGCATGAGTTGGAGGGATTTTCAGAATGAGACGTCTCTGTTTTCTGTCACTGTGACTCATCACAGAAGGAGACATCTGTAGAGGGGGTGGGGTGGGGATCAACTCAGCTTACAGTTCTGAAGTGCTGGCAGCTTCAGGACCAGGATGGAGAAGTTGTACTCGGGCAGGTCCCTTTTGCTGGTGGGGATTCCCAACGAAGTCCCCAGGCAGTGCAGGGTACCAAGAGGTAATAATGTCCTGGCAGGATCCCTCCCACTCTTCCTGCAAAGCCACCTGTCTCCAGAGTAGGTCCCTTCCTGGTGGCCTCATTTAACCTCTGCCATCTCCCAGAGGTCCCATCCCCAATATTGTATTCTGATTAAGTTCTTGCCCTCTTAATACACCACAAAAGAAATTAAATTTTATGGGTTTTAGGGGTGGTGGTGCATTCAAACCACGGCAAAGGAGGACAGCTGGATTTGATGACAGTCCTTGATTTTCAGGGCATGGTTAGCCCCCCACCCCCTTTGATGTACAAGTCCACACTGTGGACCACACAGAATACCAAGTTCAGCCCTTCGCTTTGAGAGTCTGCCATCTTCCATTACCCCATGGTCATGTTATAGGCTGAGGTAAACATCTGTTACAGCTACAGCCCTGGGGGACAATCTGTCTGAGGGGCTTTGAATACTCTGGAATTTCAGATCCTACCCCAGGCCTGTTGAACCTCAGGTCCAGAGGGGCTCAAAGAAATTTGATTCTGAAATTATTCCAGGAGATTCTGAAGGAACAGGCCCCTTGACAGACCTGGAGGCCCCTTCTTCTTCCCTCCCCAGGGAGACTCCAGGCATCCTGAGGTGAGGGTGCATCTCATGCTTCCCTGTTTCCCTGGTGTCAGCCTGCCTAACCAGAGTATGCGCTCTTATGACATTTCTTCCCTCAGAGACACCAGGATCCCACTTTAAAAACTCTCCCTGGTATTTGATGTAACATTCTTGTACAGATTCCAAGGCTCTTTGGGTGCAAGATGGTAAAGGTGGGTATGGGAGGTGAGGGCGGGCATACCCTGTTATTGCCTGCAAGAAGGGCTACAGTTCCAGGAAGCATTCAGCCCGCACCAAGCCTTCTCTGGGTTCCCCTTAGGTCCTCAAAGTGCAAACGGGATGCTCCCTGACTGGATGTCCTGGGGCCAGTTGACTCCCTCAGCACTGAATCTAGTGAACTGCAGATCACTATTCACACTAGGAGCTACTTCTGTGAGGGCAAGGAGGAAGGGAGAAGTCTGTTGCACAGCACTGTTTGAAGGAGTACAGCTCTGATGAGACCTGAGTAAGTTACAATGCACACAGGTGTTAACAATTGCAGTGTACCATGGGACCAGGAACCAGCTGCCTTTGCAAGGTCTAGGCTGACTCATCATTGGTGCATAGATGATGTGGCCCTTACTCCCACAGCATTTGCCTCTTGTTGCTCTAACTCTGGGTGATAATCCTCCCAAGACCACCCTGTACTCTTTGGGAACAGAGCCTTAGTACCAATACAAAGGGGTGCTAATGATGGCCCTGAGGGACAGAGATGTCCCTGGACAGTATGGCTTCTCAGAGCAAGCACCCTGGAAAGGGCGGAAAGACATAGCAATCATGTCAGGTATAGACAGGCAGGGGACTGCAAGATGCTGAGGAAGCAGCAGAGGTGCCCTGAGAGCAGAGGCAATGGATGCTGTCACACTTAGGCCTCAGGGACCAGGAAGGAGCCAAGGCTATTGGATTCTAACAGGAGCTGAGAAGGACCAGGTAAGACTTGTGGCCTTAAGCAAGTTGGGCCTCTCTGAACACTATGGGGAGGTGACCCTGGCAAGGGACACTAAATAGCTTGGCCCTTTTCTTTTTCTGCTCTTTCACCTCCTGAAACCATTTGAGTGGAGGTACTGCCACCTGAGGAGGGGACTGGCTTCCTGGACACAGAACAGGCAAGGACACGGTAGACAGTAGGCCGGCAAAAGCCACCGGAAGTGCGGCTTGATCCCAGCGATGTGCATACTGCATACAAGTAGATGTTTCTGGTCCACAAATACATCCCAACTCACATATCAAGGCGTCTACCCTCAATGTCTTCCTCCACAGTGGAAGGTGGAGCACAAAGTAGCAGGGTTAGGGGGTCTCTGGGCTGCATCCGTGGGCATCTGTGACTTGAGCAGTGATCAGGCTATTTATCACAGAGAATTGTGGTCCCAGGGGCCTTCAGAAGGAAGGGAAGACCCAGAGAAACAACCTTACACGCCTTTTCCTATCAGGCTGGATGACAAACGAGCGGATGGTTAGAGAAACAAGATCAGGCAGCAGTGAGATCTGATGACACTAAACTGAGGGGACACTGAAAAAAAAAAATATGTCCTCATCAGCTCCGTAGTTCATGGCTCTGGAGATGCCAAAAAAGAGGGTGTCTTTGCTGACTCTGCCAGATGACAGCCCTGTCCCTGTAAAAGGCTCCAAGAGCTGGGTGGGGAGAATGTAGAAGTCATGACCTGGAAGCTGGATAGGCCACATGGCAGGCGCACATGTGCGATGGACAAGAAGGAAGGCAGGACTCTGGGCCAGATGGATAGATCAGAATAGGAGCCTGAGGGGCCTTGAGCTCCACTCAGCGGGGAGTGGGCTATTTTCTTCTGGAGGACCCCGTGCTTCTGGAATCTGAGACACAGAAGCTTCATCGCCAGCTCTGTCACTTGGCTGTGGCCTTGGCCAATTTACAACCTCAGCTTCTTCAACTGTCAAAACAAGTAACCCCACCTGCAGGGCTGCTATAAGACAAAGCCCTGGGACCCTCAACGTGGCAGTGACAGCACAGTCAGGGGTGTCACTGTGGGCCAAGCTCATGTGGATGCTCAACTGGGATCCCAGGGCAAGTGAGGTAAAAGCCCCGGACTCCCTCTCATTGGAACCAGTGGTTGTTGTACATTCTATAGTCACACAGTGTCCCCCGTGCTGTAGCCAGCTGTCTGACAGCCTATAAACAGATGGCGGGCGGGGTGGCCGGTGAGACTGTGCAGACGGCACTGAGTAAAGCCAGCCGCACTTTTGGGAAAACAAGTCAGACGCAGGCCGTGCTGATGGGGACCCCATGGACATCTTTGCCTGTGATAGACAGCACACCCAGGGAGCCCTCTGAGGGAAGTTATGAGATGTACCAGGCCATGGTGTTCCTTGCCAAGAACTTTCTCCACCCTCAGTTTCCATGGCGAGGTGCCACAGAAACGTTGGAGAAGTGCGAGATCACCCTGGCAGGCTTGCAGAGCAGGCTATGCAGCCCTCCGGAGATCTGGGATCTCAAAAAACCCCATATTCTCCATCCCTCTGATATGTCCTTGTCTGGCTCCTGGGTTCCTTTACCCATGTGTTCCCAAGGTTTTTGGGGCAACATGACATGTAGCCTCGAGCACTTGGAGGCTGTTCAGGTGAACTGGCTAGAAGGTGGAAGGGCCAACCACAAGGGGCACGAGGGACCCACATTCTAGCTCTGAACTCACTTCTTGAACTGGCTGAGCTCTGCCAGGACTCTGCCCAATTCCTCTCACTCTTCTTTAATGAGATGAATCCTTCCCTTTTGTGAAGAGCTAACAAAGGCAGCATTACATCACCTAAAGGCCTTTAAAAATAAAATTAATCATTGTCTTCTTTGAACTGCACCTGTTGCAGGTCTAAAACACACACACACACACACACACACACACAAATACTTGTGCACATACACACACACACACACACACACACATGTGCACACACATGCATACTTTTCTATGTCCTTCAGTCTAAAACAATTAAAAATGAGAAAACATGGATCTCTGAATGTTGGCAGTTCCTGGTGATAAGGGCAGGCTGGATCTTAGCAGCACGTGCTTCTACTCGGACTGAAAGATCACGCCGAATACCAGCTGTGATGGTTAGTGTTTTGTAAGCCTAATAGAGGTTGGAGCCATCTGGGAAGAGGCTGTCATCTGTCTGTCAGTCGATGCATTGCCTCCATTGGTGACCTGTAAGCAAGGCCGTGGAGGTATTTGCTTGGTTGATGATTGACTGGAATGGGAGGAGCCAGACCACTGTGGGCAGTGCAACTCCTAGGCTAGTGGTATGGATTGTTTTGGAGAGTAAGCCTACCAGGATAGGAGAGCAAGCCAGTAAGCAGTGCTCCCCCATGGTCTACAGGTTCCTCCCCTGAGTGCCATGTGGACACCGTACTGATTCTATTTTCTTTGGCTGCATTATAGGGGTGGGGCTGGTTCACATGGCAGGTTTATTTTATTTTTTGAGGCACCCCCATGATTTTCCAGAATGGCTGTACTAATTTGCATCACCACTGGAAAAAAAAAAAACCAGACAGGTTTCTTTTCCTCTGTATCTTCTCTGCTGATGGTGTGTGTGTGTGTGTGTGTGTGTGTGTGTGTGTGTGTGTAGGCCATTGTTGTAGTAGTGAATGACACCTCATTGTGACTCTAACCTGAATTCTAATAATGATTACCGGTACTCAGCAGTCTCTTGGCTATTTGTATGTCTTCCTCAGAGAAATGCGTATTTGGACCTCTGTCTATTTTTAATAAGCGTGATTATTTTCTTGGTGTTGGCTTGTCTGAGTTCCTTGTAGGTTCTCAGTGCTACTGCTCACTGCATGTCTGATTTGCACATGGTTTGAGATTCCAAAGAGCGACTCAGATGCTCTGCTGTGTGGGCGGAAGCCCTACCCTTGCTCTCTTGAAACCTTGAGTAAATGTGTTCTCTCTCTGAGTTTAGCATCTCTCATCTCTTAGGATACTCATCTGAACTATTTCTCTGATTATGAAAAAGGAGAATTTCAGTGCAAAATCTCAGCACAGGCCCTGAGAGAGCAAGCATCCACCACATGCTATACAGTATAGCACTCAAGTGATAGTGTATAGGCAGTTCTCACGGTAGGTTGGCAGAGGGAGGCCAAGACTTACAGGTCCAACATTTTGTCATAGCACATCAGGGCCAAACTAGAAGGCTCCTGACGGGACACCATTTACCAATCATAGTTATGGATGAAGCTCTCCAGAGATGGCAGAAGAAGCTGTTCAGATGACAAGAACCATGAAGCTGTGACTTTCTCTCAAACACAAGGCATTCATGTGTCCTGCCCCTTTGCTTTCCAGTTACATTGTATCCTCAGGGCTGCCTCTCCTTCACTGATGGGAATATTTGATGGGAATACCTGATGGGCTCAGATAAAGGTCTGTTTCTATGGTCATACTTATAAGAGGAAGAAGGAAGAAAAGAACAAGTGTGTGTGGTGTGTGCGTGCTCAGGCGGGAGGTCATCCTTGGATGCTGCTCTTCAGGACCCATTCACTTTGTGTTTTGCTATTGTTAATGTTAATGTTAATGTTTGCTTTTCCTGAGACAGTCTCTTGCTGCCCTGGACCTCACCAGCTAGCTGGGCTAGGCTGTCTGGTCAGCAAGGGCCAGATCCACTTGTCTTCCTTGGTGCTGAAGTTACCCATCATGCATCACAACACACAGATTTATTTATTTACTTTTATAATGTGGGTTCTGGGGATCGAACCCAGGTCCACACTTTTTGCAGTGAACACGATACCAGCTGAGCCACCAAAAACAAGACAAAACACAAAACAAACTTCACAGAGCCTCTGCAAGTGCTGGTGTCTTGCATGTGCTTCAGACCATGCAGCAGCTCCAAGTTAACTGGGACCACTGTTCCCATTCTACGGGGAGAAAAACTGGAGTCAGAGAGGAAAGTTACACGGGTTTATGGAAAGGACACAGCTAGCTTCATCCTGGTCCCAAGCCTCTCTCAGCCTCCCAAAGCACCATGCTGATATAGATGCAAAGTTAAAGGAATGTCATATTTCTCTGACGAGAAGAAAGCTAGGTTATGCTAGTGGAGATTTGATAGTGATGTTCACCTAGCTTGACACTCTCTCATGGTTCTGATCACCTCTGTGGGGCTCTTTCCTTGAGGCAAACAGCCAAGCTGCATTCTGAGTTTCTGTTCATGAAGCTGAAATCCATCCACCCTTTGCTTCTCTGTCTCTCCCCTTTCAGCCTGGACACAGCTCCCAGGTGCAAGCGGTCAGGCCTCCTTTTTTGACAGCATCTCCTCTTTGACCTCCCCAAGGCCCTTCTCACCCATCACCTGTCAAGCCAGGGTTGTGCATTCAAAGAGGCAGAATTGACAGGTCAGCCAGACCCAGGTCAATAGAACTCAAAGCCCAGGACTTAATTTAGGGCCTCTCCCTGCCTCCATGTACCTTGGCACTTGTGTTTGTGGCTATCTTTCTGGTATGAGGCTCTCTGCCAAGGTTATTTTCATGTTGACTGACACCCCTGTCTATTCTGGGCGAGTATCTCTGGAGAGAAGCAGCCAGTGCCCAGGTCCCAAGGCCGCTGGAATGTGGTGTTGGTTCCACAGTTCATTGGCTTTCTGGGTGGGGGCTTTGCCATTGTATACTTGCCAGAGACCTAGGACATTTCTCCCTACACATGTCGGAAACCTTGGTGTTCCAGCTTCTGCTGACTCACACTGTAAGCCAGTCAATCCGTCAAGCTCTAAAAAAGAATGCTACAGGATGGAGGAAACTGGAAATACTATTTGAGGTGCAAGGAGCCAGACACAAAAAGTCACATAGCATATGACTCCTTAAAATATACAGATTAGGCAAATCTTTAGAGAAAGACAGAAGAGTGTGGGTTGCCAGGACCCAGGGGGTAGCAGTGGGGAATGACTGCCTGCCCTAGTCTCTTTTCTGTTGTTATAACATGCCACTGAAGACGTGTTCATTCACAAGGGAAAGTTTAATTGCTAACAGTTCTGGAAGTTTCTATCAGGTAGTCATGTCTGGAGAGGGGCTTCTAACAGAATGGCGAGTGGGTACATGCAGAAGAGACAAGACACATGAATCAGGCTCGCTTATGGTCAACTGTGGTGAGAACAAACCTACTCCCACAAGAAAGGTCTCATCTCTCTCAATGACCTCTTCACCTCCTCTGCCCCAGATCCCATTGCCATCAGAATGCTAATCATGTTTTGACAGGAGTTTTGGAAAGGGCAAGCCATAATCAAACCAAAGGCATGGCTTAAAAGAATGAGAAGTTTTCTTTTGGAACAAGGGGATTGTTTGAATTTAAATGGAGGTGGTGATTGGACTGTGTTGTGAGATAACTTTCACCCAAATCTCAAAAAAACCCAAACCACTAGAGAAGGACTTGTCATTGCTTCTTACACGCACTAAGGTGCAGAAGCAGTGCAGGAAGAAATCCAAGCCAAAGGGAGGTGGAGTGGACAGAGGTGAGGAGTCCTAGGCATGGTGAATGTCTGTGCTGGGATCTCAGTGCTTATTCGGTTGGAAGAAGCAGCTACAAATCCAACTTGAGATTCCCAGTAGCTCAAAAACAACAGAAGCCCAAGCAAACTCTTTCAGAATGCCCCATGGCCAGGGATGGAATGTGCTGGTGTTCTGCAAGTGCTCAGTGGAAGGCTGGACACATTCTGCTCCAGAGATCTCTCTGTGTCCCATGTGGAATGTGGAATGGCAAGGTCTTCTTCAGGGCTTCTCTGCCTGGCTGTGGACACCAAGTTAAAGATCAGCCCTTCTCTGGAAAGAAGCAGGTTGGCAAATTTCCGCCTAGAGACGAAGGTCCCGGTGCTTCCTTTGTTAGGGTAAGTCTTTTCACACCACGAGTATCGAAGGTTTTGGTTGATGTTTACAGATTTGTTGTGTAGTGTGTCGGCGGGGAAATGGATTGTGAAGAACCGGTAAACAAAGGGGTACACCCGGGGTCCCTGTGTCACAGTCGGTTCACTTGGAGTACTTCGAGGAATCCCAGAAGGGAAGAGGTGGGAATGGGGAAGAGGGGGGAGTGGAGGCCAAGCCCATGGAGATTCTCATGATTTGGACTCTGGAGATCAGCATGAGGTGCAGATCTAAGGTAATTGTACTATAAACATAAGTTTATATACAAGTTTTCAGCCAATTAGTGTACGATTATGTATACAAGGACAAATCAGGGCTCAACATGTGTTGTTTAGCCAAATCTGACTCTTAGCCCATGGGCCTGTAGGGAGGGGGGCTATTCACCCAGGGAGATTTCTGTGAAGACAGGGGAAGCAGCTACCACCCTGGCCTCGGGTCCTTCCTGTCTCACTGGTGTGCCAGAAGCCATCTCAGACCGCATACCATGGAGGGCAGATCAGGAGTCTTGGAGGAATCACAGAACCCTATGGCACTTTGCTTTCTGTCCCACTTGCTAAACAATCAGGACTACTCCCACATGCCCCCTGCCCCAGGGAGACAGACTTTTTTTTTTTAAATTATGAAAACGTATTGTTGCTACTAGTATCCTATGGATGAAGAAGCAAAGAGGGTTGTTATATGCATGGATAGCAGTGGTAGTTAAGAGAAAAATGTCTCTTTTTTAAAAATGTTATTTTTACTTCCATGTGGGGTGTGTGTGTGTGTGTGTGTGTGTGTGTGTGTGTGTGTGTGTATGTGTGTATGTGTTGATTTGTGCATATGAATGCAGTGCCTGCAGAGTCTGGAAGAGGATGTCAGATCTTCTGGAGCTGGAGTTACAGGCAGTTGTGAGCCATTCGATATGGGTTCTAGGAACTGAACTTGGGTCCTCTCTACAAGAGCAGTGTAAATTCTTAACTGCTAAGTCATCTCTCTAGCACCAGAGGAAGACTTCTCTTGTAATAGAACCACTTTAAGCTTATCCTGGACTAGCTTACAAATAAATGAGACTCAGACTTTATTTAGCTTTGACAATTACTGGCGGCTAACCCCTAATCAACTCTTCTAACTGCTGGTCCCCCCCTTCCCCCCATTGGTGTACTCCTGATGCTTGCTGTTTCTCCTGGTCATGAGCTCATGGCCCACTTCCCCTCATGGCGGCTTCCTCCTCTTGTCTCATTTTTCCTCCCTTTCCTCCAACCTGGTCACTCCAAACCCACCTACTTCTAGTCCCTCTAGTAATTAGCTATAGCCAATTTTATTTAACTAATAGTTTTAAATCAAGGAACAAGGTTTGCCCAACAAAAGTTGTAAACAGAGAAAGTCACTCTAGGACTAGACCTTCAGGTATAGAATTTAGCATTACAATACAATGTAGCAGAGCAAACCTCAACACTCTCTTAAGGCCAAGTCCTTTGATGTGAGATAGTTCAGCAAAGGAAAGAGAAGGCAAACAAAGGGAGGAGAGGGGATGATCCCCCCCCCCCCCCCACACACACACACAAGAAAGTGAAGAGCCAACGCCATTGAGATGGACAGAATACAAGGCCATAACACCAAGAGATTAAAAGGCTCAGCTCAGAGCCACCAAGGATGAAGAGAAGATCCAGTTACATTCTGCCCATTCAGGTGAGGAAGACTTCCAGCAGATGTCCACCAGGGTAGAAATGGAAGCCAGCTTTGGGAACTGAACAATGTTAGTTCATGCATCAAGCCCTAGGCATGGGAAGGAAGATTCTGGAATGGAAGCCCAACTGCCATTTTACTGGTAAAATGTTACCAGCTGGAGGTTTCTCTTCAGTTTTCACCTTCTTGAAGGAAATAATTCAGTTGAGACAAAAAAAATGCTTCAAGATGTTTCAAAGGAAATAAGAAATAGCATCCCATAGAGAGAGGTTAGGATTGGCTAATCTAAAAACGGTTAGGGTCTCCTTGAAATTTATTTTGTAAAGTTTTAAGATGTTTGTTTATATTTTTGGTATGGATGGCATAGTCATGGAAGTAAAGTTGTTTTTTATCCCTCCCAAGTCATTGTAGGTCAGAAGATCTCTGTCCAGGATCCTCTTGATAAACTCACAGTGGGTGGGAACAAACAAGACTGTTCCCTGGGACTTGGGTTTCTGGAGATAGTGGGAAGAATATATAATTGCAGCTTTAAAGATATTTAACTACAGAGGGGTGATCTGGCCATCGGGAGACACAACTACCAAGATCCAGCTAGTTTCCTTGGTTACCTGATTCTGATGCCTTGGTTACTGAGTCCCATTCATTTGAGCTGCTGGGTTCTGTCTCCCAGGAAGTCCTTTCTGTCTCTATCTCTACACATCTTAGGCATGTAACACTAATTTTTCTTCAGTATTTACTTCTGTTACCTGCAGGGTCTTTCCTCACATGCCAGGAAGCTTGGAGAATTCTGTTGGCTTTCATAGCTACCTCATATTTATTAAATCTTTGATACACGTTAGAGCCTACAGGCATTGACAAGCATTGAGAGAGATGGGCATCTTTAGCCATCGTTTCAAGATCAGACCAGAGGCTGAGAAAGCCTACAGTGTTTGCTTATGACTCATATATTTGGAAGTCCTAGAATTTAGCTCAGGTCTTCTTGACCGATTGGCCTGTTGCCTTTTGAATCACAGTTCATTGATGGTTTATCTGGTGCCCCATCTGTTCTGCCAACTAGCTGGGGAATTTTAAAGAAAGGCTTTGCATTAGTTTTTTTCCTTTTAAAATACAGAGTTGTTTGATGTAGGGGTTTTCCAAAAGGCAATCTTTGACCCTTTAATTTCTGTTGGTTCTCCCTAAGAAAGAGTGCCCATACTCAAATCTGCATACCCCACCTCCTTCTCCCTCCTTGTGGCCCTCAGAGTGGTTAAGTTTCTGAGAAATCTGGCGATGGAGATCTGTTTAACCTCCTACAGCCTGACATTCTCCACACTCATCTGACCATAGAGTTACTTTTGGTGTACAGTTCCTGAGATTGTCCCAGGACATTGGTGTTTCAGGGCACACAATGAAAAGCACAAGTTTAGAGTTCCAAGAGCTGATTGTTACCCTCCATGTACCATAGGCAGTTCTTGGGTGAGATGGCTAAGATCCATTTATGTTAAATGGATCCTGCCTCCAAAGAAATCTGAAGGTAAGCTACAGTCTGTCATCAACAAGCCATGCTGAGCTCTGGGCATGGGCAGCAGGAATGTGTTGAATGGAGTAGGGGCTAGAGAGCATGTTGGGAGTAGAGATCTGGGGTGCACAGTGCACCTAAGGTCAGAGGAATGGTAGTGATTAGGAAATAGCTGAATGAAGAAGCCAGCAAGTTGGGGTCTGGAGGAAAACCCCAAGTGAAACACAGAAGAATAGACAGGGAGAGCTTTAGAGTCAATGAGATGGCTTGATGAAGGCACCAAAAATGGAGGCGCCTTGTCAAAGCTGAATGGGAACCAGGAGCAAGGGTAAGACAGGGATCTGATGCTATCTCAGCAAGTTCCCACCCCTGAAAGCCATGAGTTTATGACATGAGCATCCTTACCCCTTTCTCCCTTTTTGTATATGATACATTTAAACTTTATGACCTGCATTTCTGAGCCATGTTCCTCTGCTCTACAAGAGGCTGCTTAGCTGAGTGGTAACTAAACCGTATGAGAGCACAATGGTCAGGGAGGAAACTCCAGCCCTCTGAAATTACCCTGAGGGTTTTTTTTTAAACCCTATTTCAAAAATTCACCTGGCACTCTGATTTTTCAGTTGGGAATTCTATAGGTTGCTAGTAATTATAAAGCCCAGCTAAAATGACGAGAACAAGACATTTATTCCTTTGGGACAGAAATGGTCCAGAGTAGGGGAGGAATGATCACATCTGATGGTTTCCTCTTTCCTCACAAGACCTTCAATTCATGGTATCTATACTAAAACAATGTATTTATCTGGTCAACCCAACTTCTACAATTTTCTTCTTCCTCTAGGATGGAGGGTTTTTTCATTTTTGTTTTTGATTTTGTTGTTGTTTGTTTTTATTTTCCTTTCCTGTTGGTGTATAGCTGGAGCTAGCGAGCTCAGCAGGTTAGTAGTGTCAGAATTCTCTTTGCTTCTCTGCCTTTCCTCCTTCTTGACAAGATGTCATCTCTGGAGCCAGCCATCATGTCAGTGCTCAGGGTAGAAATAAGGTGAAGGCTTCCAAAGCCTTCTAAGATACATATATCTCATTGTCTAGGGTGCATCATGTGAGTACACTCATTGCAAGAGCACCAATGGGAGATAAGGTGTGACATCACCAGAAATTGAGTGTGTTGCCTCTATGAACAAAATCAGGGTGTTGACAAAAAGAAGAGTATGGTTACTGTATCAGTCAAAAACCAGTATCTGCCATGGACAGTATATTTCTACTGCCTACTTGTGTTGAATTCTCTATGATGTGGCTCCAAAGGTGGAATTCAGCTCCCATAAAAATTATCGCTTATCAGATACTTCTGCAAGGAACTCATTTCCTTTACATGTGATACAGAAAGAATTTTAATGTTAAGATCATTTCAATGGACTATATGACAATTTAAGGATATTTTTAAGGCTCCAGTAAAAAAAAAAATCAGTGTAGTTTATTATGTGCCTTAAACATAACACATAGCAAACCCCAACTAGAACATTTGGAGTACAGGACAGCCTGTGCTCTGGAGAGTGTAGCACTCCGCCTTTCTAAGAAGCTGGGCACCAGCAGCATCCTTAGCATCTCTCATATTTCCCAGGGGGAGGGGTGGAGATGGGACTTCTTGTTTCATTTTTTTTTAAAGCTGAGGATCTGTCAAAGGATGGTTCAAAATAGATACAGAGAAGAACACCAAGACCAAGGAGAACCAGCTGGTGCAAAATACAGTTGTGTTTTACTTTGTTCTGTCCCTTTGTTTTCCAAGATGTTTTCATAATGAAAGTCTGGTTCCCACCCTCATCCTTCCCTCTACCCATGGTCTCTAGAACAGGACAATAAGGCTCCGTGGAGTGCTTTCTATGCTTCACCGAGCCTCGCAACTGCCCTGGAGAACATCAACCCTCCATTCTGTGGGTAAAAAAGCTGAGGGTCCAACAGACATGTTCACTTGCCCAGGCATATCTCATGGACAAGCTTCACCATCCTCTCACTCAGCTCCTGCAGGCTGCTCCTAAGTCTGAGAGGATGAAATCCATCAAAGCATCGAGGAAAGCAGGAGGGCAGCCCACCTGCTGGCACGAGTATATGGTAGGAGCTGAGTCCTCTGATTGCTATTGGGTCTGCCCTGTGTGCTGGGGCTGTGGTCAATTCATCTGGCTTCTTTATTCTGAAAACAGGCATATGG
The DNA here is from genome assembly GCA_902729485.2 of Mus minutoides. NCBI lineage: Eukaryota > Metazoa > Chordata > Mammalia > Rodentia > Muridae > Mus > Mus minutoides. Next base: position 1,271,827 of record LR749649.1, read on the forward strand.
CAAGGGATCTAGTGAGATTGTAGCTGCACTTCAAGCCTCTGCTGGGCCTCTATAAGCAGTAGCAACAGTTCAGGAGAATTTTAAGAGCATCATCGTACAGTGGTTACCTCTGCCGTCTGCTGGATTTTAACCTCGCCCAAAGCCTCTCCTTGGATCAGTGCCCCGGTTGCTTAGTGTCTCATTTCCTCTTCTATAAAATCAAGTCTATTTCCTAAATTTCTTCTTTTTAAAAAAAGATTGTGTATTTTCACTTTATGCGTGTGTCTTGCCTACATGTACAGATGTGTACCATACACGTGCTTGATACCTACAGAGTCCAGAGGAGGGCATGGGATCCCCTGAAACTAGAGTTGAGGATGGTTGGGAGCCACTGTATGTGTGTGCTGGGAACCGAACTCGGCCCTCTGAAGGAGCAGAAAGTGCTCTTAACCACTGGACCATCTCTCTAGAGCCTGCCATAGTTTCTTGAGAACTCACAAACAGCTTAGCACACCACCCTGGATAACTTAAGCCTGTGATCAACCAACTCTTAGATCACCAGATGTTATTAGTTCCAGTGTAGAGAAAATCAAGGTGGCTTGTCCAGACCACAGAGCTTACAGGCAACAGACCTTACAGAGCAACCACACCTTGCATTGGCTCTGTCTGCGCACAAGCTCATGGTTCTTCAATAGCAAGTGAGCCAGACCTTCTCGCTTGGCAGCAGCAACATCAGAGAGCAGAGTGTACTGCCAGGAGAGGATCTGCTCCTTCCTTCGGAGGCCAAAACCTCGAGGAATGGGGTCTGGGTGGGCCAGGCCCTGAATAAAGGTGACTCTCAGTGTCTCTTTCTGCCCTGGACAGCAAGCACTCAGGCAGCTGCGTCCCTGGGCCACCGAGGAAAAGTCATAAACTCGGGTCCTTCCTTCCGAGCAGGCACCCGGCACCCGGCACTCCCCGCAGTATCTCTTGGAGGTGTCAGCACATCATAAAGTATTCCTGCTTGGCTCAGCAGCTGCACCTAATTTTGTCAAAGGTTCAGAAACAACAAGAAGCATGGGCCCGCGCTGACTATGCCTGTGCAACCCTACAGAATTTCAACCTCTGAGGCCTCTGTCAAAAAATATTCCCAGTCATTTTCTCAGGCCAACACAAACAGGCTTGGAGAAGTGGTCCAAGCGTTCCTGCCTGCTTCAAACAGGCAAGAGCCCCCGCCCCTGCTTTGGGCACCAGAAAAGTACAGCGTGTATTGTACACAGTGCAAACATCACACTGGGGTGGGCAGATGGTTTGGTGGGGAAGTGTTCATAAGAACATTGAAATAGATGAGCCGAGCAGGCGGGAGCTTTCTTCGGAGGTGGTGGCCAGGGTCCCTGGCCGGAGGTTCAGGGCCGGACGTGGTCAGCATGGCTCTTTGCTGCTCCGGATATCGGCACTCCAGCGGAGAGACAGAGTGTTTAGCCAGGGTTTGTGGTGAGTTTTATAAATCCCCATTTGTGTGCACAAAGAAGACTTCTCTACCACAGGGCCTGCGGGTCAGAGATGGTCATTTTCAGGTGCCAGAAGAGCCAGTCAAGGGCCCAAGGCAATGGTTCTAGTCCCATGCAGGATGTGGAGAAGTGACTTATGGGGAGAGAAAGAACTCCAAATCTGGCAGAGAAGAGCTGGAACCAAACACTTCTTTTCTTCCCCAGCTCTCTAGCCCTGAAGCCTTCACTAAGCTCCCTGCCCCCTTGAACTTGATATATTTGTGTGAAGAATTAGCTTGATCTAAGGCAGAGATGCATATACTGGCTTCCCACTTCCCACATTACCAGCACAAGTTTAGTGTCTTAATGAATGAGCCAGCTAGTGAGCAGGTGTGTTATAACAGAGGCTCTGACAGAGACACCGGGATGGCAATCCCCGAGAAGCAGACTTGCTTAAAGCCTCAGGTAGCTGTCTTTTATAAGTTTCTGAGCATGTGGATGAAGCCAGGATAGATCATCTGAAGGCCAGCATCTGAGCTCTGCACTTAAGACCTCCCAAGTCCTTCTTGCATTGATGATAAATAACTCTTTTTTCCATTTTATTTTTTATTAGATATTTTCTTCATTTACATTTCAAATGCTATCCCTAAAGTCACCTATACCCTCCCCCCACCCCGCTCCCCAACCCACCCATTCCCGCTTCTTGGTCCTGGCATTCCTCTGTACTGGGGCATATAATCTTCACAAGACTCAGGGTCTCTCCTCCCACTGATGGCCGACTAGGTCCTCCTCTGCTACATATGCAGCTAGAGACACCCCCCCCAGAACTAGATAAATAACTCTTGACCATGACATCTGTGTACAGTTGCATATCACCTCCCCTGACTGGGCTTGCAACGACTTTGATAGGGAAAGATTGAGAAGAGGGACACCGTGTGCTTCCCACAGCTGGACATCCTGGCCCAGAGTTTCTGTCTGTTAGCTAGGTTGTCAGTCTGCAAAGAGAACTGACACATGAGTTCCCCTCAAGAATGAGGTTTGCAGTAGGTGCTGGAGGAGCAAGAAGGGCTTCTGATTGGTTATTATTTTTGGCTTCAGGTATGTTTGTGTGCCTTTGCTAGTGTCTGAAGGTGAAAGAACAGGCCATTGAGCTACAGCCTTTTAATCTACTTTATTTTCACCGTGCAAAGAATTAAGCCTCAAATATGCCATGCATGTGCTAAGTTGGAAGCTATATGCCTGGTCTTTGGCAGTCCGTGCTGGCCTCGAACACGCAGTCTTCCTGCCTTGCCCTCCTGAGTCCCTGGTTTGTAGCTGTGTGCCCCCACACCCCACTAACCTCCCTTGCTTTTTAAGATCCACATTTGAGTGCTGTGATTTTCTTCTAAAACTGCGTCAGGCATTTTCCACGCATTTCATACACCGTCTCTTCATTTCCCGCTCCTGTCAGAACACTTTTCAATATTCCAAACACTTTCTTCTTTGTTTTGTGAGTTATTTAGAAGAATATGCTTAACATAAATATATATCAATTTCTAACTCAATCCTCTCCATGTTAGGGAATGTGTTCCATAGTTTCCCATCTTTTAATTCTTAGAAAATTGAAAGAAAAAGACCTATCCTCAAGAACCATTCTTTTTTTGTTTGTTTTTTGTTTTTTCTTTTTTTAACTGGATATTTTCTTTATTTACATTTCAAATGTTTTCCCTTTTCCAGGTCTTCCCTTAGGAAACCTCCTATCCCATCCCCCATCTCCCTGTCTTCCCACCCTGACATTTCCCTAATTTGAAGCATCGAACCCCCTCAGGACCAAGGGTCTCTCCTCCCACTGATGTCCAACAAGGCCATCCTCTGCCACATATGCAGCCGGAGCCACAGATCCCTCCATGTGTACTCTTTGGTTGGTGGTCCAGTCACCGGGAGCTCTGAGGGCTCTGTCCAGTTGACACTGTTGATCCCTCCATGAAGCAAACCCCCTCAGCTCCTTCAGTTCCTTCTCCAACTCCTCCATTGGGGACCCTGCGCTCAGTCCAATGGTTGGCTGCAAGCATCTGCCTCTGTATTTGTCAGGCTCTTGCAGAGCCTCTCAGCAGACAGCCATATCAGGTTCCGTCAGCAAGCACTTCCTGCCATTCACAATAGTGTCCAGGTTTGGAAACTGTATATGGGATGGGTTTCCAGGTGGAGCAGTCTCTGGATGGCCTTTCCTTCAGTCTCTGATCCACACGTTACCTCCATATTTCCTCCTGTGATTATTTTGTTCCCCCTTCTAAGAAGCACTAAAGCATCCATATTTTGATCTTTCTTCTTCTTAGGCTTCACAGGGTTTGTGAATTGAATCTTGGGTATTCTGAACTTTTGGACTAATATTCACTTATCAGTGAGAGCATGTGTTCTTTTTTTTTTTTTTTTTTTTTTTGGTTTTTCAAGACAGGGTTTCTCTGTATAGCCTGTATAGCCCTGGCTGTCCTGGAACTCACTTTGTAGACCAGGCTGGCCTCGAACTCAGAAATTCACCTGCCTCTGCCTCCTGAGTGCTGGGATTAAAGGCATGTGCCACCACGCCCAGCACATGTGTTCTTTTGTGATTGAGTTACCACACTCAGGATGATATTTTCAAGTTCCATTCATTTGCCTAACAACTTCATGAAGACATTGTTTTTAATAGCTGAGTAGTACTCCATTTTGTAAATGTACCACATTTTCTGTATTCATTCCTCTGTTGAGGGACATCTGGGTTCTTTTCAGCTTCTGGCTATTATAAATATGGCTGCTATGAACATAGTGGAGCATGTGTCCTTATTACATGTTGGAGCATCTTCTGGGTATATGCCCAGGAATGATATAGCTAGGTCTTCAGGTAGTACTATATCCAATTTTCTGAGGAACCGCCAAACTGATTTCCAAAGTGGTTGTACCAGCTTACAATCCCACCAACAATGGAGGAGTGTTCCTCTTTCTCCACATCCTCTCCAGCATCTGCTGTCACCTGAGTTTTTAATCTTAGCTATTCTGACTGGGGTGAAATGAAATCTCAGGGTTGTTTTGATTTGCATTTCCTTTATGACTAAGGATGTTGAACATTTCTTTAGGTGCTTCTTGGCCATTTGAGTTTCCTCAGTTGAGAATTCTCTGGTTAGCTCTGTTCCCATTTTAAAATCAGATTATTTGGTTCTCTGGAGTCTAACTTCTTGAGTTTTTTGTATGTATTGGATATTAGTCCTCTATTGGATGTAGAATTGGTAAAGATCTTTTGCCAACCTGTTAGTTGCTGTTTTGTCCTATTGACAGTGTCCTTACAGAAGTTTTGCAATTTTATGAGGTACCATTTGTTGATTCTTGATCTTAGAGCCACTGGTGTTCTGTTCAGGAACTTTCCCCCTGTGCCCATAGGTGAAAGGCTTAAAGATCAAGTGTGTGGGTTCATTTCTAGGTCTTCAATTCTATTCCATCGATCTACCTGCCTGTCACTGTATCAATACCATGCAGTTTTTATCACTCTGTAGTACAGCTAGAGGTCAGGGATGGTGATTCCTCCAGAAGTTCTTTTATTGTGGAGAATAGTTTTCCCTATTCTGGCTTTTTTGTTATTCCAAATGAATTTGAGAATTGCTCTTTCTAAGTCTATGAAAAATTGAGTTGGAATTTTTATGGGAATTGTATTGAATCTGTAGATTTCTTTTGGCAATACAGCCACTTTTACTATATTAATCATGCCAATCCACAAGAATGGGAGATCTTTCCATTTTCTGAGATCTTCTTCAATTTCTTTCTTCAGAGTCTTGAAGTTCTTGTTGTACAGATCTTTCATGTGTTTGGTTAGAGTTACACCAAGATATTTATATTGTTTGTGGCTATTGTAAAGGGTGTCATTTCCCTAATTTCTTTCTCATCCTACTTATCCTTTGAGTATAGGAAGACTACTGATTTATTTGAGTTAATTTTATATCCAGCCACTTTGCTGAAGTTGTTTATCAGCTGTGGAGCTCTCATGTGGAATTTTGGGGGTCACTTAAGTATGCTATCATATCATCTGCAAATAGTGATATTTTGACTTCTTCCTTTCCAATTTGTATCCCTTTGGCTTCCTTTTATTGTCTAATTGCTCTAGCTAGAATTTTAAGTACTATATTAAATAGATAGGGAGATAGTGGGCAGCCTTGTCTAGTCCCTGATTTTAGTGGGATTGCTTCAAGTTTCTCTCCATTTAGTTTGATTTTGGCTACTGGTTTGCTGTATATTGCTTTTACTATGTTTAGGTATGGGCCTTGAATTCCTGATCTTTCCAAAACCTTTAACATGAAGGGATGTTGAATTTTATCAAATGCTTTTTTTCAGCATCTAATGAAATGATCATGTGTTTTTTCTTTGAGTTTGTTTATATAGTGAATTATGTTGATAGATTTCCATATATTTAGCCATCTCTCCATCTCTGAGATGAATCCTACTTGATCATGGTGAATGATTGATCATTTTTGGATTTGGTTTGCGAGAATTTTATTGTGTATTTTTCATTGATATTCATAAAGGAAATTGTTCTGAAGTTCACTTTCTTTGAGTCTTTGTATGGTTTTGGTATCGGTATAACTGTGCCTTCATAGAATGAATTGGGTAGTACTCCTTCTGTTTCTATTTTGTGGAATAGTTCGAAGAGTATTGGTGTTATTTCTGTTTGGAAGGTCTGAAAGAATTCTGTGCTAAACCTATCTGATCCTGGGCTTTTTTTGTTGTTGTTCGGAGACTTTTAATGACTGCTTCTATTTCTTTAGGTGTTATGGGACTGTTAAATGGTTTATCTGATCCCAATTTAACTTTGGTATTTGGTATCTGCCTAGGAAATTGTCCATCCAGATTTTCCAGTTTTGTTGAAAATAGGCTTTTGTAGTAGGATCTGATTTTTTTTTTTAATTTCCTCAGTTTCTGTTGTTATATCTCTCTTTTCATTTCTGATTTTGTTAATTTGAATACTGTTTCTGTGCCCTCTGGTTAGTCTGGCTAAGGGTTTGTCTATCCTGTTGATTTTCTCAAAGAACCAGCTCCTGGGTTTTGCTGATTCTTTGTATGGTTCTTTTTGTTTCTACTTGGTTGATTTCAGTCCTGAGTTTGATTATTTCCTGCTGTATACTCCTCTTGAGTGTATTTGCTTATTTTTGTTCTAGAGCTTTCAGGTGTGCTGTTAAGCTGCTAGTGTATGCTCTCTCCAGTTTCTTTTTGGAGGCACTCAGAGCTATGAGTTTTCCTCTTAGGACTGCTTTCATTGTGTCTCATAAATTTGGGTATGTTGTACCTTTGTTTTCATTAAATTATAAAAAGTCTTTACTTTCTTTATTTCTTCCTTGACCAAGTTATCACTGAGTAGAGCGTTGTTCAGCTTTCATGTGTACATGGGCTTTCTGTTGTTTCTGTTGGTATTGAAGACCAGCCTTAATCCATGGTGATCTGATAGATGCATGGGGTTATTTCAATCTTACTGTATCTTGAAGCCTATTTTGTGACTGATTATATGGTCAGTTTTGGAGAAGGTACCATAAGGTGCTGAGAAGAAGGTGTATTCTTTTGTTTTAGGTTGAAATGTTTTGTAGATATCTGTTAAATCCATTTGGTCCATAATTTCTGTTAGTTTCACTGTGCCTCTTTTTAGTTTGTGTTTCCATGATATGTCCATTGATGTGAGTGGGATGTGGAAGTCTCCCTTTATTGTTGTGTGAGGTGTGATGTGTGTTTTGAGCTTTCATTCTTTTATGAATGCGGTGCTCTTGCATTTGGAGCATAGAAGTTCAGAATTGATAGTTCACCTTGGTAGATTTTTTTCTTTTGATGAGTATGAAGTGTCCTTCCTTATCCTTTTTGATAACTTTTGGTTTAAAGTTGATTTTATTCGATATTAGAATGGCTATTCCAGCTTGTTTCTTGGAACAAGAAACATTTAAGCCATTGCTTAAAAAATTGTTTCCAGCCGGGCGTGGTGGCACACGCCTTTAATCCCAGCATTCGGGAGGCAGAGGCAGGCGGATTTCTGAGTTCGAGGCCAGCCTGGTCTACAAAGTGAGTTCCAGGACAGCCAGGGCTAAAGAGAAACCCTGTCTTGAAAAACCAAAAAAAAAAAAAAAAAAAAAAAATTGTTTCCAGTCCTTTACTTTGAGCTAGTGTCTGTCTTTGACACTGAGATGCATTTCCTGTATGCAGCAAAATGCTGGGTCCTGTTTATGTATCCAGTCTGTTAGTCTATGTTTTTTCATTGGGGAATTAAGTACACTAATGTTAAGAGATATTAAGGAATATTGATTGTTGTTTCCTGTTATTTTGGATGTTATTTTTTATGTTTGTGTAATTATCTTTTTTTGGGTTTGTTCAAAGACGATTTCTTTCTTGCTTTTCCTAGGGTGCAGTTTCCCTTCTTGTGTTGGCATTTTTCATCTATTATCCTTTGAAGGGCTGGATTTGTGGAAAGATATTGTGTAAATTTGGTTTTGTCATGGGATACTTTGGTTTCTCCATCTATAGTAATTGAGAGTTTTGCTGAGTATAGTAGCCTGGGCTGGCATTTGTGTTCTCTTAGGGTCTGTTTGATATCTGCCCAGGATCTTCTAGCTTTTATAGTCTCTGGTGAGAAATCTGGTGTAATTCTGATAAGTCTGCCTTTATATGTTACTTAATCTTTTTCTCTTTCTGCTTTTAATATTCTTTGTTTTGGGTCTTTGATGTTTTGATTATTATGTGATGGGAGGAATTTCTTTTCTGGTCCAATCTACTTGGAGTTCTGTAGGCTTCTTGTATGTTTATGGGAATCTCTTTCTTTAGGCTAGGGAAGTTTTCTTGTATAATTTTGTTGAAGATATTTACTGGACCTTTAAGTTGGGAATTGTAACTCTCTTCTATACCTATTAACTTTGGCGTTCTCATTGTGTCCTTGATTTTTTGGATGTTTTGGGTTAGGAGGATTTTGCATTTTGCATTTTCTTTGACTGTTGTGTCCGTGTTTTCTATGGTATCTTCTGCACCTGAGATTCTCTCCTGTATCTTTTGTATTCTGTCAGTGATGCTTGCATCTGTGACTTCTGATATCTTTCCTAGGTTTTCTATCTCTAGGGTTGTTCCACTTTGTGATTTCTTTCTTTCTTTTTTTTATTAGATATTTTCTTCATTTACATTTCAAATGCTATCCCAAAAGTCCCCTATACCCTCCCCCCCTGCCCTGCTCCCCAACCCACCCACTCCTGCTCCTGGCCCTGTACTGGGGCATATGATCTTCTCAAGACCAAGAGCCTCTCCTCCCATTGATGGCTGACTAAGCCATCCTCTGCTACATATGCAACTAGAGACACAGTTCGGGGGGTGGGGGTGTACTGGTTAGTTCATATTGTTGTTCCTCCTATAGGGTTGCAGACCTCTTTAGCTCCTTGGGTACTTTCTCTAGCTCCTTCATTAGGGGCCCTGTGTTCCATCCAATAGATGACTGTGAGCATCCACTTCTGTATTTGTCAGGCATTGGCATAGACTCACAAGAGAGAGCTATGTCAGGGTTCTGTCAGCAAAATCTTTCTGGCATATGCAATAGTGCCTGGGTTTGGTGGTTGTTTATGGGATGGATCCCCGGGTGGGGTAGTCTCTGGATGGTCTTTCCTTCTGTCTCAGCTCTGAACTTTGTCTCTGTAACTCCTTCCATGGGTATTTTGTTCCCCATTCTAAGAAGGAGCAGAATTGACCCATTCTTTTTTTATTTTTTTATTTTTTATTTATTATTAGAGAATTTCTTCATTTACATTTCAAGTGTTATCCCAAAAGTCTCCTATACCCTCCCCCCGCCCTGCTCCCCTACCCTCCCACTCCCACTACTTGGCCCTGGCATTCCCCTGTACTGGAGCATATAAACATTGCTAGACCAAGGGCCTTTCTTCCCGAATAATGGCCAACTAGGCCATCTTCTAATACATATGCAGCTAGAGACATGAGCTCTGGGGGTTCTGATTAGTTCATATTGTTGTTCCATCTATAGGGTTGCAGACCCCTACAGCTCTTGGGTACTCTCTCTAGCTCCTACATTGGGGACCCTGTGTTCTGCCCTATAGATGATTGTGAGCATCCACTTCTGCATTTGTCAGGGACTGAATTGACCCATTCTTGTCTCCTTGTACAAAGCTCACATCTAAGTGGATCAAGGACCTCCACATAAAACCAGACACACTGAAACTTGTAGAGGAGAAAGTGGGGGAAATCCTTGAAGATATGGGCACAGGGGGAAATTCCCGAATAGAACCTCAATGGCTTGTGTTGTAAGATTGAGAATTGACAAATGGGACCTCATAAAATTGCAAAGCTTCTGTAAGGCAAAAGACACTGTCAATAAGACATTAAGGCCACCAACAGATTGGAAAAGGATCTTTACCAATCCTAAATCAGATAGGGGACTAGTATCCAATATATCTAAAGAACTCAAGAAAATCAAATAACCCTATTAAAAAAGGACTCCAGAAAATCAAATAACCCTATTAAAAAATGGAGTACAGAGCTAAACAAAGAATTCTCAACTGAGAAATACAAAATGACTAAGAAGCATCTAAAAAATGTTCAACATCCTTAATCATCAGGGAAATGCAAATGAAAACAACCCTGAGATTCTACCTCACACCAGTCAGAATGGCTAAGATCAAAAACTCAGGTGACTGCAGATGCTGGAGATGATGTGGAGAAAGAGGAACACTCCTCCGTTGCTGATGGGATTGCAAGCTGGTACAACCACTCTGGAAATCAGTCTGGCGGTTCCGCAGAAAATTAAACATAGTACTACCCCCGGAAGATCCAGCAATATCTTTGTGATTTCTTCATTGTTTTTATTTGTATTTTTAGATCCTGGATGGTTTTGTTCAATTCCTTCACCTGTTTGGTTGTGTTTTCCTGTAATTCTTTAAGGGATTTTTGTGTTTCCTCTTTAAGGGCTTCTACCTGTATACCTGTTTTCTCATGTATTTCCTTAAGGAAGTTATTTATGTCCTTCTTAAAGTCCTCTATCATCATCATGAGATGTGATTTTAAATCACAGTCTTGCTTTTCTGGTATGTTGAGTTATCCAGAGCTCACTGTGGTGGGAGTACTGGGTTTTGATGATGCCAAGTAGCCTTGGTTTCTGTTGCTTATGTTCTTGCCCTTACCTCTTGCCTTCTGGTTTCTCTTGTGTTAGCTGGTCTTGCTGTCTCTGATTGTGCCTTATCCCTCCTGCAAGCCTGTGTGTCAGTATTCCTGGAATACCAGGTCTCTCCTGGTAGTATTTGGGTATGGAGAGCTGTGGCATGTGATCAGCTTCAGGTGCAGACAGAAACTGGAAGATCCTGTCCCAGGCTCCTCCTCAGTTCCTGTGTCCTGAGGGCTCCAGGCAGGTCCCTCTAAGCAGAAGTGATGGTCTTACCTGTGCTCACAGACTTGTCTGCATTCCTGGGAGACCAGCTCTCTCCCAGAGGTATTTGGGTATGGAGTGCTATGGCACAGGATCAGCTCCAGGTGCAGATGGAAACAAGAAGGCACAAGGACCATTCTTTGTGTGTGTGAAGAGATGGTTACTTCCATGTGGCTAAGTGGTACACGATGTAAAGGACAGTCAGGTGCAGCTGGGGAAGAATGCAGGTTTCCACAATCCTCATGTCTGCTTCAGTGCAGACTTTGTATGTCAATCCATGGGTCCAGGGATGGGTGCTCAATTCTCTGGATACATTGTATCCATTGGCCTAATCAGCTATAAATACCTTACCTAGTCTTCAGTCTCTTGCTCCTTTACTTTCTGTCCTCTCAACCTCCTACTGTGTGAGTTTGTGCTATTTGCATGCTTCCTTTCCGTATGGCTTTGTTTTTCACCTTCCATACCTATATAGGTCTGCTCTGCTTGTTACTAGGTAGAGACAAGTAGATTAATACATGTTTAAATCACTGTGACTAGATGACTATTGTTCATGTTACACCATGTCACATGCTGAAGTTACCTTTCACATGCTGAGGAGGCTATTTTTCCTAGAATTTATCTATCCAGTTCTCTGTGGGTGTTTATTCATTTTACACTGACTTACTAAGTGCCTATAACCTGCCAATGCCTGTCCTGGCCTGTGGAGATGTGGTGTGAGGAAGATGACAATGAATGAGGAAGACAGACAACGTTGCCAGTGCCAGACAGCAGGCAATGAACAGATGGACACATAGAAAGAACTCTGGGCAGAGACAGTGAAGGAAAGGGAGGTGGGGCAGGAGCTTGGACTGTAGTCTGTAGACACAAACGGTTCATGTGAGTGGTCACAGGTTCTGGGAAGACACCTGTATGGGAAAAAGGAGATCATGACACAGATGTCGATGAACAACTTTCTACCATGCCACATAGGAGGCCAGAGGAAATTGCCAGAACAGTATTCAAGTGGGTTGTTTTTAGGTGGCCACAGTCCCCTCCCCCCACCCTGTCCTTTTCCCGCCCTATACATTCTTGTGATGTGACATTTTACATGTCCCCATGTCTTCAGGTCAGCTGTAACGCCAAGCCTACTGATATATGTCAGGCAACTTAAATGTAAAAAAAAAATGGTTGTTACTGAACTTAATGGATAAATATTTAACTTGCAGTATAGTATGATTTAACACTTACTAAACTTTCTCCACTATGATCCCCAAACAAAGGATGTGTTGAGGTTCCCTATCCCTTTAAATGCTGAGGAAACAGGAGAGTGACTGAGGTTAGGAGAGAAGTTCATGCTGACCCACTCTTCTCCATTATCATATTGACAAGCCTGACCGAATGCTTATGATCACACTCCGAGGGCAGCAGGCTCACTGAGAGCAAAAAGCCCGAGTGAGTGACACCCAGAGGCCTTAGGAACAGAACAAGCACGCAATAGGAGGCAGAACCCAAGGCTTCTGGAAGCCCCGTTGTTTTTTCGGACACCCATGGGGTAAAGCCTCAGATCTTCAGGGACATGGTTCACTTCTAAAGTACTCTAAATTGCTACTTAGTTTGCAATGTCCTTTGGAAGGATCCCTCCTCAGCTTTCTGCTTTACCTGATATCCAAAGGGGGCAAGGCAGAAAGAGGTCCTTCCTTCCCAAGAGGGATCTAGTGCCTAAGCCGTTACTACTTGGGAATGTAATGAAGAGTTAAGCAGACTGGCGGAGGGGATAGAGAGAAAGCTCTCTTTTATCCAGCAAATTGGTTGTAGAACTAATTCAGTGATGGGAAAGTTTTTGATGCGATCATAGGTGATGTTGGAGTGATAAGATTGGGGGGGTGGGGATGGAGTGGGGGGAGGGAGGTGAGACTGAGAGTAAGATTGGTCCCTGGTCTTTTAAACACTTTAATCTGCTTTCCATCTTATTACCAAACAGGCTTCAATGTCAGAAATCTATTTCTCCTAAAACTACTTTCAAGTGTTCACTGGGTCTACCTCCCCGCCATCACAGACTGGGTTCACTGGGGCATGATCCGGGGCTGAAACAATAAGCTAGGATGTGGGGAGAAAAGAATCACGCTAAGTCAACATGGCTGATCAAAGCGTCTGATTTATTGAAGGGATTTCTCTTGGGGAAAAAGGGGGAAGGCCCTGCCCCCTTAGTCGGTTCTGCGCAGGCGCCTGGAGTTTGGCGGGAAGCCTGAAGCATTGTGGGATGTCCCGTGTTCGCCCGTGAGCTGGGCAGAGCCGGGGTCCAGGAAAACACACAGGAGCAGGGCACCAGGCTAGCTCAGGTGCTGTTTACCAAGACAAAGGATGCCATACCACATGTGGCTCTCCATGGCTGGTCTTAACATCAGCCATGCTGATGGGGGAGGGACGTTACAGTCTGGAACCATATCTATCATTTGGGCCTCAGACAATCACTGTACCTTGAAAGAGCTTTACAAATTTCTCTGAAGAAAGCAGGTAGTTAAAGAATCTCCACGGACACAGATCATAGCGTTTGCTTACATTTGAAGTGTTTTTCAGAACTAGGGACTCTCCAAGGTAACATGACCCCAGAGATGGAGAGCTATACAGACAAGTGTGCTTTTGTACGAGAAATAAATGCAATCCTGGACAAGATATCCACACAATGGTTCTTCAGGATTTGGAAGTCAATTGCTGCTGGGTAACACAGTACCTTAGACTAGGTAGTTTATACACAGAAATTTCTCACAGTTCCAGAATCAGATAAGTCCAAGTCAGAGTTGCCAAAAGACTTGGAGTCAGGTGAAAATATGTGCAAGGATGCCTCTTATTTTATTTGGCAGAGGGACAAACCCTGGGTCCTCACATTGTAGGAGTTCAGAAAAGGCAGAACAGGCTCCCCCTTACTCTTTTATAAGTACACTAATTTTGTTCACGAAGATGGAGCACCCATGACCTGATGACTCTAAATCACCTCTACTTCCTAATCTATCCCACTGAGGATTAAGTCTCCGAATGAAAATGGGAGGGGCACAGACATTCAAATCCCAGCAGGTGGCTTGGATCAAGGCAGTGAGCCTTCTGGGATGGGCAGCAACTGAGATGAGCTCTGTGGCTTCTTCCTTAGCTTGTTGCCTGCACAAGGAAGGAAGCCAGGCAGAGCTGAAGGAGACCCCCATGCCCCAGAGGAGGAGGCAAACTTGGGAGTCCAGGGAGCTACAGGAACCTAGAGTTTGTGAAACATGATACAGTAGTAGAGAAAGACACGCAGAATTCCAGGGACTGGCAGGGCAATTCTTTGGTGTTCAAGCAGAGGACTATTACTGTATTTGTGTGAAGAAGCTTTATAAGGCTAAAGAGAGAATCACACAGAAGGATTAGAAGCACACTGTTGTAATCAGGCAGACCAGGAAAACCCCACATGGTACAGGGCATTGGGTAGAACACTAAGATGGGTTTATTGTAGTTCAGAAAAATTAATTATGGATAAATGTTGTTCAAGTCTAGCATAATATATGTTTAAAAGCAAGACCTTCAAGGATTAGATTATATCCAAACAATTTGATCCTTGGGGTTCAAAATATTTATAGCACTGCACAAATATCTAACAGCAAGGAAGGTAAAATTGATAGCATTTGGCATTGAATTAAAAAATCACCAGCTATGTAAAAGAGCCCAGAAATGAGACTCATAAAAATGCCACACATTTTACAGTTAATACATAAGATCAGTTAGTATAGCTATATTTTTAATATTTAAGCTCAACTAAATATGTTGAATTAAAAATATAGACCATGTAAAAAAGACAAAATTAGATACCTAGAGATTAAAAAACAAAAAACAAAAAAACAAAAAACAACCCAAACTACAAGCCCCCAGATGGGAAAATGCAGTGCAGAGGATCCATGGTGGGCCAGACATTGTGGAAGAGAAGATCAGATAATAAGGATGTCTCAACAGAAGCTATGCCTCGTGAAAGGCTCTTTTAAAAAGCAGGGGGTGGAAATATGGTTCACAGTTAAGGCTTGCATTGCTCTTGCAGAAAATGAGTTCGATTCTCAGAACCCACATGGGGCTCACAACCACCTGTAACTACAGTTCCAAGGGAAGGTGATGTTTTTTTCTGGTCTCTGTGGACACTTGCATTATGGACACACACACACACACACACACACACACATACACACACACACCTAAAAAATATCCAAGGACTTCTGCATAAAATGATGAATTAGAAGCTGCTTTCTTGTGACCTTATGAAGGAGAATCAGAATAAGAAAAAAATTAGACTCTATTCCAAAGGGGGGGGGGAGAGGAAGAACTTTGGAGCACACTGCATAGGAAAGGATACTGGGAAATGTGAGAAAGGCCACTCACGCATGGGCAGTAAATCAAGGAGCCAGAGTGACAGTTCTAGGTTTCATAGCCTCAGTTTGATCCCAGGAATCCACATGGTGATCAGAGAGAACCTACTCTTGCAAGGTGCCCTCTGACCCCCACACAAACATCATCAGCACCCCTCAGAACCAGTAAAGTTAAGGGTGACATATTTCAAATCCTGAAGGTAAGTGACCCCAGCTGAGTTTTTTTGATATATTCTTTATTTACATTTCAAATGCTATCCCAAAAGTTACCTATACTCCCCCCCCCCCGCTCCCCTACCCACCCACTCCCACTTCTTGGCCCTGGTGTTCCCCTGTACTGGGGCATATAAAGTTTGCAAGACCAAGGGGCCTCTCTTCCCAGTGATGGCCGACTAGACCATCTGCTACATATGCAGCTAGAGACACGAGCTCTGGGGGTACCAGTTAGTTCATATTGTTGTTCCACCTATAAGGTTGCAGACCCCTTCAGCTCCTTGGGTACTTTCTCTAGCTCCTCCATTGGGGGCCCTGTGTTCCATCCTATAGATGACTGTGAGCATCCACTTTTGTATTTGCCAGTCACTGGCATAGCCTCACTTGAGACAGCTATATCAGGGTCCTTTCAGCAAAATCTTGCTGGCATATGCAATAGTGTCTGGGTTTGGTGGCTGATTATGAGATGGATCCCCGGGTGGGGTAGTCTCTGGATCCAGCTGAGGTTTTGAAATTGATGAAGAGATAAAGACATTTCAAGACAAACCCAGACTACAGTGGTTCACAACTACCACCCCAGCATTGCAGAAGATACTTAAGGAATGCTATATCAAGGGAATGGTAAACAGTCTCAGTCAAGAGAGCACAGGGAACGATACAGTTCATAGAATAGTCAAACAAAGGTGAGGAATCCAGCCAACCAGAAAAACAGCCAATAAGATGATGGGGATGGGTAAACTCCTCTCAATAAAGACATTAATGTGAGTGCCTCAACTCATCAATAAGGAAGCTCAGACGGTGAGTGGATTAAAATAACAGATACGCCAAGAAATGCATCTCACTCATAAGGACATGATAAAAAACATTTCTGTGGACACTTGCACTTATGGACACACACACACACACACACACACACACACACACACACACACCTAAAAAATATCGAAAGACTTCTGCATAAGATGATAAATTAGAAGCTGCTTTCTTGTGACCTTATGAAGGAGAATCAGAATAAGAAAAAAAAATTAGACTCTATTTCAAAGGTGAGAAAAAAAGGAAGAACTTTGTTTGGAGCACACAGGACAGGAAAAGATACCTGGGAAATGTGAGAAAAAAAGTGGAAAGAAGGAGGGAGGGAAGGAAGGAAGGAAGGAAGGAAGGAAGGAAGGCAGGCAAACTAGCAAAGAGAAGCCAAAAACAAGCTGGCATTATTCCAGTATGGAGAATTTAAAAGAAAATAAATCAGAAGAAGCAAGTTACATATCAATGAATGGAAGAATTTAAAGGAGATACAACAATCTGAAATATCCATCAAATGTTGGGGCTCCCAATCTCATTAAATAAGCACCAATGAGCACAAAATGCCAGATGGATTCTGATACACAAGTAGTGTGTGATGTCAACACCTTGCTGTTGGAGCATGCTCTGTGTGTGTGTGTGTGTGTGTGTGTGTGTGTGTGTGTATGTGCATATCTGTTCCACTGAAGGAAGAAAGATGGTTTTAACAAAAAGACTCAACCAATGAAGTTTTCCAAATATGCAAGTCCCAGAGACACCAGGAATGATCGAAAGTCCCCTCCAAAAATCCCTTATCCCATAATAATGGCTCCCAATAAGAATGATCTGCAAGAACCTCAGCCAAAGAATTTAAAAGATGACTCAAAGTAGATATAAATATTCTCCTAGAGGACAAAAACTAAGCCGAATGAAGTGAGGAAGTCAGTCGATGGAAGTGTGCCCCCAAATAGACTGCATATTATGGTACAGAGCAACCTAGCAAATACAGGAAAATTGAAACAACTTCTTGTATTTTGCCCAACTGATGGAATGCAGTATCACCAGCAATAGACATCGTGGAAAGTATACAAAATCATAAAGACTGAACAACTTACTACTAAATGATAACTCAGTGAGAGAGAGAGAGAGAGAGAGAGAGAGAGAGAGAGAGAATGCTTGTGGATGTCAGCTGACAACTTGCAGGAATCAGTTCTCTCCTGCTGTGTGGGACTGAACTCAGGTCATCAGGCTTGATGGGAGCACTTGGTGAATTGCATTAATTTGGGAGTTAAGCTGATATCTGTCCAACCCTGAGTCTTCTAATCCATGGATACGGTATGTTCCTCCATGTACTTAGGCCTTTGTTTCTCTCATTAATGTTTATTAATTTTATACTAATTTAAATAGTATTCTTTCAGAGGCTTGATCACTTTGTGCTTTTTTGGCTGTTATATGTATTCTTATGTACAACTAGCCTATCCAGTGACCTCTGGAACTCATGCCCAGATGATAGTAGCATGTCTGCAGACTCCTTCACATTTAGTGCAAGCATAGCCTTTTATTTGCAGATTCTAATGATTTTCTTCCTTTTGAATACTGTTAACTTTATTCCCTGACATATCTACACTGTTTAAAACAGTTTAACATACACATACACACACAATATCTAAAAGAGCTGTAAAACAGACAATCTTGCTTGTTCTCATTCTTAGGAAAAAAGTTTTCAAAATTTTACCATCATGTACATACTTGATGAAGAATTATTTTTAATTAAAATAAAAGAATGTATCTAATTAAGGAATTCTCTTCTGTTCCTAACAGTGTTTTTGCATATGTGTGAGTGTGTGTATGTTTGTATGTGCATGTATGTGTGAGTGTGTGTATGTGTGTGAGAATGAGAAACAGAGAGAGAGAGAGAGAGAGAGAGAGAGAGAGAGAGAGACAGAGACAGAGACAGAGACAGAGACAGAGACAGAGTTTGACATCTGGTGTCTTACTTGATGGCTCTTCACCCAGACCTTACTGACTGGATAAGTGTGGCTAGCCAGCTTGCTCTTGAGATTCTGTCACTACACCCAGAGAGCTGGCTTACCCAACTATAAAAAAAACACTATTGGGAAACATCAATGTATGTTGACACTCATTAAAAGTTGTTCCCACGTCAGCTTAGGTGAAGCAATGCTTATCTCCTTCGTTCTGACGGTATGATGGACTGCAGTGATTTCTGATGTGAAAGATCCTTTTGTTGCAGGAACAGATCCAGTTGCTCACACACAAGTCATTGTTCTTTTGCTGTTCTCTGAATGCAAATAGCTACTTTGTTGCCTCTGTTCATGAGAATGATAACTCTATAATTCTTCTTTCTGTGCTATTTAGTTTTGATGTCAAAGTTACAATCACCTTATTTTAAAACAAATATTAAATATTTTCTCTTTCCTAATGTATGTAAATGACTATATAAAAATGGTGTCATTTCCTCCATACACCTTCCCCCCAACTGGGACAACTCACTTGGAAGAAATCAGTTTGTTCCTGGAGATTGTTTTATATGGAAATTGTTAACTATATCATCATTAACAGGTATAAGACTAGTCCAAGGTTTTCTATTTCTTCATATGTCAGTTTTTTAAAATTTTAAGCCTTTTAACAATAAACTGTTCATAATACACTAATTATAATTATCCTTCAACATAGGCAGGCTCTGGTCTGGTATCCTGCTTTCATTTTGATGGGACAATTTGCCCTCTCCCTTTCTTCCTTTCCTCCTCACCCCCTTCCTTCCTCCATCCTTCTCATCAGACTCCGCAGTATTCACTATTTGCACTGTCCTTTTATTTTTTCTTTGAGGATTTCATACATGTATACAGTTCATTCTGTTTCTCCTCCCCCTCACTCTCTTTTATCTCTCCCCTCCCCCTTTCCTTCCTGCTCCCTCCTACAGGCCCCTTTCTACAGTTACATCAGTTCCTTTTGTTTTGTGACCTACTGGTTTTAACCATGATCATCTGCATAGCCACAGGCTAGGAAGTGTCCATTGGAGCCTAGTGGGCTCACTGGCACATAACAGACAGCCATGACAGTCTCTACCCTGCAAGCTAGTTTAGTCAATAGTTCAGCACAGAGGGATGGACCTCATGAGCCCTAAATTGATCTTGTGATTGATTGATAACAGACCCTGCCTTGTGTGTGGGGGGGGTGGAGGAGGGGGTGGGTGGGTAGGTGGGGGAGAGTGCAGGCCACCACTTCAGTTACTGCACTTCCATGACTGCTGTGTCTGTGCTGAGCCCTGAAGATAGCACTTCTCAGCCTTTCTCGTTGTCTTCCAGCCCTGACACTCTTTTCCATTGACATTCTCTGACAGCTAAAGAGGTGCACAAATTTCTTAATTAGAGCTATCCATGCACACAGAAGCTTCTTTGAGGCTGAGGGCAGCAGTTGTCTATGGGTATAAGCACACACGTTTAGAGTGCAGGTTGGAACCAAGTCAGTTTATCCAAACAGACTCTGGACCTCCCAGGATTGGGCCCTCACTGCAGCAACAGTACCAGGTGCACATTCCTTCCTGCTGGGCAGGTCTCAAATCTAATTGGATAGAATTGGTTCTTGTACAAGGGCTTTCTTAAATGTTTTAAGAAATTTCACTAACTTCTCTTTGTCCTTGTTATTTTCCTCTACTTTCTTTAGATAGACTTCCTGCTGTTTTTTTTTTTTTCTGAGGCAGATAACTAGATTGCTTTATGCTTTGTTCTTTTAGATATTTTAAAATATAAGTATTTAAGACTATTTTTTTCAAACAGATTTAACCACCTCCTATATTTTGATATTATATTTTCACTATCATTTAAAAATATTTTTCAGTTTCGGCTGGGAATTTTTTCTTTGACCCATTTAGTATACTGCTTAATTTCTAAGCATTTGTGGAATTTCTTTCGTTATTGATTTCCAGCCTCATTCTTCTGTGGTCTGAGAACAGATTCTGAGTAAGATCAATCTTTTGAAATTTGTTTTGACTTTTTTTCTGGCTGGCATAAAGGATCTACTTGTCTCGGGAAAGAACATAAGTTCTTGTTATGTGTGCTTTGTAGATCTGAGACATATTTACTGAGTTTTTCCCCCCACTTAGATTTTCCTTGAGAGACATATGGCAAAGTCTCCCATAGTGGATGGATATGCCTCGATTTCTTTCTAGTTCTGTCAGGTTCTGTTTAAGGTATTTTGAGACTGTGTACATAAGCATTTAGAATTCACCATCTCCTTGGAGAACTATCTCTTTGCCGTTTTGAAAACCTCATTTTATCTTAAGGGTGCTTTCACCATGAGTCTACCTGGTTTTTGGTTGTGCTGCAACAGCTTGTTTGGGAGACAGCTTGATTGACATGAGTATCTTGTCATTGATAATATTTTTTATATAAAATACAAATATAAATTTATATAAAACATACTTACATTTTAAAATATCTAGATACTATTGATGAGTATTGTCTAGAAATATCTAAAACAGCAGCTTGTTTGACATGAGTATCTTTTCTCATCTTTTTAATTTTAATGTAGTCTTACAGTTAATGTACATCACTCAAAAATGTATTGTCTCGTTTTATAATCTAGTTTGATAACTCCAGACTTAATCCACTCATACTTGCTGGGATAATGTGTGTATTTGGCCTCCCATTGACCCTCCTGCTATTTTCCCTTTCCATAAAAGGAAATGCATTAGTCGCCCTCCCCTTTCTCCTCCCCCCTTTATTCTCCTCTATCTTGTCTCTCTTCCTACTTCCCCAATGCTCCTTATCCTTGTGCTCTTTATCCTTGTGGTCCTTATCTTGGTGTTCTTTATCCTAGTGTTCCTCATCGTGGTGCTCTTCATTCTGATGCTTCTCATCCTGACACTCCTTATTCTGGTGCTCCTCAGCCTGGTGCTCATCTTGATGCTCCTCATCCTACATCCTAGTGTTCCTTATCCTTGTGTTCCTCATCATGGTGCCCTTTATTCTGGTACTCCTTATCCTAGTGTTCCTCAGCCTGGTGTTCCTCATCTTGGTGCTCCTCATTTTGATGCTCCTCATCCTAGTGTTCCTCAGCCTGGTGCTCCTCATCTTGGTGCTCCTCATTTTGATGGTCCTCATCCTAGTGTTCCTTATCCTGGTGCTCTTCATGCTGATGCTCCTCATCCTGATGGTCCTCATCCTGGTGCTCCTCATCCTGATGGTCCTTATCCTGGTTCTCCTCATCCTGATGCTCCTCATCCTGGTGCTCCTCATGCTTTTGCTCCTTATCCCAGTGTTCCTCATCCTGGTGCTTCTCATGCTTATGCTCCTTATCCCAGTATTCCTCATCCTGGTGCTCCTCATGCTGGTGCTCTTTGCTGGGTCTTTCTTTCCCCAGTAGTCTCAGTGCCAGAGTTCTCTTCCTGGGTCCTCACAGCCATGTCTCCCTGACTTATTTTTTACATGACATCATCTGTCCTTGAGGCTTTGGTTGCTGACTCCTTGATGCCTGGCTCCATTTCTGGCCTTGTATCGGACTCAGGTGTTGATGAGCAAGTTAAACCATGGCTTCCAAACCTGAGGTCCCAGCAGAGTACACATGCCACTGTTTCCTCCATATTCCCTGTGTGCCGGTCTGAAGAGGTGCCAGACTCATCAGTCATCAGAGAAATGCATCCTACGGGGGCACTAACACCCACTCAGCAATAAAAATCTGGATGACAGCTGAGGGGACATGCACAGCTAGAGCTTGTGCCAGCTGCCATCGGAATATAACCACTTCACAAAACTCACACTGTCTACCAAAGCTAAATATTTACTTTATGGAATGAAAATGCCTTTCTAATGACGTATCTACACACACACACACGTTTCCAAAAGCCTCCTACGGAAATATACCCAGAGGCACACTATTCATAATATCTAAAGTCCAAGGTCATCATTTTTATTAGCATGAACATACCAGATATATGGAACAAGATATATGGAAACGTGTGTGAACGAACATGTATATGTGATGAATATATGTGTGAAATATATATGTGTGAAATATATATATATATATATATATATATATATATATATATATATATATGTAAAATGAAACTAGTGGAGACATAAATCAATTGAGGAGGACATCTAGGAATAAATGTAATCGCCTATCTTTATACCTATGTCTTACCAGTGCCCAGCAGAGCAGGGTATGTAAGGCTGGCATGGGGATCAGTGGGATAGCAAGTGCTTAGCATGTGCAAAAAACCCCAAGTTTCATCTCCTGTAAAACACATACACATTCATGTGAATAGAATAGATTTTACATGTTCAAACATTTGAATACCACACTGCTTTAAGAATTCACAAGCACTACCTTATACTTCACAAACTACTGTAGAGTTAAAGAATTTAAATACAAGGTTAGAGAGATGGGTCAGTGGTTTAGAGCATTGTCTGCTCTTCCAGAGGTCCTGAGTTCAATTCCCAGCAACACATGGTGGCTCACAACCATCTGTAATGGGATCTGATGCCCCCTTCTGGTGTGTCTGAGGAAAGCTACAGCGTACTCACATAAAATAAGTAAATCTTTTTTTTTGAAGAATCTAACACAAAATTGCATGCATTATATTATTCTACATGTACAAATTTTAAAGCCAGAGAAACCAATTTATAGTAACTCCCAAGAGCGTGGTTATGAGGGTCATGATCAACAGGAGTCACAGGGGCTTCTAAGGTGACAGCAAGGTCTCTGCTTTGTTCGGAGTACTTGTTACGAGGCTGTGTTCAGTTTGTGGAAATTCACTGATCCATGCTCATAGGATGTGTAATCTTCACGTATACGAGCTGCACTGCCACTAAGAGTTCACTTAAAAAGAAAGGAAGACTTTCCATAGGACGTTTGCCAGTTAAGCAGAAAACGGCCAAAGTCCCCTTGGTTTTGTTTCTGTTGTTTTAAATATAAACAACTATCTTGGTCTGTTTTTCATTGCTATAGCAAAACATTTAAGGTCGAATAATTCACAAGGAAAATGTTTATTGGGAATACAAGTTTGAAAGCAGAAATTCCAAGTGTGGTGGCCCCCATTTGTTTGAGCTCTCCTATGGATCTTCTTGGTCACATTATAACTTTGTAGCTGGAAAATGGAGGTGGCTGTGGGGGTGGGGGGCGGGGCAGAGCAAGAGCAGGAATTCTCTTTCAGGAAATTCACAAGGGTCTTATACAACCATGGGATTCTCCACTAGGAACAGCGTTCCCAATAAGCTCCCAATAAGCTCCACTTCCCAAAGGTCCCTCTACTTCTCAACATAGCCATGTTGAAGAATAAGTATCCACCATGCAGAATCTTTGGGAGCTACCCAAAGTCTATACAAACCACAACAGTAGATACTTATGAGCTCTCCTGTATTCAGGAAACATTCACTAAGTACCTATGGGGGGGGGGG
>LR749649.1:1309859-1537138 GCA_902729485.2 Mus minutoides
CCCTTGGCTTGCTCAGCCTGCTCTCTTATAGAACCCAAGACTGCCAGCCCAGAGATGGTCCCACCCACAAGGGGCCCTTGATCACTAATTGAGAAAATGCCTCACAGCTAGATCTCATGGAGGCATTTCCCCAACTGAAACTCCTTTTTCTGTGATAATTCCAGCTGTGTCAAGTTGACACAAACCTAGCCAGTACATTTATGTACAACTAGCCTATCCAGTGACCTCTGGAACTCATGCCCAGATAATAGTAGCATGTCTGCAGACTCCTTCATATTTAGTGCAAGCATAGCCTTTTATTTGCAGATTCTAATGATTTTCTTCCTTTTGAATACTGTTAACTTTATTCCCTGACATATCTACACTGTTTAAAACAGTTTAACATACACATACACACACAATATCTAAAAGAGCTGTAAAACAGACAATCTTGCTTGTTCTCATTCTTAGGAAAAAAGTTTTCAAAATTTTACCATCATGTACAATACTTGATGAAGGATTATTTTTAATTAAAATAAAAGAATGTATCTAATTAAGGAATTCTCTTCTGTTCCTAACAGTGTTTTTGCATATGTGTGAGTGTGTGTATGTTTGTATGTGCATGTATGTGTGAGTGTGTGTATGTGTGTGTGTGTGTGAGAATGAGAGACACAGAGAGAGACAGAGACAGAGACAGAGACAGAGTTTGACATCTGGTGTCTTACTTGATGGTTCTTCACCCAGACCTTACTGACTGGATAAGTGTGGCTAGCCAGCTTGCTCTTGAGATTCTGTCACTACATCCAGAGAGCTGGCTTGCCCAACTATATAAAAAAAAAAAACACTATTGGGAAACATCAATGTATGTTGACACTCATTAAAAGTTGTTCCCACGTCAGCTTAGGTGAAGCAATGCTTATCTCCTTCGTTCTGACGGTATGATGGACTGCAGTGATTTCTGATGTGAAAGATCCTTTTGTTGCAGGAACAGATCCAGTTGCTCACACACAAGTCATTGTCCTTTTGCTGTTCTCTGAATGCAAATAGCTACTTTGTTGCCTCTGTTCATGAGAATGATAACTCTATAATTCTCCTTTCTGTGCTAATTAGTTTTGATGTCAAAGTTACAATCACCTTATTTTAAAACAAATATTATTTTCTCTTTCCTAATGTATGTAAATGACTATATAAAAATGGTGTCATTTCCTCCATACACCTTCCCCCCAACTGGGACAACTCACTTGGAAGAAATCAGTCTGTTCCTGGAGATTGTTTTATATGGAAATTGTTAACTATATCATCATTAACAGGTATAAGACTAGTCCAAGGTTTTCTATTTCTTCATATGTCAGCTTTTTAAAATTTTAAGCCTTTTAACAATAAACTGTTCATAATACACTAATTATAATTATCCTTCAACATAGGCAGGCTCTGGTCTGGTATCCTGCTTTCATTTTGATGGGACAATTTGCCCTCTCCCTTTCTTCCTTTCCTCCTCACCCCCTTCCTTCCTCCATCCTTCTCATCAGACTCCGCAGTATTCACTATTTGCACTGACTGTCCTTTTATTTTTTTCTTTGAGGATTTCATACATGTATACAGTTCATTCTCTTTCTCCTCCCCCTCACTCTCTTTTATCTCTCCCCTCCCCCTTTCCTTCCTGCTCCCTCCTACAGGCCCCTTTCTACAGTTACATCAGTTCCTTTTGTTTTGTGACCCACTGGTTTTAACCATGATCATCTGCATAGCCACAGGCTAGGAAGTGTCCATTGGAGCCTAGTGGGCTCACTGGCACATAACAGACAGCCATGACAGTCTCTACCCTGGAAGCTAGTTTAGTCAATAGTTCAGCACAGAGGGATGGACCTCATGAGCCCTAAATTGATCTTGTGATTGATTGATAACAGACCCTGCCTTGTGGGGGGGGGTGGTGGAGGAGGGGGTGGGTGGGTAGGTGGGGGAGAGTGCAGGCCACCACTTCAGCTACTGCACTTTCATGACTGCTGTGTCTGTGCTGAGCCCTGAAGATAGCACTTCTCAGCCTTTCTCCTTGTCTTCCAGCCCTGACACTCTTTTCCATTGACATTCTCTGACAGCTAAAGAGGTGCACAAATTTCTTAATTAGAGCTATCCATGCACACAGAAGCTTCTTTGAGGCTGAGGGCAGCAGTTGTCTATGGGTATAAGCACACACGTTTAGAGTGCAGGTTGGAACCAAGTCAGTTTATCCAAACAGACTCTGGACCTCCCAGGATTGGGCCCTCATTGCAGCAACAGTACCAGGTGCACATTCCTTCCTGCTGGGCAGGTCTCAAATCTAATTGGATAGAATTGGTTCTTGTACAAGGGCTTTCTTAAATGTTTTAAGAAATTTCACTAACTTCTCTTTGTCCTTGTTATTTTCCTCTACTTTCTTTAGATAGACTTCCTGCTGGTTTTTTTTTTTTTTTCTGAGGCAGATAACTAGATTGCTTTATGCTTTGTTCTTTTAGATATTTTAAAATATAAGTATTTAAGACTATTTTTTCAAACAGATTTAACCACCTCCTATATTTTGATATTATATTTTCACTATCATTTAAAAATATTTTTCAGTTTCGGCTGGGAATTTTTTCTTTGACCCATTTAGTATACTGCTTAATTTCTAAGCATTTGTGGAATTTCTTTCGTTATTGATTTCCAGCCTCATTCTTCTGTGGTCCGAGAACAGATTCTGAATAAGATCAATCTTTTGAAATTTGTTTTGACTTTTTTTCTGGCTGGCATAAAGGATCTACTTGTCTCGGGAAAGAACATAAGTTCTTGTTATGTGCGCTTTGTAGATCTGAGACATATTTACTGAGTTTTTTTCCCCCCACTTAGATTTTCCTTGAGAGACATATGGCAAAGTCTCCCATAGTGGATGGATATGCCTCGATTTCTTTCTAGTTCTGTCAGGTTCTGTTTAAGGTATTTTGAGACTGTGTACATAAGCATTTGGAATTCACCATCTCCTTGGAGAACTATCTCTTTGCCGTTTTGAAAACCTCATTTTATCTTAAGGGTGCTTTCACCATGAGTCTACCTGGTTTTTGGTTGTGCTGCAACAGCTTGTTTGGGAGACAGCTTGATTGACATGAGTATCTTGTCATTGATAATATTTTTTATATAAAATACAAATATAAATTTATATAAAACATACTTACATTTTAAAATATCTAGATACTATTGATGAGTATTGTCTAGAAATATCTAAAACAGCAGCTTGTTTGACATGAGTATCTTTTCTCATCTTTTTAATTTTAATGTAGTCTTACAGTTAATGTACATCACTCAAAAATGTATTGTCTTGTTTTATAATCTAGTTTGATAACTACAGACTTAATCCACTCATACTTGCTGGGATAATGTGTGTATTTGGCCTCCCATTGACCCTCCTGCTATTTTCCCTTTCCATAAAAGGAAATGCATTAGTCGCCCTTCCCTCTCCTCCCTCCTTTATTCTCCTCTATCTTGTCTCTCTTCCTACTTCCCCAATGCTCCTTATCCTTGTGCTCTTTATCCTTGTGGTCCTTATCTTGGTGTTCTTTATCCTAGTGTTCCTCATCGTGGTGCTCTTCATTCTGATGCTTCTCATCCTGACACTCCTTATTCTGGTGCTCCTCAGCCTGGTGCTCATCTTGATGCTCCTCATCCTACATCCTAGTGTTCCTTATCCTTGTGTTCCTCATCATGGTGCCCTTTATTCTGGTACTCCTTATCCTAGTGTTCCTCAGCCTGGTGTTCCTCATCTTGGTGCTCCTCATTTTGATGCTCCTCATCCTAGTGTTCCTCAGCCTGGTGCTCCTCATCTTGGTGCTCCTCATTTTGATGCTCCTCATCCTAGTGTTCCTTATCCTGGTGCTCTTCATGCTGATGCTCCTCATCCTGATGGTCCTCATCCTGGTGCTCCTCATCCTGATGGTCCTTATCCTGGTTCTCCTCATCCTGATGCTCCTCATCCTGGTGCTCCTCATGCTTTTGCTCCTTATCCCAGTGTTCCTCATCCTGGTGCTTCTCATGCTTATGCTCCTTATCCTAGTATTCCTCATCCTGGTGCTCCTCATGCTGGTGCTCTTTGCTGGGTCTTTCTTTCCCCAGTAGTCTCAGTGCCAGAGTTCTCTTCCTGGGTCCTCACAGCCATGTCTCCCTGACTTATTTTTTACATGACATCATCTGTCCTTGAGGCTTTGGTTGCTGACTCCTTGATGCCTGGCTCCATTTCTGGCTTTGTATCGGACTCAGGTGTTGATGAGCAAGTTAAACCATGGCTTCCAAACCTGAGGTCCCAGCAGACTACACATGCCACTGTTTCCTCCATATTCCCTGTGCCGGTCTGAAGAGGTGCCAGACTCATCAGTCATCAGAGAAATGCATCCTATGGGGGCACTAACACCCACTCAGCAATAAAAATCTGGGTGACAGCTGAGGGGACATGCACAGCTAGAGCTTGTGCCAGCTGCCATCGGAATATAACCACTTCACAAAACTCACACTGTCTACCAAAGCTAAATATTTACTTTATGGAATGAAAATGCCTTTCTAATGACGTATCTACACACACACACACATGTTTCCAAAAGCCTCCTACGGAAATATACCCAGAGGCACACTATTCATAATATCTAAAGTCCAAGGTCATCATTTTTATTAGCATGAACATACCAGATATATGGAACAAGATATATGGAAACGTGTGTGTGTGAACGAATATGTATATGTGATGAATATATGTGTGATATATATATATATATATATATATATATATATATATATATATGTGTGTGTGTGTGTGTGTGTGTGTGTGTGTGTGAAATATATATATATATGTGTGTGTGTGTGTGTGAAATATATATATATATATATATATATATATATGTGTGTATATGATATATATATATATATATATATATATATATATATATATATATATATATATATATATAATGAAACTAGTGGAGACATAAATCAATTGAGGAGGACATCTAGGAATAAATGTAATTGCCTATCTTTATACCTATGTCTTACCAGTGCCCAGCAGAGCAGGGTATGTAAGGCTGGCATGGGGATCAGTGGAATAGCAAGTGCTTAGCATGTGCAAAAAACCCCAAGTTTCATCTCCTGTAAAACACATACACATTCATGTGAATAGAATAGATTTTACATGTTCAAACATTTGAATACTACACTGCTTTAAGAATTCACAAGCACTACCTTATACTTCACACACTACTGTAGAGTTAAAGAATTTAAATACAAGGTTAGAGAGATGGGTCAGTGGTTTAGAGCATTGTCTGCTCTTCCAGAGGTCCTGAGTTCAATTCCCAGCAACACATGGTGGCTCACAACCATCTGTAATGGGATCTGATGCCCCCTTCTGGTGTGTCTGAGGAAAGCTACAGTGTACTCACATAAAATAAGTAAATCTTTTTTTTTAAAGAATCTAACACAAAATTGCATGCATTATATTATTCTACATGTACAAATTTTAAAGCCAGAGAAACCAATTTATAGTAACTCCCAAGAGCGTGGTTATGAAGGTCATGATCAACAGGAGTCACAGGGGGCTTCTAAGGTGACAGCAAGGTCTCTGCTTTGTTCCGAGTACTTGTTATGAGGCTGTGTTCAATTTGTGGAAATTCACTGATCCATGCTCATAGGATGTGTAATCTTCATGTATACGAGCTGCACTGCCACTAAGAGTTCACTTAAAAAGAAAGGAAGACTTTCCATAGGATGTTTGCCAGTTAAGCAGAAAACGGCCAAAGTCCCCTTGGTTTTGTTTCTGTTGTTTTAAATATAAACAACTATCTTGGTCTGTTTTTCATTGCTATACCAAAACATTTAAGGCCGAATAATTCACAAGGAAAATGTTTATTGGGCATACAAGTTTGAAAGCAGAAATTCCAAGTGTGGTGGCCCCCATTTGTTTGAGCTCTCCTATGGATCTTCTTGGTCACATTATAACTTTGTAGCTGGAAAATGGAGGTGGCTGTGGGGGTGGGGTGCGGGGCAGAGCAAGAGCAGGAATTCTCTTTCAGGAAATTCACAAGGGTCTTATACAACCATGGGATTCTCCACTAGGAACAGCGTTCCCAATAACCTAGCCACCCCCCAATAAGCTCCACTTCCCAAAGGTCCCTCTACTTCTCAACATAGCCATGTTGAAGAATAAGCATCCACCATGCAGAATCTTTGGGAGCTACCCAAAGTCTATACAAACCACAACAGTAGATACTTATGAGCTCTCCTGTATTCAGGAAACATTCACTAAGTACCTATGGGGGGGGGGGCACAAGTCCACAAGGCCCTTGGCCTTGTGGTTTGATATTCAAATGGAGGAGACCAACAGTTGACAGGATAGATTAGGCAAAGGNTTCTATGGGCTGCCTCTTCTTGAATTATTTCCTTTGTGGTGACAAAGCTGTTTAATTTCCTGAGCTCTCAGTTACATGCAAATAAGTTGCCATTTTGCATAAAACACTTTAGCAGTAAAAGAGAGGCTGCTCTCTTTTATGATCTTATTAGAAAGTGCTTGCTTGGGGGCTGGAGAGATGGCTCAGTGGTTAAGAGCCCTGACTTCTCTTTCAGAGGTCCTGAGTTCAATACCCAGCACCCACATGGTGCCTCATAGCCATCTGTAATGGGATTCAGTGCCCTCTTCTGGCACACAGGTATACATGCAGACAGACGACTCATATACATAAAATGAATAAATCTTAAAAAAAAAAAAGGAAAGTGCTTGTTTGTATCTACAGCTTGAGTCTTTTTTGTTTTTTTTTTTTTTTTTACTTCTTCTTTTGAAATATTCATAGTATTGGGTCTTTGATCAACTTGGAATGAATTCTTGTATAAGGTGAAAGATAAGGATCTAGTTTCCATCTTCTACCTGATTATATGACGTTCTCCAGTCTCCACTTGTTGGAGAAGCTCTTTTTGCAATGCATACTCTTGGCATCTTTTATCAAAAACCATGTGTATCTATGTAGGTTTATATTGGGGCCTCTTTTCTGTTTCTTAGAGCCACGTGGCCATTTCTGTGCCAGTATCATGCAGTTGTTGTTACTGTGGCTTTATATAGGGTGACTTGAAGTTACGGTGATATTCACGGAATTATTCTTTATTCCGGGATAGGCCTTTTGTGCATCATGTTAATTTTAAGGTTGCTTTCTATTTCTGTCACGAATGGCACTGGATGTTGTTGAGGAGTGAATCTGCTGACTGCTTTCAGTGAGATAGATGATCTCACAGTATTAACTCATCCAGTCCCTGTGTGGGGGACTTCCTGCTTTCTGATCAAGGACCTTCGATTTCTTTCCTCAGTGTTGTGGAATTTTCATTGTGGTGGCCTTTCGTTTACTCCATTAGGTTTATTCCAAGGTTATTTTTAGGGAATTGTGAATAAAATTGTTTCCCTTATTTCTTTCTCAGTATGTTCTTTATTGGTATGTAAGGACCTGCTGATTTTTTAAAATTAATTTGCTTCTGCCACTTTGCTTAAGGTGATTATTAAATCTAAGAATGGGGTGGGCTAAAGAGACAGACTGGTTAATAAACTTTTGTCTTGTAAGCATGTGGACTTGAGTTTGATCTCCAGAATCCATGTAAAAGGGACAGGGAAGGGATGGGGACACCTCCTTCTTACCCCAGCACTTAGGGCATAGGGGCACAACCTTCTTATACCCCAGCACTGGGAAGGTAGAGAGAACCAGATCCCTTGGGCTTTCTGGCCAACTAGCCCATTATACTTGGTAAATTCCAGGCCAATGAAAGATTCTGTCTGAACTCCAGGCTGTTCTCCTTTGTTTTCTTCTCTTGTCTTATTACTCTAGCCATGATTGCAAATGCTTCAGTGAAGTAGAGTGATACTCTATCTTCTTCTTGACCATGGTATAAATGTTTTGAGTGTTTCCATTTATTTTGTCCTATATAAACTTTATTGTGTTGTGATATGTCCCTTCTATTCCTCATCTCTTCAGGGCTTTTCTCATAAGTGATTTTATCAAAAGCCCTTTGGTAGCTATTG
Organism: Mus minutoides; assembly: GCA_902729485.2. Taxonomy (NCBI): domain Eukaryota; kingdom Metazoa; phylum Chordata; class Mammalia; order Rodentia; family Muridae; genus Mus; species Mus minutoides. The sequence continues at coordinate 1,317,883 of LR749649.1, forward strand.
AAATGATCATATGATTGTATGCTTGATTTAGTTTATGTGATGTATTACATTTCTTGATTTGCTTATTTTGAACCACCCCTTCATTTCTAGAATGACACTAACTTGATCCAGTATGTAATTTTTTTTTCTGAGACAGGGTTTCTCTGTATAGCCCTGGCTGTCCTGGAACTCACTCTGTAGACCAGGCTGGCCTCGAACTCAGAATTCCTCCTGCCTCTGCCTCCCAAGTGCTGGGATTAAAGGCATGCACACCACCACTGCCCGGCTGTATGTAATCTTTTTGATGTGTCTTTGAATTTGGCTTCTAAGTATTTTATTGAGAAAATTTACAACTGTGATCATCTAGAATATTGATCTATAGTTTCTTTCTTGTGTCTTCATTCCAGTTTTAGTTGCAAAGCAATTCTAATGATTTTCTGAATTTCATTGATATCTGTTGTTATGGCCTTCTCCACCTCTGATTTTATTAAGTTGGGTCTTCTCTTCCCTTTGGTTCATTTCACTAAAGTTTTATCAATCTTGCTTATTGCTCCAAAGAACCAACTCTTTGTTTCATTGGTTCTTTGTATTGTTTTGTTTCCATTTCATTAACTTCTGCCCTGAATGGTTTCTTTCCACTCATTAATTTTTAGTTTGGTTTGTTCACATTTTTACAAGACTCCAAGGTATATTTAAATTATGTATTTGACATCTTTCTGATTATTTTACTATAGCTGTAAAATTCTCTTTAGGATTGCTTTCATTCCATCTCATATCATTTGCTCTGTTTCTATGGTGGAACCTAGGGCTTCAGGCATACTGGGCAAGCATTCCTCCACTGGGCTATGATCCCAGCCCTTGCCTGGGGTTGGTTTCTAGCACCACTAAAACTAGGAGTAGTGACTTAGCAATTCAAGGTTATTTTCAGCTACATAATGGGTCTGAGGCCATCCTGAGCTCCAAGAGACCCTGTTACAATGAAAAAAAAGTGAAGAGAAGAAGAAGAAAGAGAAGGAAGAACAGGAAAAATAAGTAGGAAGAATAACCCTGGTGATATATTTAAGCCAGTATATTCATATTTAAGCCAGTATATTCATGTAGTGTTCATTCAACAAAAGCAGTGTAAAACGACCAGTGAGGACAGACACCAAGGCTCTAATGTCCAATGTGCTTTCTCTTTCAGCCACTCAGCACCTTTACCTCTGACACCTTGCAAGTTCTTCCACCACCTTGGACGGCATAGCCCTAGAGTGCCCCGTAGGCTTGGGTACCATGCACTTCAACCTAAAGAAGATTTATGGCTAGGAGCTCTCCATACAGGGCCTACTAAAAGATTGTAAATGATGATATCCCAGAACCTGTGGGATAGATAGAAGGACCCGAGGAAAGATATGAATTCATTCAAGAATGTGAGGAGGTGTTTGTCTCAGGTGGAGTCATGTCACACAATGACATTCAGTGAGCAATCTACCCATACAATGGTATAGACAATATAGCCTAGACCTGGTGTATTTTATAGGCTAGACCACATAGGTCTATATAAGCATGCAATGCGGCATTCATATCATGACAAAGTCATGTGTAACTCACATCTGAGGATGAGTTATGTACCATCTTCTTTAAAATGGCAAAGCTATATACATTTTTAAAAATTTTATTCTGTTTTTGTTTAGGAGATTGGCCTCTTCTTCCTACTTGTTAATTTGTTAATAATTTATTCACATCAGTATGTGCTTGTGAATACCTCTTCTGTACTCTGAGCTGTATACTACTGACTGTCTTTGTTTTGTTTTTCTGATTCTTTCAGTTTTAACCACAGAGAGCTCATCTGTATATTGAGTAACACTTGATGTATGTACATCATTACTTACAGAAAATGATGCTCTATCCAAGAAGCCTATTGCTGGCTTCTGGATTTTACCTGAACTTAGACTGCTTGGTTTTGTCCAGGTCAAGGCTGGGAAGATAAGATGAGGTCGCCCTGTCACTTTTCCTGGAACAAGACAGGGCAGCTAGATGTCTGAGAGAGAGAGCCTCATGTGTGAGCCTGTCTGTGTTCTGGACTCTCAAAGCCAAGGGTAGGCTAATTACATTCCTCAACACATGCCCCAAAAAATCTGAATGGCACCAGCTCATAATGAAGGGGTTCAAGGCTCCACAAATAGTGCTCCCCTAGGCCCTGACGACCTTGGATGTGAAGTAGAACTCACCTGTGTCACTGTATGGAAACTCATTGCCCTATCTCACCCCATTGCCCACAGACCAGAAGTCTGTGGAGGGCCCTGGGACCATGATCTGAGTATTCTCACATGACCCCAGTGAATAAGGCTAAATGTGAAGGACCTATTCTTGGTGATGTAGACTTGCTCTAGAACCTAGGAAACAATCCAACAGGCCTCATGTTGGCTATGGATCTCAAAGGAGAGTCAGTTGTGGGCAGTAACTAAACAAACCCTTTGCTCTAAGGTGTGGGGGTGGGGGATAAATCTGGAGAATTGATCGCCTCCAAAGAAGTCAGGGTCCTTGAAACTTTGTCTGGGGTCACATCCCAGAATGCTTTAGCAGTTAGTTGGGTTTCACAAGTGACAGTATATCCAAGGGTTAAATGTGTAAACTCCATGTTAGAAACAGAGGAAGCATTTTAAACTTTTATCTCAGGGTATACTCAGTCACCCAAGTCCAGGACATATCTTAGTTCCCACGTTCCCATGACACAGAGCTTCCTGTGCTAGCAGACTTTTATGACACAATATTTTTTTTCTTTTTAAGTTCAACCTCTTTTTTCCTTCCCTGAGCACTTTCAAAGTAAAGTCTCTACTTCAAACTTATGAACACACACACCTGGCAACTCCTCAAGTATCTGATTCTTATGGAGTAGACGCCACACGTCATATTATTGTAAAGATTTGTTATAAAATGCCCCAGAATCCCTTAAGCCTCTGGTTACAGAATAGCTACTTTTCTCAAGTTGACAAGACAGGAGCAACTGAAAGGAGGGCAAAGGTACTCAGGCTCACTGTTTCACAAAGCTTCCGTCCACCATAGTGGGGACAACGGAACAGAGGAGCTCTGCTGCTGCTGACAGGCATGTAGGGCAGGGGCTTGCTGCCATGCTGGGGAAGCAGAGCAAACAAACCCTCTAAACAGGTCTGACCTTCAAGAGCCAGTGATGACCATGTCTGCCAGGCCTCTCCTGCCAGTGATGACCATGTCTGCCAGGCCTCTCCTGCCAGTGATGACCATGTCCGCCAGGCCTCTCCTGCCAGTGATGACCATGTCCACCAGGCCTCTCCTGCCAGTGATGACCATGTCTGCCAGGCCTCTCCTGCCAGTGATGACCATGTCTGCCAGGCCTCTCCTGCCAGTGATGACCATGTCTGCCAGGCCTCTCCTTTTGGAGGCTCCTCAGTCTTTAAAAGCTGAGAGCGGAGCATCTGAGTGTGAGCCTGGTGAATGCTAGCAGCATGCATCTTGTGCTTCGTCCCCACTCCCTCCCCTCCCCTCCCCTCCCCTCCCCTCCCCTAGCCTTCACTTTTCACGTATGAATCCCCACAGTCGCTTGCTTTCCCACCTTCACACCCCAGTTCATCAGCTTGACCTAGGCCATTAACTGGGTAACCAACCATCCTGGGAAAGAGTGGAAGGAGAAGCCGATAGTATGGAGGCTGCTTAGCTGTTGACAGGAAGGAGTCTTGACCCTTAGGACAGACAAGGACAGAGTAAGGAGCTGGCACCCAGGCCCAACCTGAAGAGATAAATTTCACCCTTCAGAAGACCACAGCAGTGTGCCCATCAGAGGAAGTGTACGTTCTACCTCAGCTTTTCTTTATTTTTCCTAAGCCTCTTCCTTGTGGTAAAATGATTAAATCTGAGGGTTGTTCTCCTTGGGGACTGAGAAACGGGGGAGGGGCTCAGAGTTGGTGGTACAGCACTAGGAATGATCAGGCTGTCCACAGCCACAAAGGGCCAGTGCTGTATCAGGTGAGCTCATAAAGAACATGTGGAAAGTTCCAGAATGTTTTGGCAGGCAGGCATCTGGGTTTCAGAATTTTACTTTTAAGGGCTCCATAGATGTCTTAGTGCTGTATGGATGGCTGCTTTGGAAGACACTGACTGAAACATAAACAGAAAAAGGGAGAGAAAGACTTCAAACCATACTTACTTGCTAAATTTATATCTGAACTGTGTTTAAGTTTTGTACAGGTACCCAACAGGCTTCCCTCCACCCACCTGACCAGTAAAGGGTTGTTCCTGCTTGTCTGTCTTCCTACCATGCTGGATTGAAGTCCTTCAGAAACCGTGAGCTCAGACAAGTCATTCTTCCCAGAAGCTCTACAGATTTTGTTTGTTTGTGTGTTTGTTACCACAGTGACACACACAGAGTGGTAAAAACATCCCTCAGTAATGAGGAACAGTATTGTGGGGTGATTTCTTAGGTACCACCATGCATGACTGAGGGAAAAGGTCATGCAGCACAGAAGGAAAAAAAATCACTTTTCTTCAGAAAGAAGTGTGTACCGTGTGGGCTAGCTGTTTCTCCCCACATAGGCTGCTGGCACCATCCTCAGGGCAGAGCTCTGTCACCTCAGCCTCTCCAACCTGTAGATACCCTCAGGTGATCTCTGTACACTTCACCCTGCTTTCTAGGGTTGACAGGCATGTGTACCAACCAAATGAACTCAAGGCCCTTCTCCTTCCCTCTTAGTCACATCAGAAGATGCAGTTTTGTCTTGTTCCTTAAGTGTTCCCCAGTGGGAAAACAAAACATGCCAGTCCCAGAACTGGGGTTTGGTTCTCAATGCTATTTAAAAAAAAAAGAAGAAGAAGAAAAAGAAAAGAAACAAAAAAGAAAAAGGCGTTTGTTTTGAGGTGGAGCAAACTGGTGTGGCTTGTTCTGTTTTTTTGGTTCAAGGTTCAGGCCAAGTCCCTGCTCCAGACAGAAAGAATGTCCCTGGAATGCTTCTTCCAACTAGGGCTCTCAACAGCTGACAGGGCTGATGTTCAGATGGAGGCCACCTGCTCTGCAGACACCCAGGGACTTATCTGCAGCTCTAGTGCAGGCTTCTGAGGCTCGGGGCAGAGCTGGGCTGCACACATGGCCCTGTTCTCTGAGCTGTGCCAGCTCTTATGGGAAGAGGCAGCATGGCCCCATGTACTAAGCAACAATGTTGTTGCTTTTAGCAAGGAGGACCCAAAAGAGATGGGACATCAGGAGTCAACATCACCTGCCAGGCTCTCCTGGTGAATAGAGTTCCTGGGATGGGAAGGGTGTGTCCACAGACTTGGCATGTGCGGAGGAGATCTTTAACCACTAAACGGCATTGTTAGGTGACACAGGAGGCTCGGGCAAGTGAGGTGCTGTGGAAATGACCTGAAGGGATCCAAAAGTCAAGCCAGCCAGCACTCAACAGCTCTCGAAGCAGCTGGCTGGAGGGTGCACATACTCAGGATTCCTTTGTTTCAGATCTATTGGGGGCCACTCAGCAATTTCCATCCCCAGCCAGAAAGTCAGCACCAAGGACTAAATATTAGGGGGCTCATCCCCATCCCCAGGGCTGGCCCCAGGAGACAGAACAGCTGAATAACCATGTTATGAATCACCAGACAGGAATTCTGAAAGGAAATTGTTCTCCCCCTCTGTGTCACATGGGAATCCGCACATCAAGGGATGTGTGAGAGCAAGCAGGACCGGCTGCCCACCTCCAGCCAACTGGAGCTGACACGCACAAACTGGGGGTGGATGTGTGCTGGCCCAACAGCTCCCACCCAGACACCTCTGTTTAGGGTTATTTTTTTCCTATCCTTGTCCTTTAGTCAACCCAGCAACAGCATTATCAAAGGCAATCTTGGACCCCTGACAACCAGTTCCTCTACCCAGGAAAAGGGCCATTCTTGTTCTGTTTTGGCCACGTGGCTAGAAAAGCTAGAAATATTCTCTTGTGCGGGCTGTCCAGGAGGGTGAGAAGCCAACATGTGTGATTTCAGCTGGGTGTGCTTTGTGCTGGGCTCAGCCTGAGCTGTAATGGCTTCCATTAGAGGTTCCCTTACATTTGTATCTTCATCAGCTTTACACCACAGAGTGCAGGGGTAACTGTTAGCTCTAAGAATATGTGCCGATTTCCCTCTCAAGATTCAACATTGTCCACTCTAGTGAGAAGGGGGTGCTGAAGGAAGAGGGAGAGAGGGAGAATGGTGGGAACAGGGAGAGATGGAGAGAGAGAGACAGAGACGGAGAACATTCTTGGACCAAGCATGCATTGTTAATGGGTATGGCATTGATTCAGAACTTCCCGGCTGTAGTTATATAAAACTGATTACTGTAACCTAAGATAATTGCTTCCATATCTAATATTCACAGAAGACAGACAGACAGACAGACAGACAGATAGAATGAATAGCAGAAAAGATACAAAATCACTTCAATTCTCCATGCATACTGCCTAAAAACATCTTTTGCTGTGACTTTTCAAAATCCTAAAATAAATCCAGGAAAGGGGGAAGCTGTAAAGAGGGGATCCCCGAGATCTAGGCATACTGGGCTGGGAGCAAGTGACTGGCCACAGCTGGTCATGGAACCAAGGCCCATAGACACGTGTGAGACCTACAGCCAACCAGTTAGCAGCACACACCAGGGAACTCCTTTCCAGGGGCAGAGCTGGCCTGGCCCCCATCCATACAGCCCCCACCATGTCTGCAAGTGTGGCGCAGGGGGCAGGTAGGCGTGGTGGTGAGGAACAGTGCTCAGGTGAGCATGGAGCATCCTCACGTGGCTGAGCAAGCCATGTCAGAGAGGACAGGGACATGAGGAAGGTCTCCAGGTCTTTGGGAATGGTTAGTATGTGGAAAGGGAAAGCCAGGCCTGACCGGGAGGGCAAAGCAATGTGGACCAATCCACAGATTAACCTTGATGTGGCTCTGTGGCTCTGCCCCGTGCTTGGTTGACTCCGAGGGCCTTGGCAGCTTGCTCTTGTCTTCTATAGAATGACCTTTCTTGCCTGGCTTTGTTTTGCAGGCAAACATTGAGTTCCCTTTCTGTGTCTTGTTGAGGCCCTCCATCGAAATGCTGCCTGGCCTTCACTCCCAGGCAGCTTCTGCCCGTGAGTCCCCATCACTCATCTAGAAGAGATGCTCTAACTATGTGCGACAACATGTGCCTATAAACTCACCCTCCCAGAAGCTATTGAAAGAGGACCAAGAAGTCAGGTCTAGCCTGGGCTACAGACTTGTTCTCTCACAAAACAAATGAACAAACAGAAAGCATTTTAAGTGGGTTTTGGCCCGCACCCCCTGTCCTGACATCTGTCACACATCTTCTCACTTCTGTGGAAGGATAAGACTGATTATGGGCTTCACAAGGAAACCAACCAGCCACCCAGTGCCTGCTGTTGTCCGTCTTGTATAGGTTCACAGAAGGTTAGGAAACACGGTGTGCAGATAACTTAGTGGCCCCTGTATGGGTCCTATGGCCACAGGACCAGCTACCACTGCACTTTCCTCAGAGAAATTAGGGATTTCTCTTCATGCTTTCTGGCTTCCTAGCCTGTCTATGCCTCCTCCCCACTTTGGGCTCAACCATCAGTCAATCTTCAGGAGTATATCCAGGCCTGGCAGAGTCCTCACAACTGCTTCTCTATTCCACAATCCACCAGTTTCTCCATCAAGAGTTCAGCCCAAGGACATGCAATATTTTCGTTAGGTATAAGGACCAAAAAAATTTTTTTAAACATTTGAAGCAAATAGCCAGATATCCCAGTATCTCCTCACTGGGCATGGCTTTCCATTTAGAAAAAGGTGATGTGGAAGAATGGGATGCTTTGTGAGCAGAAAGGGCTGGAATTCGAACATCTGGAGTTGGAAAAGCCCATCAGTATGGGAAGTGAGGCTAGAGGCTGACCTGGGTGACCTTGCTGTTCCTTAACCACAATGCCGCATGCAGGGCTCTCCCAGAGAAAAGGGTCAGGATGCATGCTCATTTGTGGGATTGTCAAGGTGTCTGTCTGCATGGGACAGAAGGATATCTAAAGACAGACCTGACACTTTGTCTCTTAAAGTTACAGAGGCATCGGTCTTGACTCACTGGTAAGGATTTAACTAGACAATGGGTGCCCACAGGAGCCATGATGGAGTGGGGGAAGGTGTAGAAACCTTACCTAGCCACTGATCTGTACTGCGTAAAACCAAATCAAGCCACCGAGAGTGACAGGCATACGTGTGTTCATTCAAAAGTATTTTTCTAGATGCTGTTTCGATGACATCTACATGTAAAGAAGATGAAAATCCCTATCCCCTTTAGAGAGATGCCATACAGTGTAGAAGCCAGTTCAAACTGTGCCTGATGCCTTATTATTTCTACATATTGAGTTACATGGGCAATAAATCCCTGAAACATCTGGGCCATTTGAGTCAGTGAGTTTTCTGTCTGCTACCAACATCCCCTAAAGGCTAAACTGGGTCTGGGTGCATTTCATTCCACATTCAAGTAAGGAAGAGCTACTGTGGACAAAACTGATCTGTTTGTCTGTCTGAAACTCTTGTCCACCTCTGGGTAGCTCAGATCTTATAAATAGCCAAGAAGTAGAGTTAGGCTCGAGGGGGGGGGTGCAGGAATTTTTTAAATTCCAAAAAAATAATAATAATAAAAGGGGGGAGAAGGAATTCCAGAGGAAATTGAGATGGAATTTGAGAGACAGAATGTAGCACACATCACTGAAGCCAAAAGAACTGTCCAGAATCGATTCATTATTAAAAGCATCAGGCGATCCCAGAGTGAGCAGGAACCCAGGACCTTCCCAGCGCCTGTCATAGAAGAGCGGCTTAGCGGGTGGAATTTCTGGGTGTTTGTAACTGTGAATACCATTCTTCATTCTTCATCCGTTTGGTTCCCGATGATCGCTTGGGAAAGATGAATGAAGAGTTCTCCTCACTTGTTTTCCATGTTTTAGGACTACCAAACGCTGTTCACTGACCTGATGGTGAACGGAATCTGTTCTGTAACCCACAGCTATGGAAGCAGCATCCATATGCCCCTTGCCATGTAATAGAAAACAATTAAAGAGTGAAGGGTTGCCTTCGGTAAGCCCTTTCTGATTGTCTGCTGCCAGGAACATTCTATAACTCTGTCTTGGGGCCTCTATACTTCATCCTGCCAGCAGCCCAGTCTCCTTGGGGAACTCAGCCTCCGTGCCTCAGTCATATGTAGCCTTGGACCTTGGCTACAGGGGCAGATGTGATATTCAGTCAATCACAGGACCGCATCCTGTTGGTCACATGGCACAGCTTAAGGGTGAGCATATGGTCCAAGACAAGCCAATGGGAATCTTGTCAACAATCTATTGAAACCACTGAGTAAGATGTTATCTTTTCCATGGGGCCTATTTTTGCCCAGGTTACCCGGCACTGATGGCAAGAAGTAGAAAGGAGAGCAGGAGTCTGGAGGATACATCTGGGTCCCCAGGCTAGCCATTCCTGAAGGAAGGAGTCTGAATCTTTGAACTCTCCATACGCCATTGTGTTTAGTGTGCTGCTGCTTGGTTGCACCTCTCAGCGTGTTTGCAGTGTTTTAGGAGGTAAATCAGAGAGAAAGGCAGCACGCTTGCAATGGGTTGGTGTCTCAGAGAGGGACCCTGCAAAGAAGCCTCTTATGTGCTGTCTGAGTACGCCCTCTAACTGCCATCTTGGATGCAAACATCCCTAGATATCAAAGGGAGCCGGTGACCTTGGACTCCCCAGCTCTCAGGACTGGGGACTAACTTTCTGTTCCTTTTAAATAACCTGGTCTATTAGATTTGGTTACAGCAGCACTCATGGATTGGGGCAAGGCTTATTCTGGTCAAAGCTTTGCCTCCACCATTTTCAGTCACACACCTCCTGGCTGTCACACACAAAGGCGACTTGGGTGTCCCTATTTAGCTTTCCTTTGACACGTGTGCTCAGGCACGGAAGTTTAAAGGCAGCATGAGCACGTGTGTTGTAGTCATCCCCCAAACGGGCTTCTCTTCAGGAACCTGCAGTGTTGGGGGTGGCTGTGCTGATCTGGGAAGGTGAGCACGGTTAGACCTGGTCAGCATTTGGTTTACAGTAAATGTTGGCATTATCTCTCTACAAATTCATTCTGGTTCTTCTGTGAGCTGTGTTCAGTGCTGCGTCCCTTTTCCAATGGGAATTTACTTTGTGTGTGTGTGTGTGTGTGTGTGTGTGTGTGTGTGTGTGTGTGTGTGTGTGTTGGTGGTGGTGGGGGCTCTACCTTGTGTGTGCCTTTGCCTGAGCTGACTAGAAATGGGCATTTGATCCCTTGGAACAGGAGTTACTTGTAGTTATGAGCAAATATGTGGGTACTGTGAACTGAACCCAAGTCTCCTGCAAGAGTAGCCAGTGCTCTTAACCATCGAGCAACCTCTCCACTCCGCAGGTATTTATATCTTAAATTCAAACTCTTAGACAAGTTTTCCCTATTAAAAAGGTGACGCTGATAGTTAAGTGTGTCCAACCATATGGATTACTCTAATAATATTAGAAATGTTAAGGCACAATGATTTTTAACACTTTAGAAAGTCTTGTACCATGCCCAGAAGACTGACAACTTTAAAGCAACTTTATCTTCATTTACTGTAGAGATTGAGGCAAACTCTTCTATATAAATTATATAAAACACATCTGTCTCTAATAATATCTATGATTCTCTGTACCTTCATAGCCAATGTTTCTTGATCAAATGAGTATTTGAGGTGTCCTATATTATAGCTACATGGTATTTTAAGAAATAAATTAGACAATTCCACAGTGACTCCCACTAGAGTCTTATTTCATTTCTGTTAAGAAAAGAAACAAACAAGACTTACTTAGCTGTGCCTACAAGGCCTCTACAATTCTGATTCCTAATAAGTTTGAACTTTTATTTTTATCACTGTTAATATTTGGTACATAGTAAAAGACAATTATGTTAAAAGAAAAAAGAAGTATTTTGTTGTTACCTATTTTCTTCTGTAACTTTCCATTTACTTTCAAGAATTAAATCTGGTACAATACCAATATAACAAACTAGGCCAGGATAATAGTCACAAGTAAAAATGATGGCAAGTTAGATAGTAAAGACATTTCTGTCTTTTTTTCTAAGACTTGTTTTACAAAGTAGAGATAGTCACTCCACTCAAAACAACAACAACAACAACAAAAACCCAAACAAACAAAAAACAAAACTAACATGATAATAGATTTATTTAAATACTCCAAATAAGAAGTACAAAAGTTGGGCTGGAGAGATGGCTCAGTGATTAAGAGCACCAACTGCTCTTCTGAAGGTCCTGAGTTCAAATCCCAGCCATGGTGCTCACCACTCCTGTAAAGGGATCTGACGCCCTCTTCTGGTGTGTCTGAAGACAGCTACAGTGTACTTAGATATAATAATAAATAACTCTTTAAAAAAAAGAAGCACAAAAGTTAATAGAATAAAAATAGCTGTAAGTACAGGGAAACATATAGTCAGTCATATTTCATACATTCTTGTTATTTAAAATGCTCATTTCCTTTATCATTTTCCTTTATTGAAGGTAACCTTCAATTAGTTAGGTAAAATAACAGTCTTGGTTATTTTAATTTTAAGTATATTACTTGTACTATATAGCACATTATGTACAATACAGAAGATTAAACACAATCATATGGGGTCATAATGGCTTGTAGATTTTAATAGATAACCCAGGACTTTCTTATTTTGTGGCTTTACTGGCCTTGAAGGAGCTCACCTGTCTACGACTGGGCCTTATCCACAGAGCTTAGAGATGAGGCTTCCTAGCAGTGATGGATATTATATAATATTTAACAAAAGAGCATACCTTCTCTGTACACAAAATGTGATGCTTGGTCAACAGGGGGCACTGTGGAGGAAAATTCCTGGAAAGGGACTAGACCACAGGCTGCTTAGAACTCTGATTACAGAGAGGTTGGACGGCTGCAAGTCCAGGATCTAATTACAAATTATCTTGGGCTATCTTGACCCCCCTGATGGCCATTTATCATCCATCTCCATATGTGACTTAATATCTTTGTGACTATTAGGTAAATCCTTGGTATGTTCTAATTGACTTTTAGTCCCCACCATCTGAGGGGTGAGAGTGTGGTCAGATCACCCTGAGGCCCATGGTTGAGGCTTCTGCATTCTGTCACTGCCTGCCTGATGTTTCTACCAATGTATTTGAAAAGTGTCTTGATCTGGATTTTCTTTGTTCTGTTATGAAGCTCCATGAACACAGAATTTGGTAACCTGAATCTGTGTTCCCAGACCATAGTCATTCGTATTTGGCTCTAGAATAAACTATTTCTTTCCCCGTCTGAGGTAAGAGCTGTATTTTTGTATCAACAATCTACAATTATTTTCAAATAAATATGTCTAAAGCAAATAATAGGAAGAAGACAAAGTCTATTTACGGTGAATCTGAAGTAAGTCTGTTGTGTGTAAGAATCTGGATGGAAAGGGATTCTAATGACATTTCTAGAAGAAAGATTCAGAGCAGGGACACATGAGTTGTGATAGGAATGGACAGCTCATTATGAAAGAGAGAGTGGGGTGGTCTATAAAGCTGGGACAGGACAGAGGATCACCCCAAACCCTCCTCTCAGTGTCATGACCCTTAAAAGGTCATTTACATTCCAGCATTTAGATACACAAACGCATATGCACACTTGGTCTGCTTTGTTACATGAAGCTTTGGCATGCAGGGGTGTCTAGTCTTTCTGCCAGCTGGCTTGTTTTATGCTTTAAGCTCAAGTCTTCATCACTTTACCATACGGTGCCCAGTTATATGAACACTATATGTTCATCTTGATGTCTCAGTGTTCCATTTTATAGACATCTTGCGCTCTCTCTCTCTCTCTCTCTCTCTCTCTCTCTCTCTTTCTCTCTCCCTTATTCACCTGTCACAAATCCATACTCCTCCTAACCTAGCCCCAGAGGCCATCCTATGCTGTCCTGCAACTGACCTGTGGCCAAGTTTCTGTGATCCAAGCTGGCCAACCCAACGCTGAGCAGTCTTCCATTATCACAAATGTTCAGGCCTGGGGTATAAGGAGGTAAACAGGAACTTCAAACCTACCATTGTCAACACTCAAGCTGGCTACTGTCCTGTTCATCAGTCTTAGAGAGAGAATATTAACATAGTATAAATGTGCTATTTTTAGGGGGACTGTCAGCGTATTCAATTTAATGTTAATCCCCAGGTCATATTTATTGGTATGTTCATTACCTAGACAATGTCCATCAGCCAACTCATAAATACTGCTGTGCCTTTTCTGATCAAATGAATGTCATGAAAGAAGATGTCTTTATTTCAAGTTTCCTGAACAAGGGCACTATACCCTGGTGGTTCCTTAGGGATTCAGACTAGAGGAGAAAATAAGGTAGAATCTTTTTAACTGTATTTTTAACACACATGGACCAAGGCAACAAAATCAGCCTAGGATCTGCTGGGATTGTTTTAGTAGCTCTGAGTGGAGGGCTTGTCCATAGTCCTCTGGCATGACCAGCTTTATTAAAATAGTCTTGAGAATGAGGATTAAGAGACAGGGACAGTCAGAAGGAAGTGAGGTGTTGGGTTGAGAGAGAGAGAGAGAGAGAGAGAGAGAGAGACTGAAAGCAAGCCATACCTGCAAGAAGGGGGTACACCCAGTAGTATTGACATATGTGCCATTTTGGTGGCTCTTAAGTTATATCTCAAAAGCTGCTAAAGACCTCCCTCCCCCATTGTCTTCTGATAAGTGAGATGCCTTTGCTAGAATTATAATCTGGTGTGATAAGAACCTCCAGGGCTGTACCAGGAGCTACCAGGGCTGTACAGGGGTCCTTGCTCTGCAAATGAATTTTCTGGTGAGACTCCTAGAAAATTGCATATTTTCATCGGTGCATAGAGGACAGCCTTGAGCAGTTCTTAACTGTGCTCAAATCTCACTTCCTTGAGGGTAAGAGGTGTCAATTGGACTCCAGAATGGGGCTTTTTCCGTTTTTGCACTCCCTAAACATTCCTTCCTTTTCTATCTGGAGTTACCTCGGGCCTTAGCAAGACCACAGATGCTGATGAATCAAATATAGAAACTGGAAAATATAGTTATTTCAAAAGTCAATGGAAATAGCTGTGAGCTAAATCAAAACCCCACAAAGAAAGGGAGCCATCTCCATTGGGAGCTCTGGCTAAGAGAAGCCATGTTAGCTTTTCTATCCCCTCATGTCCTTTGTGCCAATATTTTCTGACAAGAATTCTGATGGTCTCCACTCAAGGTAGTGAGCACCCAAGCTCCCTCCCTCTAGTGCACCCTGGGCTGATCCTGGGCAAATTCTCATGGTGCATTCATGCATGGAGCTGGGTGGGAGAGGGCTCCCACTGCCCGTGAACTGATGGGCCATGGCTGCTCTTCACTGGCTGGTACCCAACCCAGCAAGCAGCCAAGTGCCCAGAGCTGCTCTCTACTCCCACAGTCTTGACTTATGGCCAACAGAGCAGAATGTTCCCTGTACCCACAGACCAAATAAAGGCAAGGAAAAGGGTGGCCTTGGGGCATGGCTGTTAGGAAGCCAGCATCCATGTGCCCTGTTAAGATGTTCTCACAGGAAAAAAAATCCCAATGCAAAACTTCATGGCACAATTCCTCTTTTCCCTACATCAGGATCAGCTCCAAAGAAAAGCCTTGTCTGATGGCATCCCAATCTCCTTCCTCCTCGCCCTCTTCCTCCCACTCTTCCTCCTCCTCCTCTTCACCCTCCTCCCCTTTCACCACCACTTGAACTTCCATCTAAATACTAAAACAGGATACTTAATATATAGTATCTCTCTTCTTCCCTGCAACAATTTTCAGGTTAAGTTTTAGTTGTATTTCCATCATACAGATGACAAAACACTCTTTAGAGATGGAATACTTTGGCTAAGCTTATTTATTCCATCCAACCTAAGTCCTTGTGTTCTTGGGGATTTGGTGGGCTGGGGCTAATGTGTGATAGTGGGTCCCTCTGGATCATCAACGCACTGGAGAACTTCTTAAGACCCGGTGGCATCACAGTCACTGTAATATGTGATGTGCCTCTCCCTTGCCTGTGGCAACACTCCTGTAGACAGACCTAGTTCACTGCCAATCATATGAAAGTCAGGTGCATTCAGTTTTACTCATGGCAGAGCACTTAATGGCCACAATCAATTGCATCTCTGCACCAGACTTGCAATGATTATTTTAGGATGTGCTTCTACTCATTAAAGACCTCAGCACAGCCTCACACAGTGAACAGCAGTGAAGGCTTTGCCTCATGGCTGCTCAAGGTACTGGAGACTGACAGCTGAGATTTCTCACCTCTAAGCAGGTCTTTTTTTTTTTTTTTTTTTTTTAATTCACCTCCTCTAAAATCCAGTGAACACCATGGAAGAGGGAGGAAAAAAAATGTGAGAGCCAGAAGACAGGAGGAGTGTGAAATGTCGTCTTCAGGGCATGGTGCAGCTATTGCAAGTATGATCTCAGAGCAGCTGTGGTTGCCAACATGGGACCCTTGCAAGAATGGATCTGTCAGTCATGGCTCAGGGAGGGATGCATGGGGCTGTGCCCCACATTGCTGAAATATCAGCAACTAGAAGATTCTAGGGGAGTGACAGTCATTATCTTCAGATGTGTAGTCAACTGTGACCCTTCCCCTGCCCACCTCCCGTGCTCCAGTGGCCAGCTCCAAACCTATACATAGCATGTGGATGGCCCTAGGTAACATCAGTGAGTCACAAAACAAGGCAGAAGGACATCGAAAGGAACTTTAGGGAGGCAGGAGTATGGCAGGTGGGAGAGGGGGATAACAGGGTACAGAGTAAAGAGAATGCATTATATTGCATGGAGTGGTCAAATCTTGAGTTTAATCAATAAGAGAATGATTTTAAAAGGGTTGGAACACCATGGGGTACCATGCCATTCTAGCAGTGGCCTTGGCCATTTTGGCTTTGCTATATCTCTTGAAGACACCAAGAGGCTACATGCAGTGATGGTTATCACCACATGGGTTTGAGTAAGTCAAGTCCACAGGGTAAAGCTGCCTAATAATGTGTTTCTCAGCGCTTGGCCTGGCCATGGCCTAACCATCATCTGGCCCTGCCATCATCACCTAGCCCCACCATCGTCTGCATTGTGACTGGTTTCCACACACTGTGTTCTGGGTTACTCCTGCGAAAGCCTCCATCCTTGAGGTGTTCCTTCATTGGCTCATTCTGTCCCTGCTGTCTCCTGTCATCTGTGACAGCCATCCCATTCACATCTGCATTCTGTCTCCCAACTGTATGCCACACTCTTTTCCTACCTAGAGCTCCGAGAGCCTTGTTTCTTCAAGGGCCGGTGAGGACAGCAAAACGGACCTAAGGGAGGCACGCTCTCACCCCAGCCCACCACATTCGGATCGAGGGTTCTGAAATGTAGGGGAAGGAAGAGAGTTAGGGGAGGCCAGGAATAAGAAGGGGGATCCCCATTCCCTGATCATCTTTAGAGGATGCAAAGGACAGGCTCCCTGTGTCTTTCTCAAATGTCTCTCATTTCTATCGTTGGCACTGTAGATTTGATAGTCATTTCCACTTATCAGTGCCCACTCAGTGTTTTTCTCACAGCTGATTTTTTTAAACACTCATTTACTGCTCAGCTTCCTCCTAGCTGAGGACTTCTGGAAAACACAGGCTCAGTACACAGATGGTATATAAAGATACATCTTTGAAACTTCTTGGATGTATTGTTGGGGAAATGCCCCAATAATGTTTGGTCTCCCACCTTTGAATCTGTATCCTGGCAAGGGGATATGTAAGGTGTATTACCAGAGGAGGCACTCCCATCTCTAGGACCTGAGGAAACCACAGTCCAACATAGGAATGTGCCTAACACGACATAGAAAAGAAATGTCCAGCTGCAGTGCTTATCCAAACACTATGCACTACAAAGCTGCTGCTGAGACTCTGCTGGCAAGGAACAGCCCTCAGGACCTCCTATGCAGGTATGTGAGTTTACTTTCTCCAGAACACTCTGACCTTTGAAATTCAAAGATAGAAGATGACCCTTCAGGAAGTGATGCAAACACATCCCTGAGCTATTTGGCTTTGCTCTGTCCACAGACCAGCATGCCCTCAGGCAAACACTGAGTGCAAACCCAGGCTTAGAAATGCCACTGTGCAAGCTGGGAGAGATGGCAGGAAGAGACAAAGGATAGGTAGAGCCTGCTGGGAACTGACACCAGCCAGTTGCTTCCTGCCCACTTAGGGATGGGCAACCTTTAGCCAGACCAGACATTCAGGTTAAGCTTAGGATATATTGAGGAAAGATGCTGTAATGTGTATGCATACATCTTAATTTTAGAGTGTTGATTATCCAAAGGGGAGCCTCAGTGTCCCTATTTGACACAGAATGACAATGCTCTAATACAGCCACTAGGAGAGCACAGTCAGACTGAGGATGTGTCCCCCTCCCCTGAGCCCATTCCTGACTCCCTGGTGCAGCTGCCCATCTTTGTTGCTCTCCAAACCTACTTTGCACTCAGCTTTGGGTACTTTTTTTTCTCTCCCAAGACTGCATCAGTAATAATTATAGATCATGCTTTCCCTAAGAAATCCCCTCAACAGAAGGGCCGAAAGGCCAAACATCTCCTTTCCTCTTTCCCACTCCACTCTTCCCAACATGTTTTGCAAAATTCATTGACTTTGTTGTCAGGGAGAGAGACTTTATTTGGATGAGATAATTTAGTTTGTATTTCTTTCTGTATTACAGATACTTTTTTCTTATCAATAAATTTATTTTGTAGGCATCACCTTTTCTTTCTTTAAAATAGAAAATATTTTTGAAGTCAGTTGTGGTAGCACACTCCTTCAATCCCAGCACTCCGAAGGCAGAGGCAGGCAGATCTCTGTGAGTTCAAAGCCAGCCTGTTCTACAGAGTGAGTTCCAGGATAGCCAAGGCTACACAGAAAAACCATGTCTCAAACAAACAAACAAAAACAAACAAACAAACAGCAACAGAAACCCAAATCAAACAAACAAATAAACAAAAACTCTACAGATAGTGCATACACATTTGAAAGGTGGTCATCGGAAGTGCAGGCTTACTGGCAGTCTGTTTTCTGCTGCCCAGGTTCCATTGTCTGGATTTTTCTCCTGTCTTTTCACTTAACCCTCCTGGAAGGAGGATGTACAGCTTGAGAATGTCTTTACAGGCTCTTGTGCTCAGGCAGGAACATGACACATCACCAAACTGGAGCTCAGTCTGGAAGTTGTAAGCCCCAAACTTTTGGGGTAGTTGTTAGTACCAGGACACTCCAAACCCAGGCCTGACAATGTGTCCCTTGACCTGTGTTGCCAAGCCAACGACCCTCAGCCCCACAACCCACTTGGCTCACTTCCCACCCTCACTTGTGTGACGTCATTTTCTGTATAAATTAGGAGATCACTCCCTCCACATTCTCTTTCTTCTCTGCCCCTCTACCCACCTTGCTGCCCTCTTTGTCTCTGCACAATAAACCTCCCTCACGTGGAACCGCCTTGGCCTGGTTTACTGTTTGGTTTCTCTGATATATATCGATATTAATAACATATCAGTAGTGCTCTGTGCTTGGTGCAAGCCCAGGAAAGTCACTAGGACCATGGAGGTGCTCTTCTTGTTCGCTCTCTGCCTGCCTGGGGCTGCCAAGGGAATCCCCCTGCCCCAGGATGTCTTGAACCAGCTGAAGTCTTCAATTCTATTCCATCTTCCCCATGGCAAGAAGGGAGCCCCAAGATGCTCGCAATCTCATGGGAGTAGGTTTCCCAGAAGGACTGTCTCTTCTCAAGGCCAGCCCCAGGCAGCTGCTGGAGGCCAGGGCCGTCCTATAAAACCCTGAGCCTGCCCCTCCCGTCTGGGTAGCTTTCAAAGCCAGCACTGAAGTGGTTCATTAAAAGCCAACCAGTGGTGACTAGTATCTAGCATCACCCAGACGTGAAAATAAACACAGGGACAAATGCCAGCCGCCCAGCAGTGTCCAGGCTCCAAGCAAATGTGTGCTATTTTAGGGAAGAGAAGAATTTCTTGACTGTCTCTCAGAGCCCTCAGAACCCAAGGCCCACTAGCTGGCAATTCCAGGGAACATTTGTCAGTTGTTCTTCTTAGCGGCCCAGGCAGGACCTACTACCTGAACTCTCAGGCTTAGGCTGTGCAGCTCAGCTCTGGGTCAGCATCAGAAATCGAACCAGAAGCGATAGCTTCATTGTGTTGGGTGGGAATCAACATGGGGAGTGTCTATAGTGATCAGAACACAGCCCAGTGGGACAGACTGCATGTCTTGGCCAGTGTCTGGAAGAGCAAAGGGTACACAGTAGGTAGGTGTTTGATAAGTAGCAATAAAAAAAGGGGGGAGGAAGGAAATCAGGGAGTCTTGGCATAAAGGCTCTCCAGGAACCTTAAGTTGAGAAGCACTGACTGTTCTTGGATGACCCAGGAGAACTGTACCTGGCCCCCACTTCCCACAAGTAACTGCAGTGCTTGCAAGTCGAAATTCCTTAAAGCTAAATTCAAGTGCATCCTTGAAGGGAGTAGAGAAGTTCTGAGTGAATGTGTTACTGACAGGACCTTGGATGCCTCAGAACCATGGGGATTAGCAAAACCTTCCCCGGTCTTCCTTCTCCCTGTCCCTCTCCTCCTCCTCCTCCCTTCCCCCTCTCCATCTCCATCTTTCTTTCCCTCTCTCTGTCTCTGCCTGTCACAAACAAACACACACACACACACACACACACACACACACACGCAGCCATGGTAAGTACACATCTCAACAGAACTGCAGTCATTCACAGAACCCTTGATCTTGTTGAGTTGAAAGCCTGTGTCCATTACATGGTAACCCTCACCCCTGTCTCTCCCAGTGCCTAGAACCCACACTCGACTTTCTGCTTCTGTGAATTTTGTGCTTCCGCTACCTCATGTAAGTGGATTTGTATGGAACTTTTATGTGGGCATTTCTAGTTGCATATTGTCTTCAAGGTTAGGTGTGTGATGTAGCCCATACCAGAGCATTCTGTGGGAAGGCTGACTTAAAGCCCACTGTGTGGATAGACCTCGCTCTGTTTGACAACTCATTCATCAGTGAGGTGCTCCAAGAGGCTGCTGTAAATGACTTCATGCAGATACCTTTAAGAATCCCCACTTTTCAATTCTTTTGAGTACTTACACCTGAATTGTTTCTTAGGCAGACAGAATATTTGTTCTGAAGGAGAAAATCTTTTAGATGTCATTTGGCTTGAGGCCATAGCCTTTGTCAACATTTCCTCATCCTTAGAGTGAGTCCCAACAATGGACCATGTTCCAGAAAGGCCCTGCCAGGTACTAGAGAGAGAACAGAGATCAAACATCACTAGCGTGGAAAAGAACCAAGATCAAAATCCAGATCATCCAGTAAAAGACCAAGTCAGAATGTCACACCAGTGGCTGAAGGTTCTCCTCTGTGTAGGCAAAAGTCAGAGCCAGGAAAAGCATGGCTCTCTGAAGTTCAGCAGTCTGTGCTTACTAGGAGTTCTTTCAATGTTACAGCCTTTCAGCTCTGGAGCCACTTACTCTCAGGCTTCCTGCAGTTACGGTTTGCAGCTCTCAGCTCCCAGCAGCTCCTCCCTTCCCATAGCATTGACTCCTCAGTCACTTATCCTCTGAGGCTGTGGCTCCTACCCTCTCAGCACTTATGCTATTCTTTACAAACCCTGTTCTCCTCAGTCTCAGCTCTCCCCAGTCTGCTCCCAACCAGCCTCTGGAACTCTTCAGATGCCCTTTGGTCTCTGCTGGTTTATCCCTGGGGCTGGCAACCTCAGAGGTTACCTGCTCTTCATGTCACCAGCTCATCCCACAAGAGGACCGCTTACATCAATACAATCAATACTGCAATACAAGAGCAGGGCAGTCAGTGGATAGGGGGAGATCTCCCCAACCAACTCTAAGCCAGAGAGAAATACTGCTTGTTCAGCCAGGTGCAGAGTAGCTGCCTTGAGTGAGGGAAGTGTTACTCTGTAATCAGATTGACCCATGCTGTGACTAGGTCCCAAGCAACTGTGGGGTCATATGAAACAGTTGTAGGTGGGGTCATTCAAGGGTCATTTTAAGGCAACAACTGGTATCTAGAGTAACCATGACCAAAGCAGAGTCTACTGAAGCAGTTCTCTGTTGAAGCAGCAGCCAGAACAGTTTTTGTTTTGTTTTGTTTTGTTTTGTTTTAAATCTGGAACTCCACATAAAACCAGAACAGTTTTAATGTTTCTCATTAAAAAGGAGTGTTCAGGACTGGTGTGGAGCCTCCCTGAGTAGAGCAAAATTTCTAAGACAGCAACCATTGTCATGATGACAACCAGATCAACTATGGTTGTGATGACAACCAGAGCAACCACCAAGGGTGCAGGTTGACTGATAGCTCCCAGGCCTCTGTGACAACTGTGTAACTGAGGCTACAGTTGCTACTGCCCCAAGGGCCTTTGGAGATAGTGTTACTATCATTCAAAGCTTTGGGAACCATGGAGACAACCATAGCAACTCCCAATCCAGTCTTCCTCTCTGCTCAAGGAAGCTGATACTCTAGCTAGGTACAGGAAAAGGATCTGATAGCTGTCATTTAAGCATGCAAACTAGGGTGCCTGACATAGTCATTAAAGGGGGACACACTGAGAGCATCTGTGTCCTTTGGTCTGACACTTTAGGGGAGAGTTGGTACACTCTCATCTCTGTCAGAGGCATCTCAACTGGGTTCTTTCTGTTCCTATCACTCTCTCTGCAAAACGGAGATGATAAAATGTTCTTCACAGAGTTGAGATGAAGCTGGCAAGAATGTATGCAATCAATAAACACCTCAGTCTCCTGTTCTAAGACACCTCCCCCTTCTTTCACAATTTCATGGCCTTTATCCCACATGCAGGGCTTGAATTGCTAGATTACAGCTCTCTCCTTGCCTGTGAAGCCAGGGAACTGAGGCAAACCTCACTGGCAAGACTCTAGAATTTTCCTAAGAACAAACTGCTACAGACATAAATGCCTAGCACCCAGGATGGCAATTCACCTGCCAGGTGGGCAGGTGGTGACGCTGTAGGTACTATTGGCAGAACACTCCTAAAGTCACCAGGTACTTCTGTCTCACACCTGGGTTCCACCACGGCCCAAGAGAGAAAGCTTACTCTGCTCCTACACTCAAAGAAGGAGCATCTAGATACAGCTGGATAAGTGGCATGGTAAACTGCTAGCAACAAATTCCAGGCATGCTTATCTGTCAAAGCCCCTGCTTAGCTCAGATGAAAAGATCACAACCACGTGGCCATCCATTAGGAATTCACATTCTAGGAAATGTGCCGCTAGGTGACTTCATTGCACAAGCATGAGAGTGCTCACACATTCCAACATGGCACAGGCCGCTGCACATCTCAGCTCTGTGGGATATATAAAGTGTGGCTACGGCTCCTTGAACCATGATGTGCAAAACCACACAAGATTACGTGGAGAGAAAATGATATGAGTGAAAGACAGAGAAGCATGAGATCCACGGCTCTGCTGGCAGCATTACACTGTCCCGCGTGACATTTCTTTTTAAGGAAGTAGATGGGCATACTTTACGACAGAGCAAAGAGCTGTGGCTACCACAGCACCCAGTGACAGGATTTGTCCACCATCAATGTAAAATTGCAAGACCATTGTCATGCATTGGTTTGTCCTTATCCAAAATGTCATTAGCATGGCAGGGGACTACTTCCATACAAAGTATCTCTGGCCAGTGCTGGATTCTCTGCCAGTGTCATAAAACTGGACTTGAACTCCATCCCTTTGTGTCCAACAAATGCACATCCAGATATCAGAGCTCTTTCCTCTATTCTGTGGCCTCCTTCCCTCTTCTCAGACATTCTATATTTGTCCCTCTACACCATCTAAACCCTGCCATCTCTCTACACTGCCTTTTCTAGCCACACTCTTCTTCAGGGAACCAAGTGTCATCTGGCATCAGAGTGGGCCTATGTGTTTAGAGTCTAAACATCATCCTTGCCCACCTTACTTAAGAGATCTGTGAGGGAGAAACATATGTCTGTCTTGATGCTATATCCTGGCACATTGAAGGTATTCATGTGATTTGGTTGGATGAGTGAAAGGTGACTTAATGATTTTGAATGGCAGTGGCCCCCAAAGACTCATATATTTGAATGCTTGGCCTCCAGTTGGTGGGATGATTGGGAAAGGATTAGGAGGTATGGACTTACTGGAAGAGGTGTGTCACTGGGGTTGCACTTTGAGGTTTCAAACTTATGCCATTTTCAGGTAGCTTTCTCTGCTTCTTACTAGGGTTAAGGATGTAAGCTCTTGGTTTCTGCTATAGCGCCATGTCTGTCTGCCTGCTGTTGTGACCCCTAACAGGATGGTCATAGACTCATCTTCTGAAACTGTAAGCCCCCAATAAACTCTTTTATAACTTGCATTGGTCAGGGTGTGTGGGTTAAATGGTGGGGTCCCACATCAGCTCGGGACCTGGGCTGCTGGGTGAGGCAGGACTCAGGAGTTTTGATTGTGCGCACCCTACACTGGTGCTGGGTGGATATCGGGCTGTGAGAAGCCTGCTCTAGGGTGGGGGAGAGCAGTCTGAGCTCCCTGGGGACTGGCAGACTTTGCTTGGTGGTCCCAAGGCCTGCATGGAGGCCAGGGCGTGAGGTTCTCAGACTCTTTGACACCCCGATGCCTCTGGATACCATGGAAGACCTTAGAACATAGTGGGGGTCCGCAGGCTGGATCTAACTTGAGGCCAAAGAGGAAAGGAGGGAGGAGAGCTCTGGCTGGGTCCCTCAGGGATGAGAGAGTCCTTAGTTTGTTCGGCAGGTAGCTTGGCTTGGTGGTGACCATGGCTGGGAGCACAGAGAGGCCTCCTGTGGGAGGTTAGACTCCGCTCTTTAGTGGAAGACCTGCTCCATTGTTTCCCTCTGCAGATCCTGATGAGAAGAGGCAGTCCATGGTTTTAAAGCATTTATTGTCATGGTGGAGAGTTGTGATGAGTGAAACTGTACACTACTTTCTCATGGCAGGCATGAGGTCAAATACCTTTTGCAGGGAGGAGTGTCTGGGAAGGAGAGCTTAATTGACTAAGCCCTTCAGGCCTTTAGGTACTTCATTAAAATGGAGGCCATGCCCTCTACCTGTGGAGGGACTTGGGGTGTTGCCCTTACATGGCTGATGGCCACA
Organism: Mus minutoides; assembly: GCA_902729485.2. Taxonomy (NCBI): domain Eukaryota; kingdom Metazoa; phylum Chordata; class Mammalia; order Rodentia; family Muridae; genus Mus; species Mus minutoides. Next base: position 1,342,058 of record LR749649.1, read on the forward strand.
GACCTATGGAGTGGAGAGCTGCAGCATCTGGTCAGGAGCCTGGTGTCTAGGAGCATGGCAAAATCCCTACTGTTCCTTGCAGGCCACGGCCACTTGCTGAGCCACCAGGGTTTTAAACCCAGCTCAACCAGAAACCAGACTGCCTTTAACTGTCCCACAACATGTCTCTTTACACCAACAGAAAAGTAACAAAGAGCCGGGCGGTGGTGGCACACGCCTTTAATCCCAGCACTTAGGAGGCAGAGGCAGGCAGATTTCTGAGTTTGAGGTCAGCCTGGTCTACAGATTGAGTTCCAGGACAGCCAGGGCTACACAGAGAAACCCTGTCTAAAAAAAGAAAAAAAAAAAAAAGGAACAAAGAAACCATTTCTATTCTAAGAAGCCAGAAATAAGAACTAGGGACTCAGTGGGAATCCTTTAAGTCTAAGCTAATTGGTTCCGAAGCTAAGAGGAAAGCATGGCCTCTACCCTCCCTTCTCTTTCAAGGGTGTCCTTATCCTAGGAAGTCTTTGAAGCATACCTTGTGGCCTCCAGACTTTCTGACTGACTCTTTGCTCTATTCACATGTCCACACCTCTACTTCTATGCAAAATAGGAGTTCATTTCCTTAAGTGGCATACTATAAACCCATCAACAGGGAAACACTGGTGAGCAACCACAGGTGTGATTTCTAAAATATAATACTTTTATTACTTCTTTGACAGTTTCATAATGCACATAACATCTTTTAATCATATTCACACCCTTCTCCTCCTCCTAACTCTCCCCAGATCCCCTGCACACACTCTACACAAATCCCAACATTGTGTCCTCTTTAAAACAAATCCATGGAGTATAACTTGTGCTTCCTATGTACTCATGGGTATGGGGCCATCCACTGGAGCATATTTTGCCTCCCAGAGGTCACAGGCCATTAAAGGAACTAACTCTCCTCCAGAATCCATGAACTGTCAATAGCTCCTCAGCCAGGGGTGAGGCTCTCTTGAGCTCTTAGGACTCCATGTTAGAGTGTTCACTGGCTTGATCTTGTGAAGGTCTTACTTATGTGACCACAACTGCTGTGCGTTCATGAGTGCAGCAGGCCTGCCAGGTCAAAGACACACTGTTTTGCTCTGTATGTCCAGTGCCCATGGAGGTCAAAGAGAATGTAAGACCCCTGTAACTGGAGTTACAGACAGTTGTATGTCACCATGCAGGTGTTGGGAATCAGGTCAGGCACCTGACAGCCCTGTGCTCACTCATATGTTAGTATGAGTAGAAAGGAGAAGAGTCAGAAGCCAGGGTGGGTCTAGAGACAATTGTTAGGTTGTTAGACAGAAATGGTGGTGGTGGGGATACAAAGGAAGGCAGTAATTGTGTCAAAGGGGAGAAATGGGAGGGATATATTGAGGGTTGGGCTAATGGTAGAGTATAAAGAGAAGGTAAAGATATTATAGGCATGGTCAGCCTTTGACTTTGGGAATGTAAAAGTAAGAGAATTGGGTATAGGAAAAGAGAAAGGAGGAAAAGAAGAAATGAGAGGAAGAAACAAATGGCCAAGGCACAAACAGTAGAGGAGGGTGTGGCCCACTGCATAGATGAGAGATGGCTGCAGGAGAGGGTGTTGAGCTGCATAATGATAACAAGACTGACCATGAGTCGGATCTCTGGAACTCACATCAAAGTGAAATCAGAGCCCCTTGAAAGCAGGGTCTAAAGGCAGCTCTGTAAGGAAGGAGTGGCCAGGAAGAGCTGGAAAAATTGAAGTCTCTATTGGCTGTGCATGATTTGGCTTGGGAGGCCAGCTGCACCTGGGAACCAGTCATGGCAACACGACACAGGATCTGCAACCACGCTGAGGTCTGAAATGGCATCAGAGAAGCTGGCTATGGGCCTACCCTGATACCCTCCAAAATGTCTGAGGCCCACAGAGCCAGAGCATCTGGGCCAGGCAGGAGGAAGAACAAGAGGAAGCAGGGCATCTTGGGATTGGTATGTGCCAGCAGTTTTATGAATGTCAGAAATCAAACCTGTGTTCCTGGGGTTCTCTCTTTCTGCAAAGATGCCCACATTCATTAAAACATTTAAAGGTTAGTCAGCTGCTGTACGCAGCGCTGTCTTGGTTCTGCCATCTTGTCAGCGTGGTGTGTCAATACTTGGCACTCTTCCTAGGTGTCAAAGAAAGCCCCTGGCATTAACAGAGCAACACCCATGATCTGAGAGTTTTTCTTGCCATGAAAAGCAAGTGCTTCCCCCCCCCCCCGCCCCAAATACCCGAGATCTCATTGTAAATTCCTTTCCAGACATTGCTGTCAGTTGTTCTCAGCTACCCAAGGAAAGAATCAGAGCCCTTTCTTGGCCTTTCGTTCACCCTGAAAGCTTCCAGGAGCCATTAGAAAGGAGGCAAGTGATATACTCACAAAGACAGCCTATGAAGTTAGTTCAGACACCCAGCAAGATGCTGTGCTCACTACAGACACATGTTCCATGGACACGAGCCATCCCTGAGTCATCACACAGAAGGGCATTGTTGGGATTGCTGGGTATATGACAATTCCCTATTGCCCAGTTTGGGTAAGGCTGAAGTTATGTTTTCCCCAGAAATGAAGTCAGACAGTTTTGCTACACCTTCCAGCCACTGGGTCCAAATACCATGAGGCACTATGCCTTTTTATGCTGATTTCCATTCATGAGAGGCATTGACTATGAGCTTCTCCCTACATACAGAGAAGTGAACTGCTTCATAAAGATCAGCCAGGGCTTCTGACCATCGGGCAGGTCCTAGAGCACTCCTGTGTCACAACAGCGCTGGGCACTGTCAGACAGATTAGCAGGACAGGAGCAAAACCACAGTCTTGCGTCAGTGTGAGGAAAGGCAGTAGTAATGGCACACACCCCACCATGATATGATCCCAATTAATGCAAATCTAGGGGTTTCAAGCTAATTAGTTTCAGAAGTTTATACAGGTAGCAGCAACAGCAAATGTCTTCTGGTGAATCTTTCCACACACTAGAATCTTCACAGATCACTGACCAATGGTTAGTCAACCAGAAGCTAAGGTCTGAACAACCTTTGTCCTCACAAAGGTGTTGAGATTTGGTCCCAGTGTAACTGCCTCTAACTCTCTGGGAACAGGGTTGGCTGCTGTCAAGTGTATCATTAAAAAGTGAGCCTGGCACACCCCTCATGCTTTCTTATAAACAGATGCTCTTTGAATACCCTAGTTTCCAGAACCATGAACCAAACTAAACCTATGTTTTTTATACATTGTTCAGCCTTGGCTATTTTGTCATAGTATCAGAAAGTAATTCTTATTTCCTTCTTTGTTTTCTTTCTCTTTTTTCTGTGTATTTCACCCTTCCATGATGACTATATATTGCTTTATATTGCTTTTATGGCGATTAAAACATGAGAAAGTATATATATATATATGATTTATTTATTTATTTATTTTATGTAAGTACACTGTAACTGTCTTCAGACACTCCAGAAGAGGGAGTCAGATCTCATTATGAATGGTTGTAAGCCACCATGTGGTTGCTAGGAATTGAACTCAGGTCCTTCAGAAGAGTAGTCAGTGCTCTTAACCTCTGAGCCATCTCTCCAGCCCCTGAGAAAGTTATCTTAAAGAAAAAATGAATATAAAGGGTATCAGTGTTGCTGGGTTTTAAAGGAAGAGGGGGGATGGTTTAGAGTGGGCCCCATGGAGGCTGCAGCATTTGACACAGGCTTTTGAGCAGGGAGGACATTCAGTGGGTTACATGGTTCTCTAGTGCATCCTGTGGGCAGCCGGAAATCTGCCAGTGACCTGAAGTGTCTATCAGGAGGAGGGAGCAGGGGTGCACTTCCCAGAAATCAAGTCAAAGGTAGCAAAGGGCCAAGGACAGATGATAGGCTGGGAAGAGGTAAATGTCCAGAAGACCAGATATACCAGTAAGATATATACTAATAGAAAAGAAAGTGGGAAATAGCCTCAAACGCATTGGTGCAGAGGGAAATTTTCTGAACAGAACACCAATGGCTCAGACTCTAAGATCAACAATTGATAAACGGGACCTCATGAAACTGAAAAGCTTCTGTAAGGCAAAGGACACTGTCAATAAGACAAAACAGCAACTTACAGATTGGGAAAAGGTCTTTATTCGCCCTACAACGTGATAGAGGGTAAATATCCAAAACATATAAAGAACTCAAGACATTAGACTCTACAAAACCAAATAACTCAATTAAAAACAGGGTACAAAACTAAACAGAGAATTCCCAACTGAGGAATCTGAAGTGGCCAAGAAACACTTAAAGAAATGTTCAACTTCCTTAATCATCAGGGAAATACAAATCAAAATGACCCTGAAATTTTACCTTATACCAGCCAGAATGGCTAAGATTAAAAACTCAAGTGACAGCACATGCTGGTGAGGATGTGGAGAAAGAGGAACACTCCTCCATTGCTGGTGGGGTTGCAAAACTGATACAACCACTCTGGAAATCAATATGGCAGTTCTTTAGAAAATTGGAAATAGTTCTACCTGAAGACCCAGCTATACCTCTCCTGGGCATATACCCAAAAAATGTTCCACTATCCCACAAGGACACATGCTTCACTATGTTCATAGCAGCCTTATTCATAATAGCCAGAAACTAGAAGCAACCCAGATGTCTCTCAACCAAAGAATGGATACAGAAAACGTGGTTCATTTACCCAATGAAATACTATTCATCTATTATAAATGAGGATATCATAAATTTTGTAGGCAAATGGGTGGAAAATATATCATCCTGAGTTAGGTAACCCAGACCCAAAAGGACATGCATAGCATGTACTCACTGATAAGTGGATATTATCGAAAAGTACAGAATACTCATGATACAACCCACAGGTCTTAAGAAGTTAAATAAGAAGGAAGGCCCAAATGAGGATGCTTCAATCCCACTTAGAAGGGAAACAAAATAATCATGGGAGACAGAGGGAGGGAAGGGTCTGCTTGGGAGAGGGTAGGGGGAGAGGAAAAAGGGGTACATATACGGGGTTGGAAGACAGGAGAAAAGCCAGGAGACATGAGAGAATGAATGGAATATCAGCTTCTAGGGTTTGCAGGCAGTGGGGAGAACTTCTAGAAACTCCCTGAGACCTGGGATGTGAGAGCCACTGTGATGGTTTGAATATTCTTGGCTCAGAGAGTGGCACTATTTGGAGGTGTGGCTTTGTCAGAGTAGGTGTGTCTCTGTGGACATGGGCTTTAAGACCTTACTCATAGATGCCTGGAAGCCAGCCTTTCACTAGCAGCCTTAAGATGAAGATTTAGAATTCTCAGCTCTGCCTGAATCATGCCTGCCTAGATGCTGCTCTGCTCTCACCTTGATGGCAATGGACTGAACTTTTGAACCTGTAAGCCAGCCCAATTAAATGCAGTCCTTTATAAGACTTGCCTTGGTCATGGTGTCTGTTCACAGCAGTAAAACCCTAACTATGACAACCACCCATGATTCAGTGTGGGTGATTTTAGCCAAAATGCCCAACGGTGGATAGATGGAACCTGAACTCTCCACCTCCAGAGCTCCCAGTGGATGGATGGGGTCACCAATTGGATGGGTGGGCTCCAAATCCTGATACTATTACTGATGCTATGTTGTACTTACAGACAGGAGTCTAGCATGGCTCTCCTCTGATAGGCAGCTGACCAAGACAGACTCAGATACTTACAGCCAACCATTGGACTGAGGTTGGAGTCCCCGATGGAAGAGTTAGGGGAAGGATTGAAGGAACTGAAGGGGATGGCAACCCCACAGGAAGACCAACAGTCTCAACCAACCCCATACCCCTAGGAGTTCCCAGAGACTAAGCCACCAACCAAAGAGCATACATGGACTGGTCAAGTCCTCCAGCACATATGTAGCGAGGACTGCCTTGTCTGGCCTCAGTGTGAGAGGATTCCTGTAATCCTGTTGAGACTTGATGCCCCAGAGAAGGAGGATGCCTGGGATAGGGAGGGGGAGCACTGTCTCAGAGGTAAAGGGGAGGGGAGATGGGGTAAAGAACTCCAGAAGGAGGACCGGGAGAGGGAGCAACATTGGGGATGTGTCTTAGTCAGGGTTTCTATTCCTGCACAAACATCATGACCAAGAAGCAAATTGGGGAGGAAAGGGTTTATTCGGCTTACATTTCCATACTGCTGTTCATCAAAGGAAGTCAGGACTGGAACTCAAGCAGGAGCTGATGCAGAAGCCATGGAGGGATGTTCCTTACTGGCTTGCTTCCCTTGGCTTGCTCAGCCTGCTCTCTTATAGAACCCAAGACTGCCAGCCCAGAGATGGTCCCACCCACAAGGAGCCCTTGATCACTAATTGAGAAAATGCCCCACAGCTAGATCTCATGGAGGCATTTCCCCAACTGAAGCTCCTTTCTCTGTGATAACTCCAGCTGTGTCAAGTTGACACAAACCTAGCCAGTACAGGGATGTAAATAAATAAAATCATTAATGAAAATGAAACTGAAACTCAAAAAAAAAAGGCTCCATTACCTCTCCAGACAATGCCACCAACTGGGGACCAAGTGTTCAAACCCTGAGTCTGTGGGGGGAACAGTTCTCATTCAAGCCACCAAGTCTACACTGCTCTACTTGCTCCCTCTCACAACCACATAGTGTGTCAGATCTGGGGAAAGTCCTCTGCACATAACCACTCTCTTGCTAGACACATATACACTTCTGTCATCCCCTGCGCTCCTCAAACACCCGAGCCTTAACCTAAGTAAGCCAGGGTTGTTGAAGAATCCAAGCACAGCCAAGGTCCGAGACCCACCAGCAGACAGAGGCACAGCCTTCACAGATGATCCTGTATTTAACACCTCTGGTGACTCACCCTTCAGCACTCAGCTGACAGCCCCTCTTGGGAGCCCTTGAAGCACCTGCTCTTAACATGCTTGTGGTTTCCACACTGCCCAGTGTGAGTTTTGAATCGTGTCTATTTCCCTCACAAGATGCTTTGGTCCTGGTTTCAGCTGAATTCCCTGCACGACAGTGCCTAAGCACTACAATATCATCTTGCTTGGTCAGAGGAGACTGAAGACCTGTCCATTCAGTAAGGGGGTCTTTGTAATGGAAACCATCAGATGAACGCATAATGGAACAGACACACAGGTAAAACCACTCCCCCATCATGCCATGGGAATAGCACCCCACATAGTTTTATGTTGAGGTCGTTGATGATTTTCTACACAGATACTATATACCAAAATTAAATCAAAATCAAATAAACTATCTAAACAGGCCCATAAATTCTAAGTAAGTAGAAGCAGTCATTTAAAATACTCCCAACCAAAAAAATGCTCAGGGACACATGGCTTTAGTGCAGAATTCTACCAGACCTTAAAAGAAGAGCTAATACCAGTACTCCTCAAACTATTCCACAGAATAGGAACAGGAGGAACACTATCTAATTCATTCTGTGAAGCCACAGTTACTCTGATACTTAAACCACACAAAGACCCAACAAAGAAAGAGAACTTCAGACCAATTTTGCTTATGAATATTGACACAGAAATACTCAATAAAATTCTTACAAACCAAATCTAAGAACACATCAAAAACATCATTTACCACAATCAAGTAGGCTTGATTCCACGGATGCAGGGATGGCTCAATATACAAGAATATATCAATGTAATCCACCATATAAACAAACTCAGAGGAAAAAGTCACATGATCATCTCATTCAATGCTGAAAAATCCTTTGAGAAAATCTAACACCCCTTCATGTTAAAAGTCTTGGAGAGATCAGGAATTTATGGCACATACATAAACATAATAAAAGCAATATACAGCAAACCAACAGCCAACATCTAATTAAATGGAGAGAAATTTAAAGCAACCTCACTAAGTTCAGGGATAAGACAAGGCTGTGCACTCTCTCCTTATTTATTCAATGTAGTACTTGACGTTCTAGCAAGAGCAATTAGACAATGAAAGATCAAGGGGATACAAATCAGAAAGGAAGAAATCAAGCTATCACTATTTGCAGATGATATGATTGTATACATATGTGACCCAAAAATATTCTACCAGAGGACTCCTTCAGCTGAAAAACAACTTCAGCAAAGTGGCCGGATATAAAATTAACTCAAACAAATCAGTAGCCCTCCTTTATACAAATGATAAATGGGCTGAGAAAGAAATTAGGGAAACAACAACCTTCATAAAAGCCACAATATAAAATATATTGGTTTAACTCTAATTAAGCAAATGAAAGACCTGTGTGACAAGAACTTCAAGTCCTTGAAGAAAGAAATTGAAGGAGACCTCAGAAGATGCAAATATCACCCATAATTATGGATAGATAGGATTAACATAGTGGAAATGGCCATCTTACCAAAAGAAATCTACAGATTCAGTGCAATCCCCATCAGAATTCCCCATCACAATTCTTCACAAACACAGAAAGAGCTATTCTCAACATCATATGGAAAAACAAACTCAGTATAGCGAAAATATTTCTCAACAATAAAAGAACCCTGACCTCAAGCTGCACTACAGACAATAGTGATAAAAACCACATGGCACTGATACAGAGACAGACAGGTCCATCAATGGAATAGAATAGAAGACCCAGAAAGAAATCCACATACCTATGGACACTTGATCTTTGACAAGGAAACCAAAACCATACAGTGTGTGTGTGGGGGGAGGGGGGACATCTTCAACAAGTGGTGCTGATCTAACTGGCCACAGCATACATGATGATCTTTCCTCAGCAAACACAGGCTCAGCTCAGGACCCCCTCCCCCAAGAATAACAAAAGCCATAAATGCCAAGTCTCCAAGAGAAAATGGTACAGTGTGTGCCCGCCCTAGACACTCACCAGGGTGCTTAAAGTGTCTGTGGGCAACTTGCATCCCAAATAGGATAAAAGTGTTATTGAAACCTTAGGTTTTCTTCTAAATCCACCTAGCTGCACAGAACACCCAACTACTGGCATCTCCAGAGAAGCCCTCAGGTAGCTAAAGGTGGGAATATGTCCTATGGCTAGCTTCTGCTCACCACAGCTGCCAGGGAAACCAGGGTGGAATAGCACTGGGGGTATTTAGCAATCACCAGCAGTTTCTGCACCCATAGCATCTTTGCCAGTAGTGTCTGATGCAGAGCCTGTGAGCATAACCAGATGTCTCACTGGTCAGGGAGAAACAGATAACAGGCTGCTGACCTGGAAAATGGGTTCAGTCATGGCCTCTCACAGATATTTATACCGTGGATGACCATGATTTACTCGTGAGATACATCTGAACCCCAGTAGGCAGGGTTCTGGGGGTGAATAATGAACAAAAGTGACCCAGTTTCTGACTTTGCAGAACTTACAGTCTAGGGAGAAAGACCAACAGAGATTAAATAATCACACAATAGATACCAAATCTGACAAATGACGTAAAGGCACAGATCTTCTTGCATCATCTACGAAGAAGGACTGCCCCTCACAGGCCTGGACAGCCCTTGACAGTACCACCATGCATGAGGTGTGCTTACTGGCTTGCTTCCTTGGCTTGCTCAGCCTGCTTTCTTAACCTCTGAGCCACCTCTTCAGTCTCTCAGCCTGCTTTCTTATAGAACCCAGGGATGGCCCTGCCTGCCCACAATGGACTGGCCCTTCCCCCATCAATCACTAATTTAAAAAATGCCTTACAGCGGAATCTTATGAAGACATCTTTTCAGCTGAGGTTCCCTCCTCCTTCAGATAACTTGTTTATGTGCCAATTTGACATAAGACTAGCCACTACATTCCCCCACCCGATTTTAAGCGAGTTGTTAAGGACTCAAGCTCAGGTCCTCATGCTTGTGTATCTGGCACATTACCAACTGAGCTGTCACACAGACCCTTAAACTTATTTTTCTAAGGAAGAATCAGTAACACTTAACACTACAGCATGGAGCCCATCCTTGAAGTCATTGTACTTAGAAGCAAGAACTGCAGCCAATACCTTAGCACTGGTGCACATTTGTTGGCAATACTGTTGAACTTTGGCTAGCCTTAGACCACTCTCCCCCACATTCCTGTGCCATGAGCTAATTAGAAGTCCTCATTGTTTGACTGATCCTCCAGAAATTCAAGTTTGCTGAGACTTGCAGCCCAGCATATCCCTAACTGACACCACATATTTTAGGAGCATATGGTACTAACATATACTAAGCCTCAAGCTCAGTACTGGACAGTACTGACATGCACTTAATACTGGACAGTACTGACATGAACTCGGTACTGGACAGTACTGGTGTGTACTCAGTACTATACAGTACTAACACGTACTCAGTACTGGACAGTTCTGTAATGTACTCAGTACTGACATGTACTCAGTACTGCACAGTACTGACATGTACTAAGATTCTAGCTCAGTACTGCACAGTATTGACTTATACCAAGTCCCTGCTTCTCCTCACTAAGTTTTTACAACGCACTGCCTCTTTACTGTGTTATTTTTAGTCCCCTGATGTTGCTCTAGATTCCCAACTGCCACTTCCTAGTTCAATGCCATTACATGCTGTGTCAGAGAGTGGCCTTGGCTGTAATCACTTGAATCCAGAGTCCCATAGGCAACTTCATCTACATCCTTGCCTTGCCTTGATGGGTCTTATTGATCTCCTTCTTAGGAAATTCTTGTCAAAACGTTTCCCCAGAACTTGTGTTATGTCAATATTTAAATAGTGGATGTGAAAGCTGTGGGTACCCTGTACCTTAAATAGGGAACCAGGATACAACTTACATTCACACTGATATGAAAACACACACACACACACACACACACACACAGAGAGAGAGAGAGAGAGAGAGAGAGAGAGAGAGAGAGAGAGCTAAAACTCTAGAGAGCTGGATTCTTTTGTTTTGATTTTCAATTTTTCTTTGTTATGCACATACAATGGAAATATATGATATTTTAGACACCACTGTTCCTGTGGCTCTTCTCCTGGAAGGTGGTAGAGCAGAGTGTATGCTAAAACCATGGGATCTGGTTCATGACTGCTAGGTTTTAAACCCCAGTCCAGTGATTTCATAGGTACATAGTCCTCAGCAAGATTGGAGCCTAAGTTTACACAGCTGTAGAATTGGGTAGCAAAAGCAACCTTTCAGCAAGATGATACAGAAAGAGAAAAAAGTTCCTACCCCTGCCTAAATCTGAAGCCAACATGAAGGTCTGAAAACAAAAGATGGGACTGAAAGGTGGCCAAAGCCACAGAGGGAAGATCTGAATGTTGCCCGTCTTTCAGTGTCTTAAGATACTGTGGCTCTGCAGGCAGCCAAAAGAGTTCAGGAACACCCGCTAGGAGAAGCCAGGTTGACCGCTGAGCCTCAGCATGCTCCTCCTGACCACTCAGCCATGATGAGGCAGAAGACATGCGGACGTGATGAAGGCTGACAGGCACCAGATCAAACAGACTGTGGGAAACTCCATGACATCCACGTAATCAGGTCTGGCCAGAGGAGAAGGCACACAGTCCTCTGGCTCCTGATGGTGGTGCTCTGAATGGCATAGCCTGTGATCACTGGGGCTATCTAAACCAAGTCCTGCTGGCTAATTCTAAATACACCATCTTTCATCACTAGCAAAAAAACCAACCAACCAACCAACCAACCAACCAACCAACCAACCAACCAACTACAAAAAATAAAAAATCTAAAGCAAGCAAGCAAGCCACAACAGCAAAATGCCCACCTGAGCCATCAACCAAGTATTATTTGGAAAACACTTAGAGCGATCTAAGTGGGGATAGGGTGTACTGCATCTTCTCAGCTGTCAGAGGAGGAAACCATGAGGCAGAAGGTGACAGATCTGTTTCTCAGAAGGACACACTGGTGAAAATGGTCAAGAGGTTGTTTCTGCTAAGTTAAAGACCCTCTTAACTTCACACTGCAGAAAGCAAACTCTTGTGGAATTCGTTCCTGGATGGCTGTGCCATGAAGAAATTGGCTTATTTAGATCTCATAAAGCAACCACACTTGAGGCACTTGGCAGGATCAAATCCACTGAAGAGGGGCAAACCACTCACTCCCACCCCCACCCCAGCTTGACCCCAACTCTCACCCATCTCCCACCCAGCAGAGAGGTCCCCTGGGAGTCTTCCCTGACAACACAGGATACTGTCCTCTCATGACCCAGAAGTAACATTTCAGCTCTTCATGGGCATCCTCAGGCCAGGCTGGATGCCCAGTTGTTCCTGGCCACTCTCAGCTGGGTTGGCTCTAGTCAAGCTTGTCAGGAGAGCACATAGCCTCTTTTATCCTAGATAGGGGCTGAAGGGCAAAAACACACCTCCTAATGGTGCCTGGGCTTCTGCTGCTCTGTGAAGCTGACCTCTGGGAGGAGGCTCAGTGCAGGGCTTAGATACTCACTGCCTGCTCGGAGACAAGACGTGGGGGGGGGGGGCTTCCTCAAAGACAGGACTTGCAGTGCCTTGCAGTGCCTTGCAGTGCAGACGCCTCCACCCAACCCTTTGCTTTACAAATGGGGGAATCCCAACACCTCCAGCAATACCTGGACCAGACTTCCCTAGAACCTCCTGATACTTCTGATCCTCACTCGCCTGTGGCTGGTTCCCAACAAGACCTTATTTATAAAATGATCACTAGGATTCTCTTGACCTCTTATCTAGTCCCAGAATCGCACCCTTCATCTTTCTTTTGTAGAAAGATGGATAACTGAGTGAGGTCCAGCTAGTCACTGGTTTCCAAACCCAGAGCCAGGCCATTGCTTAAGGACATGACTTTAGGAAACTGGCATTCGTCTTTCCAAACTTCCATTTTCTCATTGTTAAAATGGGCACAGTAGTACTCTGCACCTCAAGGGGTTGGTGTAGAGGTGAGGTAAGAACATTAGCAGATGGGGAGTCCAGCAAGTGGCACTTACCCAAACACACTCAGAGTGTCAGTTACCTTCATCGCCATCTTTATCCACCGTCTGCCCCTCGGTGTCCATCTTGTCAAGCTGATGAGCATTAGCAACACTGTGAACTTGAAAGCACTTTGACAAGTCCCCACTCTGCAGATGCATCTTTTGCTGCAGGCCTCAGATGCATGACATGTCATCCATCCCACTCCCTGTTGCGGGAGTCTAGAAGCTTCCTTCTTGTGCTTGTGGACTAGTGAGGGAAATAGGCAGTGGAAAAACCACTAAAGGTGGCAGCTTAGTCTGGTGGGATCTCATCCAACACGGGGTTTTGATATCCCTTCTCTACTTTTTCTCCTTTATCAGCATCTTTGATCACTAGGCTTCTTGCAGGCATTCTGCGTGTCCCTGAATGTCTTCTAAAACTTCTCCAAAATCTGTTCACTTCTTTCATCCTCCTATGCCCTCCACTTATGATTTCTTGGCTTTTGCACTGTGGGGCTGAGGGTGTAGGGGAAGAGGGGCGAGGGAAAGAGCCTGTGTCCGGCCAGAGTTCCTGTGCTCTGGGCAGGCAGACATGAGAGGACTACCGGACACTTTCCATTCCACCCTGGGTGGGCATCTCGCTGTGCGAAGCCACTGAACCCACACGACAGGGAGTGGACAAGGGGCAGCCCCTGATACCAGGGACCCCAGGGAGACACTCTTGGCCCCGGAGATACAAGAAGAGGGTAGAGGGAGAGAGGTTCCCACGTAGGCTAGAGTCTTTAGTCTGGGCCTTTATGATCAGAGACAGTCTATGGTTTTAGAGCTTTGTTGTAGAAAGGCAGGGGGAAAGAGAGAAGGTAAAAGAGAGACCAGCCATGGCCAAGAGGAGAGAAGAGGGAAAAGAAGAGAGCAAGAAGAAAGGCTAGAGAGTAAGAAAGCTTAAAGAGAGAGAAGTAAAAGCTTAGAGAGTAAGAGAGAGAGAGAGAGAGAGAGAGAGAGAGAGAGAGAGAGAGAATAAGAGGGAGAGTAAGGAAAGTAAAAGCTTAAGAGAGTAAGAGGGAGAGAGTGTGGTGAGGCCAAGTAGCCCCTCTTATAGTGAGATTGTTATCTTGTTGTTACTAGGTAACTGGGAGGAGTCTAGCCTGAAGGTCAGAAGCTTGGGACATTGTCTATGTGACTACTAGCCACATGCTTCTCTTGTGGGGGCTGTGGGGGCAGTAACTTTGACAGGAGCCAGAGGTCCAGGAGACATGAGGGAATGCCTTTCATCCCATGTAGGTGGGAATTAACACCACTCAGTTTCACCAGGGTTCTCCCTCAACTGGACTGGAGACCAGCCTGTCTGTGCATAGCCCATTGCCCCACACTGCATTAGCCACCTGTTCTAGTCTCACAGCCTGAGAATCCACTCACTCTCAGACTAGGATCTTAGCAGGACATACTGAACTTTCTAGATAAAGGCTTGCATTTATAAATTACACACTGGGTCATTTACAACACGGGCCCCATTAATCCACCAGTCTCAGCTCTAGTCTCCAACTCTGCCCTTCCATGGAGATGCCACTTCAGCTTTAAGGACATGCTGACCCTGCATGGATACAGGCTTCCCACAGCAAGAATCAGCAACACAAGGAACCTTCTGAAACAGGGAACTCTCTATGGGCTCTTGTCAACCAGGCCACCTACCACCCCCAACATGCACGCACATTGCTCCTACCAACTCAACAGATAGTCCCAGCTAAGAAATCTTCAAGGCCAAGCCCACTATGCTGTAGTTCCCCACAGCACCCTCATCATCTGGCTTTCAGCTCTATTTATTTTCAGGACTCCACCTCACTTCCCTCTTCCTCATCCCAGTCTCTTCATGGGTATAGCCTTGGAGACAGTCAAGCCTACATAGCATAGTAGTCTGTCCTCAACAGCCCACCAGTCTCTTCCCAATGCCCACACACCCCTATTTACTTCCTCACTCCCACCCAGCAAAACTCAGTCCTAATGAAGTCCATCTTTGCCCAACTGTGCTTGCTCCTAGAAGCTGAACACGGCCACATGCCTTCATGCAGGGCAGGCTGTCACAACCCCAAAGAAGACCCTTCGGCTTTGTCCAGCAACCAGGCACCATTCTCCCAGTCTGGCCCTCTCCCTCTTAGCTGGTGGATCCTTGCCTTATGTCTTCCACCTTCCCATCCTCCTCCATCTTCATTGTCCACATGGTTTGTTCACTCACCTCCCATAGAATCTACTCACCTGTCGCAGCTGTCACAACCATTCTCTTAAACTCACTCTCTCTAGACATCCAGCCTCTCCCCTTTCCTGAAGCTGATGCCCCCTCCCCCAGGGCCACCATCATCCTCCCAGTTACTCAAGCCAACCCGCTGGCTGACTTCATGACCTTGAGCTAGCTCCCTCCCTTCCTAAATACAGTGTGAGGTCAAACATAATCAAGCCTTTCAATTATGCAGACATAGGTGGCCAGAGCGTGTCCTCGAGGAGCCCTGAGGTGGTGGTTTTGAGTGTTGCCTAAAGCATTTGAGCCTCAAGATTTGTTCAGAGCCAGGATTTCACTGGTTGGTGTTTCCAGAGCCAGAAGAGCCATTTGGGTGAGCTTATTTCTGAAAAGAGGTTAAAGATTTCCAGGCAGATGAGTGTCAGGCAAGGTCCAACCCAGTAGCTAAGGGCTCAACAACTACACTCCTGGCTGTGCAGACAAAAGAGATGCTGAGGCTCTTCTCCCTCACACCTCTAGGGAGAGGGTTTCTCCTCAGACCCCTGATGATTCCTTTGGAAGCTGCTCACTCCCACAACTGAACTGGTTAACAGGAACAATTAGGTTAATTGCCTCCAGAAGGTCTATTTCTGGTCCTAGGGAGTGGAAGCCTCCTCTTCAGTATGGGGAAAGGTGAGGTGCCTGGGAGATGTGACCACCACCTGTCTCCACACAGGATTAATTCTGGGTGCCCAACCTCAAGCTAAACCTTCTGAGGTGTAAGTGAACCTGCTCCAGTCTTTGGACTGCCTCTTTGAGATGTCAGAGTGAGAAGGCCAAGCACATAGCTAAGTACAGAATTTTCAGTAAACTCAGATGTACATCCTAGAGAACAGGCTACACAACTTGACCTTGAAAATGCCTGATGAGGACAGGAACTGGTGTCAGAGCAGGCCTTTCCTTCTCTTGCCCAAAGCTGGTGCCATGAGAGCTTTGAGGAAGAGGGACATCCTAGCATCATCTCCTATCACCCTGCCAATTCTGTAGCATTTGGAGTTTTGCTCTTCACCCTGACTATTCTTCACCCAGAAGCCTCCATGAAGCCAAGAACAATGTGTCCCATGATCAGTCCCCACCTCCAATGAACACACACTGGTTCAGAACTACCTTTCTACTTAAGACCCCATTAGACTCTAAACTTCATCTGTATGTCCAGCGTTGAGCTTGGCAAAGAGGTGGCTCCCATCTCCACCCATGCCCATTGGAGGAAAGGAAATGGGTGGGCTCCACGGCAAACGAACACAGCCTTTCTGGCTTTTAAAAGGTCAATTCCCCAAAAGGCTCAAAATCAAAAGACAGAGGTAAAGCTCATCAACTGCGCACAGATGTTCTTTCCCACCCTAGTACAGCACGGATCCCACTAAGAGCAGGCTACGGAGAGGCAACTTGTCTAGCCCCATGTCTGTGCCACAGCTGATGGTTTAAATATCTGAGCTATTTTTGAGTATTAAAACAGAGCAGTTCCATGGGACAGTGCTGTTATTTGGAGAAGCTAAATGTCAAGCTTGTCTCCCACCACTAAGGACAATGGAGGTTCCCAGTCTTCCAAGGCAACCCAGAGCCTGGGATGACTTCCCACACTTAGAGCACACAGTCTCCTCCCTGTCCTGCTAGGACAATTTAGCTGTCTCCTCCCAAGAAGCCTATTTCGATGCTCTGGATGATTTGATCTTCTCAGGGCTCTGGCCCTGGGAGAGAGGCAGCAGGCAGCTGTGCTTAGCCATAGAGTGTGGAGCTCATCTGTGTGAGAAATCCCCATTTCTTTTTTATTTTTTAAAGCATTTTCTTTATTTATATTTCAAATGTTATCCCCTTTCCTAGTTTCCCCTCTGAAAATACCCTATCCTCTCCCCACTCCCCCTGCTTTCCAACCCACCCACTCCCATTCCTGGTTCTGGGATTCCCCTATACTGGGGCATAGAACCTTCACAGGACATAAGGCCTCTCCTCCCATTGATGACCAACTAGGCCATCCTCTGCTATATATATAGCTAGAGCCACAAGTTCCACCATGCATTTTCTTTGATTGGTGGTATAGTTCCAAGGAGCTCTGGGGGTACTGGTTAGTTCATATTGATGTCCCTTCTATGAGGCTTGAGACCCATTCAGCTCTCTGGGTACTTTCTCTAGCTCCTTCATTGGGGACCTTGTGCTCCATCCAATGAATGATTGGGAGCATCCACTTCTGTATTTGCCAGGTACTGGCAGAGCCTCACAGGAGACAGCTATATATGGCTCCTATCAGCAGGGTCTTGTTGGCATCTGCCATAGTATCTGGTTTTTGGTGGTTGTTTATGGGATGGATCCCAAGTGGGGCAGTCTCTGTGTTGTCTTCCCTTCAGACTCTGCTCTGAACTTTGTCTCTTTAACTCCTTCCATGGGTATTTTGTTCCCCATTCTAAGAAGCAATGAAGTAGCCGGCTACACTTTGGTCTTCCTTCTTCTTGAGTTTCATGTGTTTTGCAAATTGTATCTTGGGTATTCTAAGTTTCTGGGCTAATATCCACTTATCAGTAAGTGCATATCATGTGTGCTCTTTTGTGATTGGGTTACTTCACTCAGGATGATATCCTCCAGATCCATCCATTTGTCTAAGAATTTCATAAATTCATTGTTTTTAATAGCTGAGTAGTACTCCATTGTGTAAATGTACCACATTTTCTGTATCCAGTCCCCTGTTGAGGGACATCTGGGTTCATTCCAGCTTCTGGCTATTATAAATAAGGCTGCTATGAACATAGTGGAGCATGAGTCCTTATTACCAGTTGGAACATCTTCTTGGTAAATGCCCAGGAGAGGTATTTCTTGTTCCTCAGGTAGTACTATGTCTAATTTTCTGAGGAACCACCAGACTGATTTCCAGAGTGGTTGTACAAGCTTGCAATCCCACCAGCAATGGAGGAGTATTCCTCTTTCTCCACACCTTTGCCAGCGTCTGCTGTCACCTGAGTTTTTGATCTTAGACATTCTGACTGGTTTGAGGTAGAACAGTACTGGCACAACTGGTGTTTATCATGTAGAAGAATGTGAATTGATCCATTCTTATCTCCTTTTACAAAGCTCAAGTCTAAGTGGATCAAGGAACTCCACGTAAAACCAGAGACACTGAAATTTATAGAGGAGAAAGTGGGGAAAAGCCTGGAAGATATGGTCACAGGGAAAAAAATTCCTGAACAGAACAGCAATGGCTTGTGCTGTAAGATCAGGAATCAAAATGGGACCTCAATTGCAAAGCTTCTGTAAGGCAAAAGACACTGTCAATAAGACAAAAAGGCCACCAACAGATTGGGAAAAGATCTTTACTAATCCTAAATCTGATAGGGGGTTAATATCCAACATATATAAAGAACTCAAAAAGTTGTACTCCAGAAAATCAAATAACCCTATTAAAAATGGGGTACGGAGTTAAACAAAGAACACTCAACTGAGGAATACTGAATGGCTGAGAAGTACCTAAAAATGTTCAACATCCTTAATCATCAAGGAAATACAAATCAAAACAATCCTGAGATTCCACTTCACACTAGTCAGAATGGCTAAGATTGAAATCCTCATTTCTAACTCACTAGGTCTGTTTGTAAATCACCCAATCTCCTTCAGTTTCAAAATATAGATAGGATAGGAAACCCTCCCAACAGGCAGCTGGGGTTTGTTCTGGTCTGTGCCAGCCCTGGGCCACCTTGGGTGAGAACTGAGAGGATGGTCACACGGTCCCCAGAGGACTCTCCATGATGCAAACACCCTAGCATGCCCAGGATTTTAGGATCACCAGGGAGTCAAACACAAAAACTGTTGCAAAAACAACCATGAGGTGCTTAGCACAGCAGGAGCAGAAACACAGGAAACCTTCCCAACCAGTGGCTAGGGTTCCTTCTGGCCTTTGCTGGTGTACCTTGGTTTCAAACACAGCAGACAGCCCCTCGGACCCCAGAGGAGGTACCACTTCCAGGCTCTGCAACACGCACAGGATCTTAGGATTCCAGGATCCTAGCATCCCAGGAGCTTGGTCAAACCAAGATCTCAGGGTTGCAGAGGAAGCTTGATGGCCAAGAACTCTGACAAACTCAGAATCTCAGGTTCAAGGGATCTCAGAATCACAGGATCACAGAGAAAGCTGGACTCTGAGGAGTTCTGAATCAACCAGGATTACAGGAAGGGCAAGCACAGAAAGGACAATCAGATATACTGAGGACAGTGAGCAGGTAAGATAATCAGATGGCAGGAGGCAAGCATAAGAACAAAAGCAACAGGAACCAAAGTTACTTGGCAGCATCAGAACCAAACTCTCCAACCATAGCAAGTCCTGGATACGCCATCACACCAGAAAAGCAAGATATAGATGTAAAGTCACTTCTCATGATGATGATGGAGACTATAGGAAGGAAATAAATAAGTCCCTTAAATAAATAAAGGAGAACACATCCAATTAGGTGAAAGAATTGAACAAAATCATCCAGGATCTAAAAGTGGAAGTAGAAACAATACAGAAATCACAAAGAGAGAGCACTCTGGAAATAAAAAAACCTATGGAAAGAAGTCAGGAACTATTGATGCAAGCATAACCAAACAGAATGCAAGAGACAGAAGAGAGACCCTTGGGTACAGAGGATATCATGTAAAACATTGACACAACAATCAAAGAAAATGAGAAATGCAAAAAGATCCTAACCCAAAACATCCAGGAAATCCAGGACACAATGAAAAGACCAAAGCTAAGGATAATTGGTATAGATGAGAGGTAAGATTTTCAACTTAAAGGGACATTAAATATCTTCAACAAAATTATAGAAGAAAACTTTGCCAACCTAAAGAAAGAGATGCCCATGAACATACAAGAAGCCTAAAGAACTTCAAATAGGTTGGACCAGAAAAGAAATTCCTCCTGTCACATAATATCGAAACACCAAATGCACAAAACAAAGAAAAAAATATTAAAAGCAGTAAGGAAAAAAGTTCAGGTAACATATAAAGGCAGACCTATCAGAATTACACCTGACTTCTCTCCAGAGACTAAGAAAGCCAGAAGATCCTGGGCAGATGCCATGCAGACCCTAAGAGAACACAAATGCCAGACCAGGCTACTATACCCAGCAAAATTTTCAATTACCATAGATGCCATGCAGACCCTAAGAGAACACAAATGCCAGACCAGGCTACTATACCCAGCAGAATTTTCAATTACCATAGATGGAGAAATCAAGGTATTCCATGACAAAACCAAATTTACACAGTATCTTTCCACAAATCCAGCCCTTCAAAGGATAATAAAGGGAAAACTTCAACACAAAGAGGGAAACTAACCTCGAGAAAAAAGCAAGAAAGTAATCTTTCAAGAAACCTAAAGAAGATAGCCACATGAATGGAATTCCAACTCTAGCAACAAAAATAACAGGAAGCAACAATTACTTTTTCTTAATATCTCAATATCAATGGATTCAATTTCCCTATAGAAAGATATAGACTAATAGACTGGTTATGTAAACAGAAGCCAACTTTTTTCTGCATACAGGAAACCCATCTCAGGAACAAAGACAGATAATACCTTAGAGTAAAAGGCTGGAAAACAATGTTCAAGCAAATGGTCTCAAGAAACAAGCTGAAATAGCCATTCTAATAAGGAATAAAATCGAATTTCAACCTAACGTTCAAAACAAAACAAAACAAACAACAAAACAAAACAAAAAGACCAAGGAAGGACATTTCTTATTCATTAAAGGTAAAATTTACCAAGATGACCTCTCAATCCTGAACATCTATGCTCCAAACACAAGGGCATCCACATTCATTAAAGACACTGTTAAAACTCAAAGCATACATTATACCTCACACAATAATAGTTGGAGACTTTAACACCCCACTCTCATCAATGAGAATTGGAAAAACAAACTAAACAGAGACACAATGAAACTAACAGAAGTTATGAAACAAATGGATTTAACAGATACCTATAGAACATTTCATCCTAAAACAAAAGAATATACCTTCTTCTCAGCATCTCATGGTACCTCCTCCAAAACTGACCATATAATCGGTCACAAAACAGGCCTTAACAGATACAAAAATATTGAAGTTATCCCATGCATCCTATCAGATCACCACAGACTAAGGGTGATCTTCAATAACAACATAAATAATATAAAGCCAACATTCATATGGAAGTTGAACAACACTCTACTCAATGATAACTTGGTTAAGGAAGAAATAAAGAAAGAGATTAAAGACTTTTTAGAGTTTAATTAAAATGAAGCCACAACATACCCAAACTTATGGGACACAATGAACGCAGCCCTAAGAGGAAAACTCATACCCCTAAGTGCCTCAGAAAAAAACAAAAACAAAAACAAAAAAACAAAAACAAAAACCTAGGGAGAGCATACACTAGCAGCCTGACAGCACACCTAGAAGCTCTAGAACTAAAGGAAGCAAATTCCCTTCAAGAGGAGTAGACAGCAGGAAATAATCAAACTGAGGGCTGAAATCAACCAAGTGGAAACAAAAAGAATTATTCAAAGAATCAACCAAACCAGGAGCTGGTTCTTTGAGAAAATCAACAAGATAGATAAACCCTTAGCCAGACTAACTAGAGGGCACAGGGACATTATCCTAATTAACAAAATCAGAAATGAAAAAGGAGACATAACAACAGAATCTGAGGAAATCCAAAACATCATCAGATCCTACTACAAAAGCCTATACTCAACAAAACTGGAAAATTTGGATGAAATGGACAATTTTCTAGACAGATACCAGGTACCAAAGTTAAATCAGGATCAGATTAATGACCTAAACAGTCCCATATCCCCTAAAGAAATAGAAGCAGTCATTAACAGTCTCCCAACCAAAAAGGAGCCCAGGACCAGATGGGTACAGTGCAGAGTTCTATCAGACCTTCAAAGAAGACCTAATTCCAACTCTCCTCAAACTATCCACAAAATAGAAACAGAAGGTACTATACCCAATTCATTCTATGAAGCCACAATTACTCTGATACCTAAACCACACAAAGATCCAACAAAGAAAGAGCACATCAGACCAATAACCTTTATGAATATCGATGCAAACATACTCACTAAAATCCTTGCTAACCGAATCCAAGAACACATCAAAAGGATCATCCATCATTACCAAGTAGGCTTCATCCCAGGGATGCAGGGATGGTTTAAAATATAGAAATCCATCAACATAATCTACTATATAAACAAACTCAAAGACAAAAATCACATGATTATCTCTTTAGATGCTGAGAAAGCAGTTGACAAAAATCCAACACCCCTTCCTAATAAAAGTCATGGAAAGACCAGGAATTCAATGCCCATACCTAAACATAATAAAAGCATTATACAGCAAAGCAGTAGCCAACATCAAACTAAATGGAGAGAATCTAGAAGCAATACCACTAAAATCAGGCTTCCCACTTTCTCCCTACCTATTCAATATAGTACTTGAAGTCCTAGCCAGCACATTTTGACAACAAAAGGAGATCAAGGGGATTCAAGCTGGAAAGGAAGAAGTCAAATTATCACTATTTGCAGATGATATGATAGTATATATAAGTGACCCCAAAAATTCCACCAGAGAACTTTTAAACCTTATTGATAAACAGCTTCAGTGCAGTAGCTGGATTTAGAATTAACTCAAACAAATCAGTGGCCTTTCTCTACACGAAGGATAAACAGGATGAGAAAGAAATTAGGGAGACAACACACTTCATAATAGTCACCAATAATATAAAATATCTTGGTGTGACCCTAACTAAGGAAGTGAAAGATCTGTATGATAAGAACTTCAAGTCTCTGAAGAAAGAAATCAAAAAAGATCTCAGAGATGGAAAGATCTCCCATGCTCATGGATTGACAAGTTTAATATAGTCAAAATGGCTGTCCTGCCAAAAGCAATCTAAAGATTGAATGCAATCTCCATAAAAATTCTAATTCAATTCTTCTCTGAGTTAGAAAGGGCAATTTGCAAATTCATCTGGAATAATAAAAAGCCTAGGATAGCAAAAACTATTCTCAACAATAAAAGAACCTTTGGTGGAACGACCATGCTTGACCTCAAGCTGTACTACAGAGCAATTGAGATAAAAAAATACTGTATGGTACTGGAACAGCAATAGACAGGTAGAAAAAAGGAATAGAATTGAAGACCCAGAAATGAACCTATACACCTATGGTCATTTGATCTTTGACAAGGGAGCTAAAACCATCCAGTGGAAAAAAGACAGCATTTTCAACAAATGATTCTGGCTTAAGTGGAGGTTTGCATGTAGAATAATGGAAATTGGACATTCTTATCTTCTTGTACAAAGCTCAAGTCTAATTGGATCAAGTAACTCCACATAAAACCAGAGATACTGAAACTTATAGAGGAGAAAGTGGGGAAAAGCCTCAAAGATATAGGAACAGAGGAAAAATTCCTGAACAGAACAGCAGTGGCTTGGGCTGTAAGATCAAGAATTGACAAATGGGACCTCATAAAATTGCAAAGCTTCTGTAAGGCAAAAGACACTGTCAATAAGACAAAAAGGCCACCAACAGATTGGGAAAGGATTTTTACCAATCCTAAATCTGATAGGGGACTAATATCCAATATATATAAAGAGCTCAAGAAGCTGGACTCCAGAAATTGAAATAACCCCATTAAAAATAGGGTACAGAGCTAAACAAAAAATTTTCAATTGAGGAATACCAAAGGGCTGAGAAGCATCTGAAAAAATGTACAACATCTTTAATCATCAGGGAAATGCAAATCAAAACAACCCTGAGATTCTACCTCACACGAGGCAGAATGGCTAAGATCAAAAATTCAGGTGACCGCAGATGCTGGCGAGGATGTGGAGAAAGAGGAATACTCCTCCATTTCTGGTAGGATTGCACACTTGTACAACCACTCTGGAAATCAGTCTCACCTTTCCTCAGAAAATTGGACATAGTACTACCTCAAGATCCAGCAATACCTCTCCTGGTCATATACCCAGAAGATGTTCCAACTGGTAATAAGAACATATGCACCACTATATTCATAGCAGTCTTATTAGTAATAGCCCGAAGATGGAAAGAACCCAGATGTCCCTAAACAGAGGTATGGATACAGAAAATGTGGTACATTCACATGTTCAACTATTAAAAACAATGAATTTATGAAATTCTTAGGCAAATGGATGGATTTGGAGGACATCATCCTGAGTGAGGTAACCCAATCACAAAAGAACACACATGATATGCACTCACTGATAAATGGATATTAGCCCAGAAACTTAGAATACCCAATATACAATTTGCAAAACACATGAAACTCAAGAAGAAGGAAGACCTCTCGTGGATACTTTTTCCCTCCTTAGAATGGGGAGCAAAATACCCATGGAAGGAGTTACAAAGAAAAAGTTTGGGGCTGAGATGGAAGGAAGGACCATCTAGGGACTGCTCACTCAGGGATCCATAACAATCAGCCATGAAATGTAGACAAAATTGCATATGTCAGAAAGATTGTGCTGATATGACCCTGATATAGCTAGCTGTCTCTTGTGAGGCTATGCCAGTGCCTGGCAAATACAGAAGTGGATGCTCTCGGTCATCTATTGGATGGAACAGAGGACCCCCAATGGAGGAGCTAGAGAAAGTACCCAAGGAGCTGAAGGGGTATGTAACCCTATAGGAGGAACAGCATTATGAACTAATCAGTACCTCCTGAGTTTCTGTCTCTACCTGCATATGTAGCAGAAGATGGCATAGTTGGCCATCATTGGGAGGAGAGGTCTTTGGTCTTGCAAAGATTATATGCCCCAGTACAGGGGAATGCCAGGGCAAGTAAGTGGGAGTAGGGCAGGTTGGGGAGTAGGGCAGGAGGAGGGTATAGGGGACTTTCAGGTTTGCATTTGAAATGTAAATGAAGAAAATACCTCATAAAATATTGTTTAAACAAACAAACAAACAAACAAATCAGAAAGGAAAAGGGAGATATAACAGCAGAATCTGAGGAAATCCAAAAAATCATCACATCCCACTACAAAAGCCTATACTCAACAGAACTAGAAAACCTGGATGAAATGGATAATTTTCTAGACAGATACCGTTTGCCAAAGTTAAATCAGGATCAGATTAACGATCTAAACAGTCCCATATCTCCTAAAGAAATAAACACTGTCATTAATAGTTTCCCAATCAAAAAAAAGCCCAGGACCACATGGGTTTAGTGCAGAGTTCTATCAGACCTTCAAAGAAGACCTAATTCCAACTCTCCTCAAACTATTCCACAAAATAGAAATAGAAGGTACTCTACCAATTTATTCTATGAAGCCACAATTACTCTGATACCTAAACCACACAAAGACCCAACAAAGAAAGAGAACTTGAGACCAATTTCCCTTATGAATATTGATGCAAACATACTCAATAAAATTCTCACAATTGAATCCAAGAACACATCAAAAGGATCATCCATCATGATCAAGTATGCTTCATCCCAGGGATGCAAGGATGATTCAATATATGGAACTCCATCAATGTAATTCACTATATAAACAAACTCAAAGACAAAAACCACATGATTATCTCTTTAGATGCTCAGAAAGCATTTGACAAAATCTAGCACCTCTTCATGATAAAAAGTCATGGAAAGCTCAGGAATTCAAGGCCCATTCCTAACCATAATAAAAGCAATATATAGTAAACCAGTAGCCAACATCAAACTAAATGGAGAGAAGTTTAAGCAATCCCACTAAAATCAGGGACTAGACAAGGCTTCCTACTCTCTCCCTACCTATTCAATATAGTACTTGAAGTCCTAGCCAGAGCAATTAGACAACAAAAGGAGGTCAAGGGGATACAAATTGAAAAGGAAGAAGTCAAAATATCACTATTTACAGATGATATGATAGTATACATAAGTCACCCCCAAAATTCCATCAGAGAACTGATAAACCTGATAAACAACTTCAGTGCAGTAGCTAGATATAAAATTAACTCAAACAAATCAGTGACCATTCTCTACACAGAGAATAAACAGGCTGATAAAGAAATTAGGGAAACAACACCCTTCAAATTTGTCACAAATAATGTAAAATACCTTGGTGTGATTCTAACTAAGGAAGTGAAAGATCTGCATGATAAGATCTTTAAGACTTTGAAGAAAGAAATCAAAGAAGATCTCAGAAGATGGAAAGATCTCCCATGCTCATGGATTGGCAAGATTAATATAGTAAAAATGGCTATCCTGTCAAAAGCAATCTACAGATTCAATGCAATCCCCATCAAAATTTCAACTCAATTCTTCATCGAGATAGAAAGAGCAGTTTGCAAATTCATCTGGAATAACAAAAAAACCTAGAATAGTAACATTTATTCTCAACAATAAAAGAAAATCTGGTGGAATCACTATCCCTGACCTCAAGCTGTACTACAGAGCAATTGTGATAAAGAAACTGCATGGTACTGGTACAGTAACAGATAGTAGGTCAATGGAATAGAATTGAAGACCCAGAAGTGAACCCACACATCTATGATCACTTGATCTTTTACAAACCATCCAGTGGGAAAAAAAGGCAGCATTTTCAATAAATAGTGCTCGGTCAACTGGCAGTTATCATGTAGAAGAATGCGAATTGATCCATTCTTATTCCTTGCTCAAAGCTCAAGTCTAAGTGGATAAAAAAACTCCACACAAAACCATAGACACTGAAACTTATAGAGGAGAAAGTGGGCAAGAGCCTCAAAGATATGGGCACAGGGGAAAAATTTCTGAACAGAACACCAATGGCTTGTGCTGTAACATCAAGAATCGACAAATGGGACCTCATAAAATTGCAAAGCTTCTGTAAGGCAAAGGACACTGTCAATAAGACCAAAAGCCAATCAACAGATTGGGAAAAGATCTTTACTAATCCTAAACTGATAGGGGGGTTAATATCCAATATATATAAAGAACTCAAGAAGCTACACTCCAGAAAATCAAATAATCCTATTAAAAATGTGTTACAGAGCTAAACAAAGAATTCTCAACTGAGGAATACCGAATGGCAGAGAAGCACTTAAAAAATGTTCAACATCCTTAATCATCAAGGAAATGTAAATAAAAACAATCCTGAGATTCTACCTCATACCAGTCAGAATGGCTAAGATCAACAACTCAGGTGACAGCAGATACTGGTGGGAATATGGAGAAAGAGGTACACTCCTCCATTGTTGGTGGGACTGCAATCTGATACAATCATTCTGGAAATCAGTTTGGTGATTCCTCAGAAAATTCAACATAGTTCTACCAGAAGGTCCGGTAATACCACTCTTGGTCATATACCCAGAAGATGCTCTAACATGTAATAAGACAAATGTTCCACTATGTTTATAGAATCCTTATTTATAATAACCAGAAGCTGGAAACAACCCAGATGTCCCTCAACAGGGGAATGGATACAGAAAATGTGGCTAATTTACACAATGGAATACTACTCAGCTATTAAAAGCAATGAGTTTCTGAAATTCTTAGACAAATGGATGGATCTGGAGGATATTATCTTGAGTGAGGTAACCCAATCACAAAAGAACACACATGATATGCAGTCACTGATAAGTGGATATTAGCCCAGAATCTCTGAATCTTTCTTAGAAGAGAGAATAAAATACCCGTGGAAGGAGTTACAGAGACAAAGTTCAGAGCAGAGTCTGAAGGAACAACCATAAAGAGACTGCCCCACTTGGGGATCCATCCCATAAACCACCCATACTAGAGTCTATGACAGATGCCAACAAGAGCCTACTCTTGTTGTGCTCTCTCTTGTGAGGCTATGCCAGTGCCTGGCAAATACAGAAGTGGATGCTCACAGTCATCTTTTGGATGGAACACAGGGTCCCTAATGAAGGAGTTAAAGTACCCAAGGAGCTTAAGGGGTCTGCAACTCTACAGGAGGAACAACAATATGAACTAACCAGTACCCCCCAAAGCTGTGTCTCTAGTTGAATATGAAGCAGAGGATGGCCTAGTCGGGCATCAATGTGGGGAGAGGCCCTTGGTCTTGGGAAGATCGTATGCCCCAGTACAGGGGAATGCCAGGGCCAGGAAGCAGGAGTGGGTGGGTTGGGAAGCAGGGCAGGCGGGAGGGTATAGGGGGCTTTGGGGGTAGCATTTGAAATGTAAATGAAGAAAATATCTAATTAAAAAATCCCAGTCTTGGCCTGGAAAGAAGATGACTCAGTGACCAAGAGCACTTGGTGTTTTTGCAGAGGACCCAGGTTCAGTTCCAAGCACCGACATTGAGAGGTTTGCAAACTCTAACTCTATTGGACCAGACCCTGAGAACTTCTTCAGGCCCCTGACTCAGGAACACAGGCACATAATTTTAACCCCCCCCCCAGAATACCCCCCAAATCTACTCTTTTCATTTAATTATTAATTGAATTAAATATAATAAATATATATTTAATTAAACATAGTCTTAATCCTGATAAATATTTAAAATGCTCTCCTCCCTAAGGAACTTAGACTGTGGCAATATCTGCCCTTTTTCTAGGCTCCCAATCTCCTTGTTTTTTAAGGAAGCCCTCCGTATCCATCATCCTTTTCCCACATACAAGAGATGGATCATGTTGAGATGTCCAGGGGAGGAACCTCCCCTAAGCATGTGAAGCCAGAGCCAAACACTACGAAGAACGAATTTCATGACAGACCATTACTGTGAACCCACCCTTATGTTTGTGATTTTTGTTTTTGTTTTTTGTTTGTTGGTTTGTTTTAATGACAGATGGTGTCAGGACCCAGCAGCTGGGATCCCTTTCTACACCTGCTAATAGTGAAGGTTGCTAGAGAGGTCAAAAGAAACTGCTTTAGCCCAGGTAGGGGCAGAAACCAGATGGAAGTCACTCTTACCTCTGTGACCTAAGTCTCTCAGAACTGTGAGCAATACAGCCACCTATCCTGAGGATCTATCAGGGGGCCAGGGCAATCACACCTTTGCCGTCCTGTCCTTCCATCTTCACAGTGACGTCTGGAGCTTGACTTCTGTTGAAATAGAACAAGGTAGCCCCCAGGCAATGGTGGCAATGTGGTCTCAGCAGAGATGAAAAAGATATACTCAGTTGAATGAGCAAGAACCCCAGGACAAAGCAGACACCTGACCCCAGTGTCTCTGTGACACACAGGGGATACTCAGCCTTCCTTGCACTCTGACCTTGGACAGAACAGTCTGGGGCTCAGGCCTGTGAGCACCCCTCACGGGGAAAGCTTGGATCTGTGTCTTGACCGAGGCTCCTCTATGAGGAGAGAGGTCTGTGGACTTGTCTGCCATGGTTCTGATGTGGTTTCAGTGTTTCTAGACATTTGCAGACAGAATCTAGTTCTCATTGTCAAGTATCAGAAGGGTGGAAAGTTAATCCACCCACAGTGTTTGCAGGAGCCTTGGGGAGGTGACTAAGATTAGATAAGGCCGTGAGCCAAAATAAACCTTTTCCCTTTATAAGTTATCCAACTTTAGAGATGCTGTTATGAGAACAGAAAACAGACATCACACTCCCTAAGTCTGGTTAGGCCATACTCTGCTTGTCTGCTTATAAAGCAGGAAGAATGCATGCTGGCTCTGACCTAGTATTTGTCTACACAGTCCGAGCCCTGGAGGGCAGAGACAATAGCTTGTTTAGAGTCACTTCGGTGTGCTTTTCCCAGGAGCCTGGTATATAGCTATGGGCATAAAACAGGTACTCCACAAATACAGCAGTCAGTGAGGAAGAGCAGGCTAAGGAACTCTGGGGGAGTCAGGACCAGAAGGTGGCTCTGTTGACTGGAAGTACAAAGTCAAGAGAAAGCAACCAGTCTGCCATTGTTCACAAGAAGCATCCGAGTGCGCCTGCACCCAGTCCAGCCAGGCATGGGTGGCCAGGCTCCTACATCAGGAATGAAACAAGAGGAACCCTCAATAATGTTAAATGTTAAGTCAAGAAAAAAACTGCAGGATTTGCATCCTGAAATCATTCAGAAGAGAGAGCAGAAGAGAAAGCAATAAATGGGATGAAAAAAGAAGACAGAAGAAAGAGGTCTTGGAAGCAGGAAGATGAACCAGGGAAGGGCAAGGGTCTCAGAGTTTCAGTAACACAGAGGATGGGGAGAGGGAGGAGGGAGAGAGAGAGAGACGTGTGGGGGGGGGAGTGGGGGTACACGCATGTTAAATGAGTAATAGAAGGCTCCAGAGATAGTAGGTGAGTATGTGTGTATGAATGAATAAGTATGCATATGAGAGTATTGGGGGGCATGGGAGGATGTAGATAAGTATGTGTGTGAGTCAATGGAATGATAATGATGGAAGAGAGAGAGAGAGAGAAAGAGAGAGAGAGAGAATATGGTCAAGAGGGCGAAGGGAGCAATGGAACAAGGTCTGTTTGAGAAGTCAGGCAGGTGAGGGACTGGTAGTCAAGGAGAATGCTCAGAGGCTTTGGATAGGCTTGTCTGGCAAGGGTACTGCTGCTTGGAGGAGGTAATGGGTGGCTTTATGGTGTGTGTGGGAGGCCACAGTCCACCTGGAGACAGGAGCAGCTGCAGTGTCAGGAAGAGAATGAAGAAATGGCAGCCACTGAAAACACTCAAGGCTAGTTCCTAGACTGGGCTTCTACGGATGAGTCCGAGCTGGAAAAGAAAAGAGACAGAGCTGGCCACACACAGAAGTGTTCCCTAAATTGGGGCATTGCTCCTGCAGAGCCTTGAGTTCAGATGGTGCCCCAATCTTGTTCAGCAAAAAGAGTGGACCAGGGACTGGGGTCTGCTTCAGCTCCACATCACTGAACTCCCTCTGTAGTGATGGGTTGCACTGGATGCTAACATGTATTCTCTGTCTCCTGGCAATACCCACCCTTCCTCAAGCCTCCGCTGGGTGTCTTAGGGCAGCACCCAGTGTGAGCTGAACCTGAAAGGTCTGTGGTGGGGACCCATAGTGAATCCTAACCACAGGAGACCTCAGCTGTGAGCCAGCAGACAGAAGCTCCTAGGACCACTGGAGTGAGGGTGTAGGAGAAGCCACGCGATGGGAGGCAGAGACAGTGAGAGGCAAGGAGCACTAGCTCATGAAAGAGCCTCTGCTGGGTTCCCTGGAGCCCACCCCTCCCTGATGGACAAGTCACTGAGCTTGAGATTTAGCACAGATCTCCAGGGGCCTCCTCACTCCAGCTCAGCAGCTACCGTGGCATCTGCCATTCATAGCTAGAGATGGACCCTCTTCTTGTAGGAGACAGTCAGGGCTTTGCCCTCCACAGTTCTGGTGACTCACAGGCCAGCAGACCCAGGAATTCATAATGCACAGGGCAAGCTCAGACATGCAGATGGACCCCTGCCTCAACCCAAAACTTCCTTAGCGGAAAAAGTGCAATCGCAATGTAGTTAAAAAATGAAAGCTGGGGTGGGGGTGGGGAATGTTTCCATAGGTAAAGGTGCTCTTGCTAAGGAAACTCATGCAAGCTGTCCTCTGACTTCCACTCATGCACTATGGTGTGAACACACACACATACACACACACACACACACACACACACACACGCACACCACTCACATCACACATGTACAAATGCATATGATAAATAAATATTTTTAAAGGAAAAGCTTAGGAGTCAAAAACTACTAACTCCTAAAACAATTCCAGGAAACAAAATAATAATAATAATAATAATAATAATAATAATAATAATAATAATAATAATGCACTGGAGGGATGGCTCAGTGGTTAAGAGGACTTCCTCCTCCTCCAGAGGAACCTGGTTCAATTCTAAGCACCCATATGGCAGCTCACAACCATCTGTGACTCCAGTTCCAGAGAATCTAAGGCTATCTTAGATACAGTTACTAAGTACATACACAGTTACTAAGTACATACATGGTGTGCAGATATGCATCCAGGCTAAATACCTATACACAATAAATAAAAGGAAAATATTTTTTTTTCAAAAAAACCAAAAATATCTCAAATAGAAATAAAAATGTGTTTCTGTACTACAAGGCTTCAGAGTCGACAGGATGGGACTGCTGAGCGGTGCGTGTGTGTGTGTGTGTGTGTGTGTGTGTGTGTGTGTATGTGTGTGTACACGTGTCTGTATTTGTGTGTATGCCTACCTGCCTATCTGCCTGACTGCCTCCCTGCTTATCTGTGCTTATCTGTCTGTATCTGTGTGTGTGTGTGTGTATGTGTGTGTGTGTGTGTGTGTGTGTGTGTGTGTGTGTTTGCATACATGTCTCTGGGCATGTGTATGTTTATATATGAGTGTGTCTGGTGTGTCTGTCAGTATGTCTGTGTATGTATATGTCTCTCTATGTATATGTGTGTATGTGTCGGTATGTGTGTGTGTGTTTAGCCCCCATAATTAAGCCTGGTCATAAGGGAGTACTGAAAAAAGGTAATAATCATAGTCCCCTCAGAAATACCTTCCAGAAGGGATCTAAGGAAACCTCTGAAGAAGTTGCAATATGCTCAGTTTATATTCCAAAAGTGGCTCCTATGGGTGCAAACACAGGGACAGACTCAAGGAGTTGTACAACTACTATTGACACTTTATTGAAGCATTCATTCTTAGGCATGTATCCTCAGAAAATAGTTGAAACAGGGACATAAGCCCACATCGGTATAACCATTTACAACACACTTCCCAGCAGCTAAGAATGGAAGCATTCCACAACGTGCTTTTCAATAGACAAATGGGCAAACAAATGTGGCGTACCCACAATGGAATATTACTCAGCCATAAACAGAACAAACTTTGGTTCAGATGTGCTGCAACACATACAGCTCTTGAAAATATAATCCAGACACAAACAGGCAAATGCTACATGGCTTCATCTACATGGGAGCATCTAGACTACAGGTAAATTCAGAAACAGAAAGTCCGATAGTAGATATGAGGCAGGGACAATGGGGCAGGGGAGCTCTTACTGAGTAAAAAACTCTTGTTGGGCACGTAATGGTTTATAGCATGATGTAAAGGTTTAGGGCATAGAAGATAGCAATGTCTATACAATACTGGTTGTATGAAATACCGCTGAATTGTGTGCTTACAGATGACCAAAATTATCAATAGTAGATATTTCTGTATAGTTTCTAATATATATATATATATGTGTGTGTGTGTGTGTGTGTGTGTGTGTGTGTGTGTGTGTGTGTGTGTGATTTTAAAAAGAACTCTGTATGCATGCATGCATGCATGTCACACCTCAACTCAATTTAAGAAATGGGGATTACACTCAGCCCTGCTGCCATTCTGAAGCTTTGGAAACACTGCCCCGGGTGGGAGCTCCCACCCATCCCAGGTTCTTTGTTGGGCTGGATAGAAGACTCTAGGATTCACACCGTTCTGTGAATTGGGAGCCAGGAATAGACGCTACAAAGAAATGTACACTATGCAACCTAAAGGCCCAGTGCTACTGAGAAAGACAGTCCCACCTACTCACAGGGATGTGGCTCCCAACTTCTTTGTGGCAGGTTGGCTCATCAGTTTGAGCAACATCCTGGCAATATGGGACCAGAGTCTTCCCTGTATGTAACTGGACCAAGGGTGCCTCCAGAGCCACTCTAGCCTCTGTTTAGAAAAGGCTCAGAAGGTATAGGTGTGACCAGAAAGTACAAGGCCTCCCAAATCAAAGGAGGAGTCTAATCCCACCTGGCATGCAGGAGCAGGGACTCAGATGGCCCACTCCACCTTTCCTGTCCTTGAGCAGAATAAACAGATGCCCTTGATGCCAGCTGTCTCCCCCTGCCCCCCTCCTCCACGCACACAGCCTGGTCTAGTCCATCAGGTAAGCAGGGAATTTTTTTTTAATGAGATCCCAAGTTACATGAGTGGGTGTGAGCTGGGAAAACTTGTGAGCACAGAAAGGTCAGAGCATCCTTTGAGATCTCCCACCAAATCTTTCCATTCTCCCAGAAGTAAATAGGCCAGGGATGGGAGAGCTTGGGTTTGAACTTTGGGATTGCCTAGGACACACTTTGTTCATATGATCACTGAATTCAGAGATGGTAGAATGAAGGTAAGGGGATGTATATTGTGGAAGGAGCACACATCCCATGGTGGCCAGTGGCTGGCACTCTCATCTACGGCGCCATCTTCATCGGTGTCACATGAAGCCACAGCACCGCCATGGTTGTACAAGGGCAGAGTCTCCCACAGCAGTGGCTTTTTCCATCCTGTCACCTCAGACAAGCTATTGCTTTGTCTAAAAATTTACAGCACTTCATGGAAAATATTTGAGATTCTACAGCTTTTCCACATTTCCAAATTAGAAGTTCAGCTTGACAGCTAGGAGTCTCGGGCACAGGATCAAACTTCAGAGTTTCAGAGGCAGAGTTCAGAGGCAGGGACGTGCATCTCTTTACTCTGTCCCTGAACTTACAAGAACTAGGAGTCTTAGGAACTTCACGGTGGAGGACTTCAGCAAGGTCAGACTGACAGCCATGGGGGACATGGTGAAGTCGCTGAGTTCTATTCAGCAAAGTGAACCGCTGGAAGGAGCCTCAGGATAGAAGTGAGAACAGACAATCCATAGTGTTCACTATGACACCTATGCAGGACTCTATTGAAACACTTGCATCTCTTAGTGCCTTTTAACTCTCTGTGCCTCTAAACTGAGTGCCTTGGCTGCCTGAGCACAGACCATTACAGATAAGGAGGCTTCTAACATCTCACTGATAAGATCTAGCCATGCTGAGACACTGAATTCATCATCCTTTGAATCCCTGAACAGCGGGGATCTTTGCATCTGAAATGCCTTTGCTTCCATCTCTCCTCAGTAGGCTCCCTTCATCCTTCACACCTAGTAGGAGTGATAGAAACTCCTCTGACTTTTCCCAAGCATTCTGCTCTTGGATTCACTCATGTGGAAGCTCAACATGCTGCAGGTACTACAGAGAATTGTGAGCAGAAGCTGAGCTCAAGAAGGGACAGGATCTTGCTTCTTGTCTCCATCACAGTATCCCGGGTGTGTAAAGACCAGTCCAAATGTATGATAGGGCTCACTGACAAGAGAGTGTCCCCATATGTCAGCAAGAGTCAGAGTCCCGCAGTTTGGTTCAGAAGGGGGCAGGACAAATGTGAGTTGGGACAAAAATTCCTGGTTAGAATCTGCCTGCTCTACCTTAAGGCAATATCAAAGAGTCAGGCTCTGTCATGGATCCACAATCCAGTTGCAAAGCTTCAAGTGGGAATCTGGATTGTTCAGCCTACAAATGGGCTGTTGGGGAACTATTTCTGGGGAAAACATCTTACAGTTGCAGGGACAGTCCCAGAGATTTCAGTTCAGCATGGCTGCAGTCACATAGTCTAAATCCATACAGTGCTATTGGGAAAGGAGACGGCAAGCTGAGTATC
The DNA here is from genome assembly GCA_902729485.2 of Mus minutoides. NCBI lineage: Eukaryota > Metazoa > Chordata > Mammalia > Rodentia > Muridae > Mus > Mus minutoides. The sequence continues at coordinate 1,377,472 of LR749649.1, forward strand.
GACACTCACATCCTGCCTCTTGCTGCCGACACAGTGTGACTAGTGGTCCCACCCTCCTGTTGTCATGGGTTCATGTCCTCTACAGACTGTATCTCCTCAAACAGTAAGCCAAGAGAAACCCTTCCCTTCTTAAGTTTCTCTGGTTAGGTCACAGCAATGAGATAATTAACTGAATTATAACCTAAATGGCTAAGAACAGATAGCTGATTGCCAGTGTCTGTATATATAATATGGAATGCCATGTCTCTAAATGATTGTGTGCATCTATGACCAGGTATAGAACGTTTCTATGGTAGACATAAGCTTGTTTCTACTTGTTGTGGGGTACCCCCAGAGAAGACTGCTTGGACATCGGTGTAAGCCAATGGAAAATTTTTATTAGCCAGCTGGTGACTACACTGGGTGTTCAGGATCCCAGTGTAGCACTGATCTTTCCCCAGGGTGAGGTTTTAAGCACAAAAAAACTTCGTTGTGGGCTGACATACTTCAGTTAACAAGAACAGTTAGCCAGAAACAGAACTAGAGAAGCCAAAAGCAAGGTTAACACATTTAGAGACTTTTCTAGAACTGTGGACTTTGACTGACTAGGCCTTTGCTTCAGTTTTGGCAGGTGGTGCTGTCTATGTGCCGAGTGTTACAGCCTGAATGGCACTTCCATCATGGAGTCAGTTGTGCTAAGGTCTAGGGCTGCTGTTACACTACTGCCCCATCCTGTACACTTATGCAGCTGTGAACATCTTCTTCTTTGGGAGACATTTTTAAATGATTTCACCAAAACAGTGATTTTCCATGTAGAGAGACATTTGGGCTCATCTTCCATTCTTTTTATATGTTTTTAGACTTGATAAACTTTTATTTTCAAAATTTATTTTTGTAGAATCAGAAAAAGAATAAACATGTTACCATTTTGAAAAAAAAATTGCGCATTTATATAACCCCAGAAAAAGTTTTATAAGCTCACAGGTAACAAGGCTCCAGACTGCTTTTTAAGTGATTGAGGAGGTAATGGGAAAAGAGTCAGAGGCCCCTTAGGGAAGTGAGGGAGATAAATGTAGGAGAAGGAGGTAGGTCGGCAAAATAACAAGGGTGCCTGGAAATGCCACAGTGAATCATACTATTAGCCGTTTACCTTTAAAAGCCTGTAATGCATGCACTTACATAGTTTTAACTTTTCCTATCTGGGCTGATAATACTCCCTCTAAATGCCAAAGACCATCTAACAAAAGCTCCAATACCAGCAAAGCTGTCTTTTGAGTGGCTGACCAGGGTGTTTCAAGAGACTCCCAAAACATACTTCATATTGCTGTTGGCCTTGGTTGCTGCCCAGAGCTGTCCCTATTGTGCAGGACACCATGCTGTTCAGAAAGAAGGCCCAGAGGACCTGAGCTGAAACTGACCTGAATGCCCCCTTCTTGGTCACTAGTTTTTGTGGTACCAGAAGACACATTCAAGCTTCCAAAGGATGGAGGCAACCAACAGTTCCACCCAGCTATCAACAACCAGCAGCATGTCACACAACTCTACAGGCATGGTAGTGGAACACATATCTTGGTGGTAACAACTATTCTTTAATTAAGCTTAAGACCCATTCAACAAGAGGGACACCATGGCAGGTACTGGAAACCTAGCTAACTACTCAGTGCTAGTGAAATCATAGTTATTGGAGAAGATTGTACAATGACTAATTTACTAATCCAGCACGATACTTAACAACAATCTATAAACATTTGTTCTTATACCCACTGGTAAATGTAGTTCTCACCCTTTGTAGAGGTTTCAATAGATATGAGCTTCATAGACTCATGTGTTTGAGTGCTTAGCCATAGGGAGTGGCACTATTAGGAGGTGTCTCCTTGTTGGAGTAGGTGTGACCTTGTTAGAGGGAGTGTGTCATTGTGGGGGCTGGCTTTGAGGTCTCATAAATGCTCAAGTATGGCCAGGGTGGCAGTTCCCTTCTGTAGGGGATTGTGTAGAACTCTCTAGCTCATTCTTTAGCACCATGTCAGCCTGGACTCTGCCATGTTGTCCACCATGATGATAATGGACTAAATCTCTGAAACTGTAAGCCAGCTCCCACTAAATAGTCTCCTTTATAAGAGCTGTCATCCTCATGTGTCTCTTCACAACATTGGAAACCCTAACAAATGCACCCATCATTGAGGAACTTCTCTTTGCAACACATGGAGACCACTACATAAAACTACAACCAATCAAAATGCAGAGTTGTGAAGCACAGTCCTTATAGATACATCTACAAAATACTCCTGTACCTAAAACTCAGAGAACATTGCAGAAAAGGGTGCAGAAAGATTTTAAGAGCCAAAGGATCAGGGAGTTTGTTCTGGGTTTCTCCTAGGAATACCAGAAGTTATTCCTACCACAATGACTGCCCAAACAGTCATGTGAGCTCAACAGGATGATACCAGTGAACATGCCAGACAGATGGGGGAAACTCCACAAGGCCTCAACCCAACATAAGTCAACTGAGGAAAGCTGGAAGCTGGAGAGGTAGTCTTCCCCAGGGAAGGGCACACGAACTGGTTCTCAGGTTAGCCCTGAAAAGGTACAAGTGACATTATACAGACTGAACAGATTATATTTTGGAATGTTATATTAAATTTAGCAGATTATATTTAACAAATTTTATTCTGCATACAAAAATAATTATTGAAAAAGAAGCCATGAATTTAAAGGAGAACAGGAAAGGGTATTCAGAAGAGTTTGGAGAGAAGAAAGGGAAGAGAAAGGTTGTAATTAAATTACAATCTCAATTTTAAAAAAAGTCTAAACAAGGGATGTCAGGGTGCTTTGAATGTAGAAGGCTCCTACCCAGGAATTCTAACTTTTCCCCTGGGAAGGTGGGCCTCATGCTGGGAAAGACTGCAAAGGGAATCAAAAGATTTTAAACTGATTTTTTTTTAAAAAGGCAAAAAATATAAGCAAATGATTATGTAAATTAGTTAACTATTACTTAGTGAGAGTTCATGATTATTACTCATAAAAAGCATTACTTACTAAAAACTTTGAGACATTTTGGGAATTGCAAATAAATACCAAACAGGTCAGAGAAACCCACACAATGTTTTAGTCTTGATCCAGGGATTTTGTAAGAGAAACATGAAATCTAAATGTCTTTCTGTAAATTACCATAACCTTAAAAAACTAACACCTGATTTAAGAGTTTCAAATACTTTGTTATCTCTCTGAAACACAGCCCACAAGCTATACTCACCAATCTGTGGTGTGTGTGTCCCAATGTGTATCTTTGTGTACATGTATGTGTGTGTGTGTATATATATATATATATATATATATATATATATATATATATATACCCTATACCTATACCTATACCTATACCTATACCTATACCTATACCTATACCTATACCTATACCTATACCTATACCTATACCTATACCTATACCTATACCTATATATGTGTGTGTCCATGAGTATAAGTGTATGTGTGTGTGTGCATGTGGAAGTGTGTGTTTATATGTATGCATGTACCCACATATGTGTGTGTGTATGTGTGTTTATGTCCTAACTCAACAGAGAATTCAGAATTAACTGGTTTGTTGCCACAGCTGTAGGTAGAACACTCCCAGGATGGATGTTAGTCATGCGAGCCTAAGAAGCTGCATTTGGATCCCTGGAAGCCAAGCAAGGCTGGACACAGCAGCATGCATATGGAATGCCAGAGCCCTGTGGTTAACAGGGGGCCAGAGACAGAAGCTTGAGGACGAGTTAGCCTGCAATATGAGGTCTAATCAGCAAAGAGAGACCCTGCCTCAAAAAAAAGGTACAAACATTAGCAGCGATGCCAGAGGCTGCCCTCAGACCCCCACACACTCACATGCATGTGAGAATAAATATATTTAACTGTTAAAACACTTGAATCCCATTAACAATACCCTCCCCAAACCTAGAAATAATTCTGACCAAGGAAGCAAAAGATACTTACAATGAAACAGTAAAACACATGAAGACACTGAGAGATGGAGAGACCTCCCATACCCACAGACTGGCACAATTATTATCATTAAACATGGTCATTTTAGCAAAAGCAATCTACAGATTCATTGCATTTCCCATCAAAACAGCAACAGCACTTTTTCAAAGGACTCAAAAAAAATTCCTAAAATTCATTTGATCCCTATTAGCCAAAGCAAAAGAGCAATGCTGGAGATGTCACCGCACCACAGAACCATGGTGGAAGGAACAGCATGGTGCTGGCATCCACATAAGGGTGCAGACTATATCCCATTCCCAGCAGAGGGACCAATAACATACACTAGCAAAGAGAAACTGCATCTATTTTAGACTAGAAAGCAACAAGTCTCAAATATTTTACATTGGTGTGGATTTTTATATATTAATAGAAAATTAAGGTTATATTTGTTACAATTACACACACACACACACACACACACACACACACACACACACCACTACATATATTTTAACTCTTGTGTAGGGTATTATACCTATTCAACATATTTAAAAGTGTAGGATAAAGTTCTAGTTCATGAAATGCAAGTTAACAGTTAGTCATCTATAAATAAACTTGTAGTCTTTTAGGTACTAATTTAGTTAATTACAGAAATAAGCTTTAATTTAGCCTTCTGTGTATGTTTTAAAGTTAAGCAGAAAGTAAATACCTAAAAACAAGCAATGCTTGTCTGTTTGGATATACTTTAGATAGATAGATGGTCCTCAAACCATGCTCTGCAGAATATGACATTGAAGATGTTCCAGTAATAAAAGGCTTTTCTGACAGAGAAGCATCAGCTCCTGGCAGCACCTTCATCCTCCTCTGAAGACGACAGTGGGCACTGAAGAACCTCCACCTGGAGTTTGCCTCAACTGTGCCAAAAATGACCACTGGGCAAAAACCTGCCATTACCTCTACTGCTGATAGCATGCTATCCAAACTGTGGACCCTCAGAACACCAGGATTGACCAACTTTGCCAAGACAAGGCAGGACAGTCCTTCAAAGATCCTGCTTCAGGAAAATGTCTGTCAAATTTTCTGGGCCTGACAGCTGAAGATGGATGCCCCATCACACAGAGGAACCTGGAATGACTATCCAGGTAGCCAACAATATGGCATGTCTCTAGATTTGGAAGCTGCTTGCTCTGCACTTCTGATTTACTTGAGTAATATTTACTCTTCTCCGGTTTCTGATGGGGTTGAAGATTGGACAGTTATAGTCTTAGAGTTATCCTTGTTGTCAGACACAGTTATATTGAGAGATATAAAAGCTTGTTGTGAAGAATCTAAGATGCCCATGTGAAAGCCTGAATAGTGACAGAAAGTGATTTAGGTAAAAATTTTGGAATCACCAAGATAAGAGAGATAGTGGAATTACTTTCTCCAAGACTGCCAAATACAAATAGACTAGACATCGTGATATAATTCTTACCAGATAGTTCTCAAAACTGCTCTTATTGTATATAGTTTTTAAAATATATTTTTATTAGATATTATCTTTATTTACATTTCATGTTATCCCTTTTCCTAGTTTCCCCTCCGAAAAATTCCCTATCCCCTCCTGCCCTCTCCCTGCTCCCCAACCCACCCACTCCCATTCCCAGTCCTGGCATTCCCCTATACTGGGGGATAGAACCTTCACAGGATGTAGGGCCTCACCTCCCATTGATGACACTCTAGGCCATCTTTTGCTACATATACAGCTAGAGCCACAAGTTCCACCATGTGTTTTCTTTGATTGGTGGTTTAGTTCCAAGGAGCTCTGGGGGTACTGGTTAATTCATATTTATGTACCTTCTGTGGGGCTTCAGACCCCTTCAGCTTCTTGGATTCTTTCTCTAGCTCCTTCATTGGGGAACTTGTGCTCCATCCAATGGATGATTGTGAGCATTAACTTCGGTATTTTCCAGGCACTGGCAGAGGCCTTCAGGAGACAGCTATATTAGGTTCATGTCAGCAGGCTCTTGTTGGAATTGGCCATAGTGTCTGGGTTTGGTGGGTTTTTTATGGAATGGATCCCCTAGTGGGGCAGTTTATATATGGTCATTCCTTCTGTCTCTGCCCCGAACTTTGTCTCTGTAACTCCTTAAATGGGTATTTTGTCCCCTTTCTGAGAAGGATTCTGAGCTTCTGAATAAATATCCACTAATCAGTGAGTGCATATCATGTATGTTCTTATGTAATTGGGTAACCTCACTCAAGAAGAAATCCTCCAGATCCATCCATTTGTCTAAGAATTTCACAAATTCGTTTTTAATAGCTGAGTAGTACTCCATTGTTTAAATTACCACATTTTCTGTATCCATTCCTCTGTTGAGAGACATCTGGGTTCATTCCAGCTTCTGACTATTACAAATAAGGCTACTATGAACATAGTGGAGCATGTGTCCTTATTACATGCTGGAGCATCTTCTGGCTATATGCCCAGTAGAGGTATTGCTGGATCTTCTGGTACTACTATGTCCAATTTTCTGAGGAACCTCCAACTGATTTCCAGAGTGGTTGTACCAGCTTGCAGTCCTACCAGCAATGGAGGAGTGTTCCTCTTTCTCCACATCTTCGCCAGCATCTGCTGTCATCTGAGTTTTTGATCTTAGCCATTCTGACTGGTGTGAGGTAGAATCTCAGGGTTGCTTTGATTTGCATTTCCCTGATGATTAAGGATGTTGAACATTTTTTAGATGCTTCTTGGCCATTTTGTATTCCCCAGTTGAGAATTCTTTGTTTACCCCATATTTGAGTAGGGTTGTTTTGGTTTTCTGTAGTCCAACTTTTTGAGTTCTTTATATATATTGGATATTAGCCCACTATCACATTTAGGATTGCTAAAGATCTTTTCTCAATCTGTTGGTTGCCTTTTGGTCTTATTGACAGTGTCCTTTGCCTAACAGAAGGTTTGCAATATTTTGAGGTCTCATTTGTCTATTCTTGATCTTATAGCACAAGCCATTGGTGTTCTGTTCAGGAATCTTTCCCCTGTGCCCGTATCTTCAAGGCTCTTCACCATTTTCTCCTATATAAGCTTGAGTGTGTGGTTTTATGTGGAGGTTTTTGATCCACTTAGACTTGAGCTTTGTACAAGGAGATAAGAATGGATCAATTCTTTGTATGACAAGAACTTCAAGTCTCTGAAGAAAGAAATTGAGGAAGATCTCAGAAGATGGAAGGATCTCCCATGCTCATGGATTGGCAGAATCAATATAGTAAAAATGGCTATCTTGCCAAAAGCTATCTACAGATTCAATGCAATCCCCATCAAAATTCCAACTCAATTCTTCACGGATCTAGAAAAGACAATTAGCNAAAAAAAAAAAAAAGAATGGATCAATTCGAATTCTTTTACATGCTAACCACCGGTTGAGCTAGCACCTTTTGTTGAAAATGCTGTCTTCTTTCCTCTTGGTTTTAGCTCCTTTATAAAAGATCAAGTGACCATAGGTGTGTGGGTTCATTTCTGGGTCTTCAATTCTCTTCCATTGATCAACCTGTCTGTTGCTGTACCAGTACCATGCAGTTTTTGCCACAATTGCTCTGTAGTACAGCTTGAGGTCAGGGATGGTGATTCCACCAGAGGTTCTTTTATTGTTGAGAATAGTTTTGACTATCCTAGGTTTTTTGTTATTCCAGATGAATTTGCGAACTGCCCTTTCTAACTCAGTGAAGAATTGAGTTGGAATTTTGATGGGGATTGCATTGAATCTGTAGATTGCTTTTGGCAAGATACCCATTTTTACTATATTAATCCTGCCAATCCATCTTTCCAACTTCTGAGATCTTCATTTCTTTCTTCATAGACTTGATTTCTTATCACACAGTTCTTTCATTTTCTTAGAGGCACATTTTTATATTATTTGTGACTATTGTGAAGGGTGTTGTTCCCCTAATTTATTTTCTCAGCCTGTTTAGCCTTTGTGTAGAGAAAGGCCACTGATATGAGTTAAATTTATATTCAGCTACTTCACTGAAGTTGTTTATCAGGTTTAGGAGTTCTCAGGGTGGAATTTTGGGGGTCACTTTTGTATACTATCATATCATCTGCAAATAGTGATAGTTTGACTTCTTCCTTTCTAAATGGTATTCCTTTCATCTCCTTTTGTTGTCTAATTTCTCTGGCTAGGACCTCAAGTACTGTATTGAATAGGTAGAAAGAGAATGGGCAGCCTTGTGTAGTCTTTGATTTTAGTGGGATTGCTTTGAGTTTCTCTCCATTTAGTTTGATGTTGGCTACTGGTTTGCTGCATATTGCTTTTATTATGTTTAGGAATGAGCCTTGAATCCCTGATCTTTCCAAGACTTTTATCATGAAGGGGTGTCGAATGCATTCTCAGCATCTAATGAGATGATCATGTGATTTTTGTCTTTGAGTTTGTTTATATAGTGAATTACATTAATGGATTTCCATATATTGGACCATCCTTGCATACCCAGGATGAAGCCTACTTGATCATGATGGATGATCGTTTTAATGTGTTCTTGGATTCAGTTTGCGAGGATTTTAGTGAGTATGTTTGCATCGATATTCATAAGGGAAATTGGTCTCAAGTTCTCTTTCTTTGTTGGGTCTTCATGTGATTTTGTTATCAGAGTAATTGTGGCTTCATAGCATGAATTGGGTAGAGTACCTTCTGTTTCTATTTTGTGGAATACTTTGAGGAGCATTGGAATTAGGTCCTCTTTAAAGGTCTGATAGAACTCTGCAGTGAACCCATCTGTTCCTGGGCTTTTTTTTGTTGTTGTTGTTGAGAGACTATTAATCACTGTGTCTATTTCTTTAGGGGATTTGAGACTGTTTAGGTTCTTAATCTGATCCTGAATTAACTTTGATGCGTTATCTGCCTAGAGAATTGTCCATTTTATCCAAATTTTCCAGTTCTGTTGAGTATAGGCTTTTGAAGTAGGATCTGATGATTTTATGGATTTCCTAAGACTCTGTTGTTTTATCTCCCTTTTCATTTCTGATTTTGTTAATTAGGATACTGTCCCTGTGGCCCCCCCCCCCCCCAGTTAGTCTGGCTAGGGGTTTATCTATCTTGTTGATTTTCTCAAAGAACCAGGTCCTCTTTTGGTGGATTCTTTGTATAGTTCTCTTTGTTTCCACTTGGTTGATTTCAGCCCAGAGTTTGATTATTTCCTGCTCTCTACTCCTCTTGGGTGAATTTGTTTCCTTTTGTTCTAGAGCTTTTAGGTGTACTGTCAAGCTTCTGGTGCCTGCTCATTCTAGCTTCTTTTTGGAGGCACTCAGAGATATGAATTTACCTCTTAGGAATGCTTTCATTGTGTCCCATAGTTTGGGTATGTTGTGGCTTCATTTCATTAAACTCTAAAAAGTCTTTAATTTCTTTATTTCTTCTTTTACTGAGTTATTGAGTAGATTGTTGTTCAGCTTCCATGTGTATTTGGGTTTTCTATTATTTATGTTGCTTTTGAAGATCGGCCTTAGTCCATGGTGATCTGATAGGGTGCATAGGATTATTTCAATATTTTTGTATCTGCTGAGGCCTGTTCATCAGTTTTGGAGAAGGTTCCATGAGGTGCTGAGAAGGTATATCCTTTTGTTTTAGGATGAAATGATCTACAGATATCTGTTAAAACCATTTGTTTCATAACTTCTGTTAGTTTTGCTGTGTCTCTGTTTAGTTTGTTTTTCCAGGATCTGTCCATTGAGGAGAGTGGGGTGTTGAGTCTCCCACTATTATTGTGTGAGGTGCAGTGTGTGCTTTGAGTTTTAACAAAGTTTCTTTAATGAATGTGGATGCTCTTGCATTTGGAGCATAGATGTTCAGGATGGAGAGTTCATCTTGTTAAATTTTACCTTCAACGAGTAAGAAGTGTCCCTCCTTATCTTTTTTGAGAACTTTAGTTTGAAAGTCGATTTTATTTGACATTAGAATGGCTACTCCTGTTTCTTTCTTGGGACCATTTGCTTGAAAAATTGTTTTCCAGACTTTTACTCTAAGGTAGTGTCTGTCTTTGTCCCTGAGGTGGGTTTCCTGTATGTAGCAAAAAGTTGGATCCTGTTTGTGTAACCAGTCTGTTAGTCTATGTGTTTTTATTGGGGAATTGAGTCCATTAATATTAAGGAAAAGTAATTGTTGCTTCCTGTTATTTTTGTTGCTAGAGTTGGAATTCTGTACATGTGGGTAATTTTTTTAAGTTTGTTAAAAGATTACTTGAGCTTAGTTTCCTTCTTTGTGTTGAAGTTTTCTCTTTATTATCCTTTGAAGGGTGGAATTTGTGGAAAGATACTGTGTGAATTTGGTTTTTCATGGCATACCTTGTTTTCTCCATCTATGGTAATTGAGAGTTTTGATGTGTATAGCAGCCTGAGCTGGCATTTGTGTTCTCTTAGGGTCTGTATGACAGATTTCCAGGATCTTCTGGCTTTCATAGTCTCTGGAGAGAAGTCAAGTGTAATTTTGATAGGTCTACCTTTATATGTTACTTGACCTTTTTCCCTTACTGCTTTTAATATTTTTCTTTGCTTTGTGCATTTGATGTTTTGATTATTATGTGACAGGAGGAATTTCTTTTCTGGTCCAACCTATTTGGAGTTCATGGGCATCTCTTTCTTTAGGTTAGGGAAATTTTCTTCTATAATTTTGTTGAAGATAATTACTGGCCCTTTAAGTTGGCAATCTTCCTTCTCATCTATACCAATTATCTTGGTTTAGTCTTCTCATTGTGTTTTGGGTTTCTTGGATGTTTTGGATTCAGATCTTTTTGCACTTCTCATTTTCTTTGATTGTTGTGTCAATGTTTTATATGGTATCTTCTGCACCTGAGATTCTCTCTTCTTTCTCTTGTATTCTGTTGGTTATACTTGCATCAATGTCTCCTGACTTCTTTCCTAGGTTTTCTATTTCCAGAGTGGTCTCTTTTTGTCATTTCTTTGTTTCTACTTCTACTTAGATCCTGGATGATTTTGTTCAATTCTTTCACCTAATTGGATGTGTTCTCCTGTATTTCTTTAAGTGATTTATTTATTTCCTTCCTATAGTTCTCCATCATCATCATGAGAAGTTACTTTATATTCATATCTTGCTTTTCTGGTGTGATGGTGTATCCAGGATTTGCTATGGTGGGAGAGTTTGGTTCTGATGATGCCTTGTAACCTTGGTTTTTGTGTCTTCTGTTCTTATGCTTGTGTCCTTGCTCCTGCTGTCACAGGCCCCTCACAATTGTTTTTGGATAGATGTTATATTCCACTCACCAGTGATCCTAAAATCCTGGATGTGCTAGGGTGCTGAGGCATGGAGAGTACTCTGGGGACCGTGAGACTGTCCACAGATTTAGCGTCCAAGGTGGCCCAGGGCTGACACCATCAGAAAGGACCTGAGCAGCTGGTTGGGTGGGTTTCCTATGTCCCTGGTCCTACTAGCACAGGCTCCTCACATTTGTTTTGGAATAGACGTTGCATTCCACTCACCAGTGATCCTAAGATCCTGAGGGTGCTAGGGTGCCTGTGGCATGGAGAGTCCTCTAGGGACTGTCAGCTGTATATAGTTTTTGATGTTGAGCAAAAGCCATTTATTGCACTAAAAGGGGGAGATGTTGGGTACACTGTATGAACGTATGTCTCTGTATATTCAGTTCTGTCCCAGCAGAGAGATAAACCCTGTCAGGAACTTGGTATTGATATTTCTATAGCCCACCACCATATTCTGTAAATATTCATTCTTCTTTACCTGCCTAAGTTAATCTGGAATTGTATCTGATTGGCTGTAAGAAAGATCTGATGGCCAATAAGTGGGCAGGAAGTGAAAGGCAGATCTTGTAGGCAGAGATTGGGATTCTGGGAGAAGAAATGAGATGTGGGGATTTAGCCAGCAGACACAGAGGTAAACTGATGAACCACAACAGAGCAGAGAGGTAGAGCTAGCCACCTGGCAGGATGTAGTGCCAGGAATACAGGTTAAGTATAGAGTATACAGGAGACTGCCCAGCAAAAGGGATACATTTTACAACATTAAAAAGCCTCTGTGTCATTATAGTACTTGTGGGTCTGGGATAGCCCTGTTATATGCATATGCACACATATATGCACACATGTGTGTTCATAAATAAATGGAAAAAATAATGAAAGAAGGAAATTCTTGGAGGAGAAAAGGGGAGATTAAGAGCTTTGTGTATGTTGCATGCATCTATTAAAAATTAATACATGATAATTTTAGGATCCAATTAAGTTTACTCTGACCTTAGATTTGTATATTTAATTTGCATTATTATTTTAATGGGGAGGCTTTGAGACATTTAAAAACAGCTCATTTTTAAATATAATATTTGATGAACCCAAATAGGCCACCTATCATGCCAAATAATATAATTCTGCCCATTTGTGCACTATATCTATGTCTGTGTGAGTACATAAGCATCTGTACTCAGTGTAAGTGTGTCCTTAAAGATATCGGCACTCAGATGATCTTTCAACCCAAGGACACCAACACGTCTAAGCCAGCCTTTAATGCATAAAGGGTGAGCAAGCATCCAGAGAAACCCATGCTGGTCACACTTCCCCTTCACACTTCATCTAAGGAGTGGGGGCTCTGCACCAGGGTCCCCGGATGCAGAAATCCTTCAATTGCTGCTACCAAACTTCTGGGGAAAGAAACTACTTCTGATTACATCTCTCCAGATGTCCTGCCAACCCCCCAACAGCTACCACAGAGATTAGAATGTGTATATTTATATGCATGTATATGTACACACACACACACACACACACACACACACACACACACACACACTCCTTTGCTATTTGGGAGGCCATCTTGACAGGTGGTCCTCCTCAGTTAGAGTCTCTCAAGGAAGCCAAGATGGCTCCTGAATACTGAGGGTCATGTCTTCTGCTCATCCAAGGCCAGTTCTGCCTCTCACTGCAGGTTGCATGTGCCCAGCCCTTGACTTTCCAATACCCTGACTCAGAAGTCTCATTGATGGCTATCTCCCTCTATCTTGAAGCTGGCTGATGCAGCTCAAATAAATGTTCAGCAGCCCAGGGCTAGTGATGGAGAGAAAGGATAGGGTGGGATGAGGTTGGAGCTGCTGGGGGTTTGGGGGGCAATGCTGTTTCTCAAATGTGACAGTGTGTGTATAGTTTGCTGTCACTTAGGTACTGTGATTCCTTCCTCCTGCACCACCTTATTAGTCATGGCATGCCACTCAACCAAGCAAAAATGGGCCGAGAAAGGTGATAGCCTAGCAGCTGAGGTTACGATGTGTCCCAGCCAGGCTGCCTTCAGAGCGTGCACTTTCCAATTTCCCTCAGGAACTTCTATCCACCACGTGGGCTCTGGCATCCCTGACAAGTTCAAATCCAAAGGGCAACAGAAATTCACTTCAGACTCCATAAACCAGGAGGGTGGATCTCAGCAGGACAAAACCTGGGAGCTCAGAGATTCTGTGGGGCTGTTCACCACCCTCTCCCTTTTCTGAATTTTGACTGATTTCCTGTCGGAGAAAGTGGGGAGTCTATGTGATGAGGAGAATGTCTTAAGTTCATATCATGTCCATACAGCAAGCACAGAGACAGGAAGTAGGCTCACCTGGCCGTGCTGGAAGAAAAGTCTTGGCCAATTAGGATCATGTGACTAGAGAAGTACTCTGATGGACCTAGACAGACAGAGTTATCCCTCCTTATACATAATTCTTAAGGATTTGTGCAGAAGACACTGAAAATGCGCTGCTCTGAAAAAGGGAGGGGCTGACAGGAACAGCCCTGGGGATGTCCCTGTCTCTGTCCTTTCCTAGAAATATGAGTAACACTTCTGTGAAGTCCATGACTTGGAAGGGTGCCTTTCAGGGTCCTCTGTGTATGGTGCCAACAGGACATGTCACTCACCCTTGCTGATGCTCTGACCTAGAAAGACAAAAGAAGGAATAATACTTCAGCTCTCTGAGTTCCAATTGTAGCTGTAGCTTGACTCAGTCTTCAGTGATGAGGAAGAGAGTGAGGGTCTAGGCTGCAGGGGTTGCAGGTAGATGCAGAAAGCTCTGTATGCACAATACAGCAACCTAGTGATGTATTCCATGAAGAAATAAGATGTTCTTGAGGAACTCTGAAGGGATGGACACACAGACATGTGAACTGGTGACAGTCCACAAGGCTGGAGAGAATAACATGAACACAGGAGGGGAGGCTGATCTCTCCATACCTCACAATGCTGGTCTTCTGAAACCATTTTAAAATATTGCCAACTTTAAAAACTATGAATCAGAAAGAAAGTGCTAGATTATAGATGAAAGATGATTAAGAAATAGGCTGGAGTAATGATAGACCCTGTCTTCAGAATGTCATGTCTTAGCATGAGATTTCTTTTCCAGCCTTTCCCAGACTCCCTAAAATAAACATATGGGCTCTCTCCCCACCTCCCTCCCCTCCCCTCCCCTCCTCTCNTCCTTTCTCTCCTCTCTTTCTCTCTGTTTAATGTATTTGTTTTAATTTGTATGCACTGATGTTTTGCCTACACATATGTCTGTGTGACGGTGTCAGATTCCCTGGAACTGGAGTTACAGACTCCAGTTGTTTGTTGAGTTGTGAGCTGCCATGTGGTTGCTGGGAACTGAACCCAGGACCTCTGGAAGAGCAGCCAGTGCTCTTAACCACTGAGTCATCTCTCCAGCCCCAGAGTATGGGGTTTTTGTTTGTTTTGTTTTACAGTGAAGGAAAAGAAACTAAAAATCTCTGAACTTGAAAAAGGATTTCCAGATTTATGATTTCTGCCATGTAAATGCGTCATTCAAATGATTGCTTAACTGTGATTATAAAAATAGCCCACCATTGATCTTCTCTTCCTTGCAAAGACAGGATCCATAGCACCCCTTCCATTAGAACCCAGCTCTGGGAACTAGCTAGCTAGCTAGCTCCTATGTGGGTGTCAGTCCAGCAGGAGCAGGGGCGTTGAGTTAGGCTTGCTTCTGAGAACAGGTTTCTGGTTCTGGATTTCTTCCCTGGAGAGAACAATATTGGTGTGCTCTGAACATCAATATTGACTACAAAAAAATGACCTTTCTGGGAGGGTTGCTCCCCTCTGGAGGAAGAAACACCAGCCCTGTGGCCTGCAGGCTTGTGCAGGAGCCCATTAGGTGGGGTGATGACTCTCACACTCAGCCAGTCCCCCTACCCTGAACCTGGTTGGGTGGTCAGGAAGCATTCCCTCAGAGAGAACCCAAAGGAACAGGGCCATCTTCACACATGAACCCAGGAGCTGGTGCCAGTGACTCTGGTCTACACTAGAGGGTGGTCTCCAGTCTAACAGCTCAGGCCTTCCTGATGTTCCTGTTTTCACTAGAAAGATGTTCTCTGGGAAGGGAGACAGCTAGCTATCCAGTGGAGGGATAGAAATACAGTGTGGCCTGTCACCTTGGCCTTGGCCAGAGAATCACATCGGCCAAGCCAGCCACCTGGTCTGCCTGGCCCTCCCACAAAGAAAGACCAAAACCAAAACGAGTGAGTGTCTTTGTTCTGGTTTGGGATGTGAGAGACAGTCTTCGGGGTTGTTGAGTTTGTTGACTCTTATAAAAGACATTTATAAATTTATTCTTATTACAGGAGTGCTTACTGCTTACTGATGCAGGGTGCAATCTCCAGACAGCTCCACATTAAAACTGGTCTCTCATATGTGTCCATAAATTATTGTCTGGCATTTGTTTAGCTGGCAAATGATCCCCGCCACACTCCTCTCTCCTTCCCCCCTCCTCTCTCCCTCTCCCCTCTCTGTCTCTCTGAATCAACTCAATTTCATAAACAAGAGGAGGAATTTCCTATTAATATGAGAGAGTGTCTAAGTTGGTCATTTGACAGAACTTTTCAGAGGGAACAAGCAGTCCTTCCATCTTGTTCATGTAAATCCTGCTCTCTTTTTAGAGTGAGACAGTTGTCAGCCCTGCCTCACAGGGTCAGTGGTGCTTCCTGTCTCTACCTTCCCATGTATATCACTCACTGCTTTGACCAAGGAGGAGGAGGAGCTTATCCAGGCATAAACATCTTTAGCAGGAAAGTAGCCTTTGTTGCTTCTGCTCTGACCTCAGAATTCTTTTCTTTTTTTTTTTTTTTTNGTTATTCTTCCACCTATAGGGTTGAAGACCCCTTTAGCTCCTTGGGTACTTTCTCTAGCTCCTTCTTCCTTGGGAACCCTGTGTTCCATCTAAAAGCTGACCGTGAGCTTCCGCCTCCATGTTTGCCAGGGATTGGTATGTTTTCCCCCGAGACCGCTATATCCGGGCCCTTTCAGCACCATCTTACTGGCATATGATACAGAATTCTTTTCTTAAAGCCCCCTCGTCTTGGAAAAAGTTAAATCGTGGTTATGCCCATTTCATTGGTAGACAGACCAGGATGGGTGTCGTGGTTCTGTGATGTCATTTGTGATTTACTGACCTTGGCATGTCATTTCACTATCCGAGATGGCTCCTCAAGTCCAGCCATCATCTCTACAAGCAAGCAGAAGAGTGGAAGAAGGACATATCCTGTGTTCAACACACAGTCAGACAGAGTTGTCTTGCTACATAACACCACTGGAGCATGCAGACTTGCATTCTCCAGCAATGCAATAGTCAGTTATACACAAATGTCACCCGAAAGGGAAGTGTGGATGTCAGAAAGCCACCAGTGACCTGTCTCAATGATGGATGACTCAAGCCACTCCCACCCTTGCTGAGGCCACATGGGTGCTACTTGGAGCATTCCTGCTTCGACACCTCTTTAGAACTGCCTTCTCTCTGGCTCCTCTTCCTCTGATTTGGGATCTGGAGAAGTTGGCTAACAGGTTGGTCTCTAGTGGGGCAGGAACAGACTGTCCAAGCTCCTGCCCCCTGAGAGCTGTGCCCTACAGCTGAAAATCACCTAGAGAACTTGGAAACAAAAAAACTGGAAAGTGTATCTGAGTCTTGCTTAACTCTTCCTCACTTGGGGCCCAGCACAAACACACCATCCCTGAGGAATGCCTGCCCCTACCTCCCCGGCAAGTACCGAAGGTAAGGACAAGGGGAGAGCTGCCCTGTCCAGCTCTAAAGGTGAAGCCCCATGTTTTCCTCATGATCATGCCAAGACTTGCTCTGACTTCCTGTTAACAACTATGCTACCATGTGTGTGCTATTGGTACTACTGTCACCCATTCACAGTGGGGGAACTACTACCTTGACCAAGAAAGACTTCAATACTGATAGAACAAGGTTTGAATCCCAGTGGGTTGGTCCTAGAATCAGAGAAGTAGCCATGACCTTCAGTGCTTTCTGGTATTATCTGGTGTGTAGGGGAGCTGTGCTTTCATGAGACTCTAACAGACACCCCAGAGTGAATGGCGTTAAATGGTTAGGAAGAAGATGGGTCAAATCAGGAAATGAACAGTCTTAGTGCAGACCTTCTCAGAGCCTTTAATTGGCTATGGTATATATCTCTGGGAGCCATTTTTTTTTTAACTTAGCTGACAATTTCCAGGTTGGAAAGCCACATGGAGCTGGAATGTCATAGATATGGCATGTGGAGGCCTGATGTGGCTTGTTTTGCTCTAGCGTCCAGTGGATGTCTTGTTTCACTGCTTGGATCTCTTTATAGACCACCTTCTATTTCAGTGACCCAGTCAGTGTGGGGAGTGGATTTGAATTGAGAGCATTATTCTGACACTTCATCTTCAGCAGTTGGAGGCTGGCTGTGTTGGATAAGCTGAGACTTGGTTGGAGTGTAGTTCCTAAGGGATGGAGGGTCCCCGAAGGTCTGTTAAACAAAGCCATGTAATACAAGCAGGAAACTCTGGAGACAAAGATGGCAGCATCTGTGATCCTCAACAAGGCATGAGGTCCAAGATGAAACTGAGCCACAGGAGGCAGGCAGACCCAATGGAGCAAAACGGGTGGCCAGGATATACAGGCTCTCAGACATAGTCAGTGTCCTCTTTCTACATGCAGGCCATTTGTTGTCATAGTGGCCAGCCCCAATGTCCTAGGCTTTCTGACATGGGAGGTCCTTAGTGCATAGATCACATGGTTCATGAAAGCCCAGTTCTCCACCCACACACAGGAGGGCCTCATACTCCCAAATCATCTGCAGGACCCAACTCGGGAGACCCTTGTGGTGCTCCACCTGGAAGACCCAGGACCTCTTTTCTGCCCTGGCTCATCCTATACTGAGTTCCTCTGGCACTTCTTCCCCATGTTGCCTGCACAGAAAGTCCTCACCTTCAATGTCAACTTAAGTTAAGATACCATGTGCCAAGAGGAACTATAAGGGGTAAAGGACATGGGGCCGTGGGGCCACAGACTCCTACAGCCTATATCCTCTCTAACCTTCCAAAGGTCCCGCTAGACCCAAACCACAGTCCATCTTCCCCCCAGGCAGCCCCAGAGCAGCGGGATAAACTGTTCTCATAGTGCCCACTATGGGAGTCACCCTCAAGGAAGGAATTAAGCCAAGCCCTGTCTGAGATGAAAGCAACACAGATGACACATGCCACTTTGTCACACGGTTCTTTATCTCCTCTCTGAACCTGGAATCTGGCCACTATGCACAATACCCAGGGGTCATCCCCTCCTCAAGGTGGCCTTTGCCTTACCACACACCACCTCTGGAATGTTTGGTGGTTACCAGTTCAATAACCATGCTCCAGTGACCCAGAACTCCTCAGGCATCTCTTCAGACCTCAAAGGACTTGACCCATACATACCACATGGGCTAGGACAGCACAATGGCTGCATGCACTCTGTTGTCGTTGCTCTACCTCACACACCCAGAACTGCACCCTCCTCTTGCTGCCAGTGTATGAGCATCTATGCCGGGGTGGAGGTCAAGGAAGGGCTCGCCCTGTGGAGGCCTGTCTTCTTTGCGGGGCAGAGGGCAGAAAAGGACTGTGAGCCTTGTCCACAAACTGGGTAGACATAGATGCTTCTGTCAGCCTGGGAGTCATCTACCAGCAAGCCCTTTGAAGATTGGTGGGATGGTTCTGAGGATAAAGGTGCTTGCTGCCAAGCTTGGTAGCCTAAGCTTGATTCCCATAACCCACATGGTGGAAGGAGAGACTTCTAACTGTACACACACATTGTCTCTCTCCATACCCCCTCCCTTCCTCCTCCCCCTTCCCCCTGTGGGCAGTCAATCAAAGAGCAATAGAGCAAACAGTCACTTAGCATGTCTGGGTCAACTGACTGTGTGTCTCTTAGGAGGGAGGGAGACCGACACATGGCCCTTAGGAGGTAGGGAGACTGACACACGGCCCAGGCTTCAAGCAAAGTATGCAGGTTTGAGCCTTCCTCCAGCTCACTCTTCCAAGGCCTGTGCTCTCATCTGGAAAGCCATGTTTATCCCTTACGTCTGGGACCTTTGTACTTGAACTCTGTAGTGTTGGTTCATCTGTGCTGCCTGCAGACTCTTACCACTTGATTTTCAGGTCATGGTCCACGCATGTGCATGGCCCCTAGCTCAGGGCTCACTGATCCAGGCCCTGCTCAACCATCGCCTGTGGCTGCCATATGGTCTTCCACCTGCACACAGCAGATCTCAGCATTCTTCATCTTAAAAGATGAGGAAATGGAAACCTGAAGACCGCAAGACATTGCCTAAGGTCAGCAGATGTCAGGATGAGGCGCCCTTAGGATGAAGGGTTCTTTATGGTTTGTAGTACTTAAAAGTGAAAAAAAATGTATTCATTCAAAAGATACTTTTTAAAGCAACAATTCTGCCAAGCATAGAGCCAGCTGTTGGGAAGTCCATAGTGCATCAGTGTACACAGGCTTACACCCCCAAGAGGTCTATTGTTTAGTAGACTGGCCTGTTATGAATAACTATGTTCTTCCAGGTCTAAAAGGAACTAGAAAGGCTGGGGTGGGACATGCACAGCACAGAAGTGTTCAGTTCTCTGCACTTTTCCATGGTGTATTTTTCATAACATTCTCTGATACCTGCACTTTATTTTTTGTTTTTTTAACTTATTTCTTGACAGTTTCACACATGCATATAATGAAGTTTGGTCTTTTCTGCCCATTACTATCCTCACCCTCCTTTTCCTCCTGCTGTGACCTTTCTTCCTAGCAATGCCCCCCAATCACTTCTGTGCCTTTTGTGCCTGTGACCAACTGAGTTTTATCACAGTTCTTGCATGAGTGTGTGTCTATGTGTTGGGGTGTTTACTATAGCATTGGCAACTTGTCATAGGTCATACCACTGTATAAAATGGCTACCACCATTAACTGTCCATCGATGATGGGAGGGGATGGGGGGACCTCAGGAGTCCTCCATCCTTCTGTGATGAAATGTTCTGTCTTGTGCAGGTAGTCTCAGGTTTGTACAGGACTGTTGGTCCTGTCTCCATCCTCCTGGGCACCTGCCAGACACTTCCCCTGTAGCATGCTTCAAAGTGAGGGCTGGTGTCAGTGTCCTGGCTTTTTTGCAGATGAGTTGATGGACATGCCACTTGACCACACCTCCATGTCCCCTCTGCTATACCCAGCTCCACACAGAGGACCATTGACCACCTGGCTAGGAGCTGAGGTGACATTCCCAGGGAATGTGGTGGCAGCCCTCAGGGATCTGAGAAGGCGTTTCCTAACAGACTAGCAATTCTCCCTTGGAACAGAAGAAATTCAGTCTCATCAAGGGCTTCTACTGTCCCTCTGTGACCAAAACAGCCCACACCCGCTCGCTGAACCCTCAGCCAGGCCCAAACATTAATTTTGTTACTGAACAGTGGAACAAACCAAAGTGGTTTTTTCCAGAAAAAAAAAAAGATCAACTTGACCCGGAGCTGAACCTGTATATTTTCTAAAACCCAGTGAAAGGAGCACGAATCAGACACAATACATTCTGCAAATAAAACCAGTGTTCACTCAGGGCTGTGTCTAAAATTGAAGAAAGAAAGAAAGAAAGAAAGAAAGAAAGAAAGAAAGAAAGAAAGAAAGAAAGAAAGAAAGAAAGAAAGAAAGAGAAAAGAGAAGAGGAAGGTGTGAGGAGAGTCCTGCCTCCTCCTCCCCTGCATGGTGCTGAAGGGAACACTCTGGAAGCTTCTAGACTGGTGCTTTATTTTCCAACACAGTGAGGGAGAAGCTGGGAGGTGGGAAGAGTGCTAGTTTACTTTAACTCCCTGGAAAGATGCATCCAAACTTCTCAGGGCACTCATCTCCTTCAAAGATACATCTGTGGCTATCGAGTGCCTACATGCATCAGGCAATAGAAGAGTTTGGGCTCTGGCTACAGACATGACACCAAGGCTTGGATGCCAGTCATGAAGAACAGTGTTTGTTAGCACCCACCCCACCTGGCACAACCCACCTGGGTCTTGTGCATGTTACATTCACAAAGTCCGATCTATATGCAGAGGAGGCCAGGCTTTGTGCTAGAGAGAGAGAAAGCTGGACCACCAGGCTCTACAATTCCCATTCCAGACCAGCTTCTCGGGCTCCCCTGAGGGTCCCAGAGCAGGCATGGAAAGGCCTGCCTGCTGAGGACAGCCATGATACACACTGGCCACCCTTGCCATTCCTTGCAGGGATGTGCAGTGTGGGTCATAGGCAGATAACCTACGAAATGATACATGAGCTACGACCACCAGCTCTGCACATATCCACAGTCCCTTCAGGTCCAAAGACCAAAGACCGATTCATTACACTTGCTCTAAAGGCCAAAGGATTACCCATATTGTAAGCAGCGGCTGCTTCTTGGGTGGGGGATGGAGAGCAGGAGCAGAGCCGGCATTGACTTCCTACTTTACATGGTTTCTTCCACCAGGACTCTTCATAAGAAAAATGTATACATTGTCTTCAGAGAACTTAAAATTACATATGCATATACGCAGATGGCAAGGCCCAGGGGAAAGGCAAAATTTTTATGGGTTTAACTGCATATAGTTGAAAATTTTAGCATGATGGTGGCGGTGCATGCCTTTAATCCCAGAACTCAGAAGGCAGAGGCAGTCAGATCTCTGTGAGTTCGAGGCCAGCCTAGTCTACAGAATGAGTTCCAGGACAGCCAGGGCTACACAGAAAAACTCTGTCTCAGAAAAAACAAAGCAAAACAAAACAAAACAAAAACAAAAACAAAAACAAAACCCCTTGTGTTTAATTTATAAAAGAAATTTAATTATGAAACTTACAAAATTATAAAATACAAAATTTATAAAAAGGAAACTTCATAACTGAAGAGATAGTCTTAGCTGGTAAAAAGCACTTGCTGACAAGTCTAAGAGGCTGAGTGGACCCCAGGACTCAATGAGTGGAAGGAGAGAACTGACCTCTACATATATGTCAGAGCATGGTAGCACATGTACACACAAACACACACACACACACACACACACAAACATATAAATAAATAAATGAACTAAATAGATAATTTAAAATTTTAAAGAAAACTTCTTTAAATTATATCAGAAGAGACTTTTTTTACAGTACACACAAAAGCTTAGAGTTACATGCAACAATTACTCAGTAAAAGCTAAGGACATATCCCTGTAGTAGAGCGCTTCCTCAGCACACACAGAGCCCTAGGTTTAACCCTCAACAACATCCAAAATAACTGCTCAGCGGAGATTACATTCAGGTAGACAAGAAGCGTGCACACGTTAGAAAACAGCACGAAATACAGATGCCACAGAGAAGCTACCAAAGCCAGGCAGCACTGTACCTGTCAGACTGGCAAACACTTCTAAATTTTCATCAGGTGTTTTGGTGGGAAGAAAGAGGGATAAACAGGTGCATATACTTTTGGTAAGGGTAAAATATTTTGGGATGACAATATGTTTGAGAAAATATAATCCCTTTTCAGATGCGAATAAATCTGGACATAGTAATTCCAATTTTAACCATTTGTCCATAAGGACATATTGGCTAAAGATAATCACATTTAAACATTCTACTACACAATGTTTGTAAAAGGGAAAAGTTGGAAACGGCCTGGCTGTCTAAACAGTGTGGACCCTTGACACCGCGGTACATTATAGAGATGCCAATGAGATGCTGGGACAGATGGCATGGATGACACAAACCGGCTCAGCGCAGATACAAGTGTGAGTTTCGTTTTTAATCTTGGCCAGAAGGCTGAGAAGCGATCAGAATTTCATGGTGACATTCCATTTTTTCCCCCTCTATGGGTCTCTGCTTTTTTTCATAATTAAAACAGTTGACTTTTCAAACTGAAAAATAGGCTCAGCTGAAACACAATCATATTTAAGTCATCAGTCAGGAGACAAACAACTTTAAATCGACGAGTTAGGAACCAATCACACATCAAACAAGACAAAGTGGTAGCGATTGTTCCAAGTGACCCTCTAATTAATCTTCTGTGTCTTCTCTGAGACCACAGCATCTGAGTTCATGCAGATGAGGTCACTGCATTGTGAAACTGCTGGACCAGAACAACAGTCTACAACTGTAACTCACTCACCCACAGATGAGAAGAAAATTAACTTGCTCCCTTATTTTCCTAGGAGAAAACCACACACTTCAAAGTTCAAGGTGGATGAAGCCAGGATGAAGGCAGAGTTCTGTGGCCTGGTTGTTCTGTTCTCCATGACACTGCTTTGTAATCCTGTGAAGTCTAAAAAAAAAAAAAAATAGGGATGCTTGCTTTTAAAGAGCAAGTCCTACTTGCACTGACTGCTGTGTGATGCCAGAAGAGAGCTCAAGTACAAGATGGGGGGGTGTCTGCATCACATTGTCTGTGTGGTTCTTTTAGGGTTGGAAACCACATTAGTAGGTAAGTGATCACACACACATAGCACATTGTGGTTGTACATACACCTGGTGCACAGTGGGTGCACAGTAAATGCTGACTGAATAATGCTGTCAGTAAAATTTGCTAGATCTCTTTTACAAGTTCCTTTTTAACCATGCCTCCTTACCCAGAAGTATCTCCCCACAGTCAGGCCAGCATATAACATTTAGGTAAAAAAGGCTAAAGCTGGTGGGACAGTAAAGGATAGGCAAAATGAAGCCCATGAGGAAAACACTGTCTCCCTTTAGAGAAGCCTCCCTAGACAGTCCACATCTCCAGAAAGAGTGAGCAACGTAGGTAAATCCTAACTTACTTCATGCTAGAGAAAAAGTCTCTCTGAACACTCAAGCTCATGGACAAGTGAGGGAGAGCATGTTTGCCCACGTGTCTAGATTTCTGCATCCGCTGCTTCCTTGTCCCTGTCCTTACCACCACCAGAGTTAGCAGGGGGTATCCCATGATAATAGTCCTGCTGTATCCTCTAGGGCAGTGGCTCTCAATGCTGCACCCCTTTAATAATACAGTTCCTCTGTGATGAGTCCCCAACCATAAAATTAATTTTGTAGCTACTTCATAACTAAGTTTGCTACTGTTATGAATCCTACTGTAAATATCTGATATACAGAATAACTGATATGCGACCCCCCCAAAGGGGTCATGACCCACAGCTTGAGAACCACTGCTCTGGGAACAGAGTCCACAACTCATGGCAGAAGCCTAAAACTGTAGAATACCAAACCCAATTTATATCAAGGTTTTCCTATCTGTGCCTACCTATAATAAAGCTTCGGGGACAGGTGAGATATAGAAATAAATAAATGATAACTCACCATAGAGATCAGTGACCTTACCATGCATTTTTTCCCCTGTAGTAAGTCAAAAATATTTTCTATTTTCACTCAAAGAGACTATGCTGGGACCGTGAAGTGATGTGAATCCCTTCATTACCTGCTCTTGTGCCTTCCAGTCATTATGAGGTCAAAGAAAGGTTGCTTAAACAGAAGCACCGTAACTGAAGCAGTGCTGGCAACCACAATGGCAGGTAGAAGCTACCATGGAGATGCGATGCAACGGGATGATTGACATCCTGGACAGCAGCAGTGGCTCAAAAGTTTGTCCTATCATTCAAAGTGGTGGGCAACTCAAAACTTAGAAATTTCTGGAATTTTCTGTTTCTTGTTTCCAACCAGCTTGTAAGCCATAGATAGCTAAATCCTCAAAAAGCCCAGCTGCGGCAGAAAGAGAATATTTTTGTGCCTTTCTATGATCCATACAGTAGACCCAAGAAGGCAATGGGGATTTTTTAAGGAAAATATTCTTTGTTGGATTTTAAACAACCTGGAACATTCTTCTTAACATTTGCCTATTTCCTACCAAATCACAGATAGCTAGAGCATAGTGGTATATGTAACACCCACGAGTAAAAATGTGCACAGAAAGTAGGTTCCAGAAGGCCTTTGGTGGTGGTGGTGGAGAACCAGATGAGAGTTGTCCAATGCAAAGATACTAAGTCATGGCAGCTTGTAAATATTCACAGTGTGGCTATGCTGGTGTAAGGGAGTCAGTCCAGCGGGTGGGCCATACAAAAATGGACAGAGAGAAAGGCTGTATGGCAAAGCAAGGGAAAATACTCAGTAAAGGACAGAGCTCAGAAAGACAAAAGCTTCTCAGCGTCTCTTTTTCCCAAACCAGGATGCCAGTATTTAATGACCAGACTGGTTTGGGAAGCAACAATTGCCAAGCACAAACTGTTTGAAAAGAACTGGAAGAGCAGGATTTATCATATGTTTTTGTCATTTATATACATGATGCTTGCTTTATTGGGCTAGAAGCCTAGCTTGTGCTACTTATACAGGGATTTATGTGTCTTTCAAATGGCTTTTGTATATATTTGTAAGCACTGGCTGGCCCTCTTTTGCCTATGAGCCACATGGACTGTGTGCTTGCTGAAGGAAAAGAAAAATGAGCGTCTGCCTTCTGAAAGCAAACATTCCCAAACACAGGCCATGCAGCTGTGGGGAGGAGGTTAGCAGAGGGTAGGCTGTGATCATGACTCCCTCAGACAACATCAAGGGACCCTCCTGGAAAGCCCCTGCAAAACCAAAGATGGCTATAAGTGAAAGCAAAGTGAGTAGACCCACTGGGAGTTGAAGACTGGGAATGATGCACAGTAGGTCAAATAATTCCAAGGTCTTTCCCTGGACATCTTCCATTCTGCACCCAAGAATAGAAGGCCAGAATGGATAGACCCTTAAATAGGAATTCCAAGCCTAGATGCATGGCGGAGTACAAGAGCCGGGCCGTTAACTGGACTGCTCACTCTTCCCAGGTCTCAGCATGTGGCAGAGGTGTTATATTCCTCCATCTTCCAGGGCAGAATGTTTATCTCTAGACATTAGAGGTCTGGGGAGCTTCCCTGGATGCTCCTTTTGAAAGCAATAATAAAATGGTCTTATTTATATGTCCCAGGAAAGCCATAACCCATTCGTGACACATGGCTCCAGACAGGTTACTTGCCAAGGTGCCAACTCACAAGAATCCCTTTCAAACATGCGTCTGAGTCAGGAAGGGGATGGAATGCTGTCATTTTCAGCACAGGTCAGAACTGAAGGGCATTATGCTAAGTGAAAGAAGCCAGGCCCAGACAGCCAGGTACCACATGACCTCATACACAGCATCTAGAAGAGCTGAGCTCATAGGAGTTAAGAATAGCCTGGTGGTTAGGGGAGGCCTGGGGGCAGCTCAGGAAGATTGCTCAGCGGGTACTAAGTCACAGTTAGACAGGAGAATGAGGTCTGGTGTTATCTTGTGTGGTATATAGCAGGACTGCCAACTGCAATGGCATGCTATTCACTTCACAGACACTAGAAGGAGGAGCGTGAATGTTTTCACCACTTAAAAAGGATAGATTTTTGAGGCAAATGACATGCTTGCTCTGATATGATTACACAGTGTATACATAAAACCTTCCACAGTCCATAAAGTTACAGTTTGATGTGTCAGTTTTAAAATGCTGCTCTCATGAGCCTGAGATCAGGGTGTGGGTCAGGATAAGAAGCATACCTCCAGCTCTGGACACGTGTCTCTTTTTTATGTCTCCCCATTTGTCAGCCAGACAATCCAGACTGGAAGAGACTCACGTTCTACTTTCACCTTCCTCAAAACTCTTTCATAAGCATCAGGGAAGCTGGGAACAGGCCCACTCAGATCTTCTGCTTGGGTCCTCAAGGTAGATAAGGGCATGACCAGTGAATCCTCTGGAAGGTAACTGTGGTAACCTTTTCTTTATGCCTTCCTTCTCTCTGAAAGAGCAACGTGTGTGTGTGTGTGTGTGTGTGTGTGTGTGTGTGTGTGTGTACATATATATATATGTATACATAGATCTCATAGAAACAGCCATGCAGGAAATTCAGGCAGCAAGTAGTGGTTAGGAGAGACAGCCTTGGCTGGCTGTAACAGGTTCCCTGATACCCTTGCTATTCTCCTCCCTGCAGAGGGAAAGCCTAGAGCCACAAGTTGCACTGGTTGAAGATCAGGCAGGTCCTCTACCCCTGAGTCTTCCATCCAGGACAAGGGCAAAGCTGTCATTGAGAAAGGCTACCTTGTTAATGAATCTGAATGTCAGGATTGCTGAGAGTCCACATTCAGGGTAGCCCCCCAACTGGACCACCTTGGATCAGGCTGGGACAAACCAAATGGTCATCTAGACCCATCTCCAATAGGAATCCTCAGAAGGGCTCATTCCTGGCCTATCACTGTATCTCAGCCATTCCTCTGTGTTCTGGGAGTCCTGGTGCAGCCTCAGGCTGCACACTCAAACTCCCTACCCTCTCTCATAAGGGAAAGTCACATGGCCCCTGACCCAGTTTCAGATAGGTGCCTGCTAATACTGGGACATCTTCCACTAGCTGGGGATAGTGGGTCACCCAAGTGGGAAAGAACCTCCATACAGGGAAAAAAGTGTGGGGTTTTTCCAGGCGCCTCTGAAAATTCTGACGGCCTTTGCACTGACGGCCTTTGCACCAAGCTTTCTTGGCTTCTTCATCCATGCCAAACCTTAACTGTGAAGGATCAAATGAGTAAACATAGGGGGAAAAAGTGTCTGTGAGTTCACTTTCTCAATGGGTGCCAGTTTAAGGTTATTCGTCTATAATTATCCTGATGTCTGGCCTGGACCAGATTGCACACACACTAAAGTCCCATGACATCCTTCCACAGGTAGGTAGTATTACAGGGTATGGCACTCTAACCAGTGGCTTTAATTGCTCAGAAACCCTAAGGATGACAGTGTTGCTTTGCCCAGACCAGAGAGTCAAGTGGACAGCTTCTCTATGAAGCTTAAGTCCTGACACATTTAGCAGGTAGATGATCTATGTGATTGATCAACAGGAAGGTTTTGTTTCAGTTTTCAAGTTGCACTTCCCATAAATCCACAAAACCATGAGAAATTTTCATTATTTTTTAATTCCTTAGCTAGACAAACCTTTATTCCCAATGGTTCATTCTAATTCAGAATTTCATGGAGAGGGAGCTGGAAACAACTGACAAGATACAGCTTATCTCAGGCCAAGCTGATGGAAAAGCTATCAGACAAGGAGGGCACCCTCTAGGTCACATGGTTCTCTAAGCCACACCCACCTGGGTATCCTGCGTTAAAGATGAGCCAATTCCTCAGCTGTCCAGCTGTCGCTTGTGTTCAGTTACTATAACAAGATGGCTTAGGAAGCTAGCTCGTGAAGGGGGAAAGGCTTAATTTTGGCTTATAGTTTCAGTTCATGGTTGGATGCTGTCATTGCTTCTAGGCTTGTAGTGAAGGTGCAGTCATAATGTGACATCTTCAGCGTGATAAGCTGCTTGCTTCAATGGAAACTTAGGAAGCACAGCAAGGGACAGGAAGGACCCGGTTCCCAACAGCCCTTCTGAAGGCAAGACCCCAGTGACCTAACAGCCTCCCACTAAACCTCACTCCTGACATCCTCACCACACCCCAGTGGCACCATAGCCTGGGAAGATCCTAACTATAACACCAACCTTGGCATTCCAAGAGCAACCCGTAAGGCTAACGAGGGAGATAGATACAGGAATGGAAATATATATACTACAATCTGAAGACTCCCTAATTCGAAACCCAAAACTGCTCACAGATCCAAAACTCTGAGCCTGAACATTGATGGCACCACAAGTGTAAAGGGGTACCCCTGATCTTGGATGTCAGTCAGTCAAAGCCAAACCCCAAAGCATGGCATAAAGTCACCTCAAGCCATGCATGGGAAACAAAGTGTGTGTTTAGACTTGGACCTCACCCCTGAAAGATTGCTTTAGATATGTGTTACTGTCCTGAAGAATAATAGAGAGATGCTCCTTACAGACATGTGTGTGGCATCCCTACCCTGCTGCAAGCATCCACCCTACGCAGACCAAGGCAGAGCCTTCACTCTCCTTCTTTAGGGGCTCAGGATCCTGCTGACCATCTCCCCCAGGTCCCTGCTCTTCCCAGGGTGAGGGGAAGATGGGAGTTGACATTGGAAATCTCAGCAAAAGCTGGTGTGACCTGAAGAAGACAGATCCACCTCAGGACTTCTGCTCAGCCTCCAACATTACTTAAAAGCCAGAGTGTTTTACATAAGAACTACATAAGAACTTGAATGTTCCTTCTTTTGAACAATTGCAAAAATGTGGTGACACCCAGCCCACATGCCAGCATGGTGACTCCAAGCTAAGGCTGAGGGGATGCTGTTCTCTTCTTCACCTCACGAAGGCACACATGCCTGTGCTGTGTGACCTCGATAGCTGTCATGATGATCTTTAACTAGCTGGGATTCTGGGTGTTGGCAGTGTCAATTGGACTCGGGGAAGCTGTCTTCCTTTGGTCTCACCTACATTTGCTCTTGTGGTCCAGTCAGAGACTGGGATACTGTTTGTCAAGGATACCCCAATTCTCTTTGTATGGTCTGTCCAGCTGGCTAGCCCAGGCTCTTTGCCAACGTATGTGTTCTTCCATCAGCAGGAGGGGGAAAGCCCCAGAAGGCAAGCGCTTTCTTGCCTCTGTTCCATGACTTTGATTCTCCTGTTGGTTAAGGCTAGACCTAACACCAGCTCAATTCTAGGGTTAAGGGAATGTGATGATACCCACGCTGTACACAGCTTCTACCAGCAAAGACTAAGTACACACACACACACACACACACACACACACACACACACACACACGGCACATGGGATGGCAGAGGAAAGCATAGTGCATGGGACCAGGGCAAACTCTACCAGCACTAGCTTCCGCGCCCTTTCCACGCCTGTTAAGATATGCAGTCCTATCTTCCCCGTGACTCCAAGAATCATCTGGATTTTTGTTGCTAAGGTGCCATGTCTGAAGTTGGGAATCTTCAAAAATTACACATGACTCCTCTGCTAAGAAACACACAGCCACAAGCTGCCTTCTCTGAGGCACAATGTCCAATTTAGGGTGATTCAGTTGGTGACATTTCAACTCCCTGGGGCTGTGTCAATGACACACACTCAATAATGGCACTTTGAATGTTGAACTTTGGCCTTTTCTTGGGCTAGTGGCACACAGCATGACACGCTCTCCTTGATTCTGTGCCAGAGCCACATGCCACCACTCCCAAGACCTCCCCTCCAAGTGAAACCCAGCCGAGGTCTTCTGGAGCCTGCACACACGCATTGCACATTTAACTTGATGTGTTTCAGCAGTCATACTGACACATTCAACAGTGGGATTGCTGAGATCCAACCCTGCCTTAAGCCATGGTGGATCTGTCCTCTTGTCAACAACTGAAGAGATCTAATCAATTGAAAGGAAACTTCTAAGTTACTACAACTATCAGGAATTAATTTTAAAAATTTAAATGCAGTTTTTAAACTGCCACGAGGAGTTGGATCTTCAGAATAGAGGACTTTGTACAACTTGATTGCTCTGATCTCTTATCATAAGCCTTTATAAACAAGGGGGTTTGGGGTAGACTGGTCTAGAATAAGAGACGCTAACGAGGTAAATGCAGTGCAGATGTGGTGTCCCTTCTCCACCAACATAGTTGGTGCAATGACCGGAGCCGTGCTGGCACCCAATGGCATCCATTGTGTTGTTAACTAGGCTAAGAGAGCCCGGTACCCCTACGGCCAGGTTCTGCACGTCTTCCAGGTCACCCGGCTCCGCCCAGCTTACCAGAGGCCCACCTACGACCAGCCCACCTGCTCAACCTGTGAGATGTCATGAGACTTCAGGGTTCCTGCCAAACTCCAGAATGCCTGCACAGAAGACTGGGGGCGGGGTTTCCCTTCCTTTATCCCCAAATGCTTGTCCACCATTAAACAGTCGTTCTAAGCAGAAGCAACCATGTAGCCTCGGAGTTCTTTTTTCTTCCCCCACTCCCTTAGTTTCATTTCAGCTTCGGGCCAATCCTCCAGGAACTCCGTCCACTGTGGGCAGTGGACCCCAACATGCAGAAGACATGACTGAATTCTAATCCCTGAAAAAACGCAGACCTCAGCCACAACAACATCTGGGGAAAGTGACAGGCAATCCCAGGGCATGTGTGCTGCTCAGTCAGGGTAATGAGTGCTCCACGTGTAGACAACAATGTTCTTCAAGAAAGCATGTACTCAAGTGTCTATGCTTTCTTCCACTCACTAAAACACTGTTTTTCTGCTCCAGGCTCCCTTTCTGTAAGGTCGGCCTTTAGTAGGTCCAGGTCGGTGGGTTCAATTGACAGCAGACTGACCAAGTGTCTACACTGACCATATGCAGGATTTTGTTATTCCCTAAACTGTACAACAGGACAGCCACTTTCACAGCATCCGCTTAGCGCCAGGCAGAAGACAGCATCTAAAGAGGTTTTAGAGTACACGGGAGGACATTAGAGGTTGTAAAGGAGTACCACTCCATTTTATACGTGGGACTGCAGCATTTGCAGATTTTGCTGACTGTAGGGAGTGCCGGAACCATGTTCCTGGAGCAGCAACAGACAACCATACTTCGCTCATCTGTACTGCCAGGCAAGGACCCACAAGTCCTGCTGCAAATTTTTCCAAAATGGGATGTGGTGGGGGAGCACCAGGCTGGAGGGACAAACACTTGTTGCTTCTTGCTCCTTCCTGTCCCCGCTCTGTCCCCAGCACTAACCTTCCCTCCCTGGTGGCTGTAGTGCTTTCCTAGAGCAACAGCTGCATCCAGCTGCTGAGGTCCAGCCCCCAGTTCCTAAGCCACCAAGCCCCATGCTTGTCTGCAGGGACACAGAGCAACTCATGCCCTTTTCTTCCAGTCCTTGGACTAGTAGCCACTTCTTAATAATTTTCTTGTTGGCTTATTTAGGGATCCCTTTGACTCTACCAGTTATCTGGATAACAGTCTTATGCTTACTTAACAGGTTATAGACACACATATAGTCCACACATATAGTATGTAGTTTCAGTTAGATGAGTTTTTTTTAAAGCAGTCAAAGATATTAATAATTATCCCTCTCAAGAGATACTGCCTAGTCTCACAAATATTATTATAGCATATTGTAAAAATTGTTCTATTTTATTATTAGTGTTTGCTATTAATCTCTTACTGGGTCTAACTCATAAATTTGACTTTACCATAGGCATGTATGTATAGAAACAAAGACAGTCCACACCAGGCTCAGTTCTCTCTACAGCTTTTTGTACCAACTAGAGATGTTAGAGTGTACTCCTTGAAGATAAGGGTTACCATGGGGTAGTAAATTCACTCCATCTAAATAACATGCAGAGTTTCTATCTTCAAAACATATAATGACATATGGTGTTTTAAAAAGTTTAGTCAAAAGAAAAAGTAGATATGTAAGTATCTGTGCATAGATAAATAGATAGATCATATACATGAACATACATGTATAACTACACAAAGGAAATAGGATAAAATGTTGAATTAGATTCAATAGGGTGACCCAGCACTGAATTATTGGATTGTGCTTTTGACTTTTCTATGAATTAAAATGTTCCATGTTAAAATGTTGAAAAGAAAGAAAAAAAAATACCCATTCACTGCTTAGGGTCTTGTGAGTGTCAAAACTGAGATTCCAGCTCACCATTTTCTTAAGTTTACCTGCCACTGCCTGGAAGTCCCTTCCCCCAGGGGAAGACTCAAGTGGATGTGAGAGGCAAGGCAGGACCTGTGTGGACAGCTAGCCTCAAGTCGACCCTATATAGTAGACTTGACCCAGCCTGAATCCAATCTGGGGAGGTACAAGAAATCCTCAAATGTTGTCTCTGTCTAAGAGGAAGAGACCACCCCAAGGTGTCTTCAAATTCAGAAAAATTCCACTTTTGACTTACAGGCAATTCCAGGTTTCTGACTTCAATCCCTTGTGCTCTTTGTATGTTCCTTCCACAGAGGCCCCTTCACTGTGAGCAGAAACCTCACTTGCATCTCAGAGGAGAGCTCTGCATGCCTCTCTTATAGACGCTGCCAAGACCCAGTCCACCTTCCTGCTCTGACCTGATTGCTGTCTTTATTTCCCTCCATGCCTCTGACTGCAGCTCCACATTTGATCTTGATATCAATATCCTGTGTTGTGCTGGGTTTCCATCTATAGCCATATATGCTCTGTTTTCTTTCCTTCGCTGTTAGAGTTTTTGGTGAGCTGAGTTGATATCTTGATATGGCTTTTTAAAGAAAAACATTTGGGCCAAGCATGATGGTACAGGCTTATAAGCCCAGCTCTTGGGAGGCTATGGCAAAAAGAATCCAGGTGGAAGGCTAGGAAGACCTCATCTCAAATGAGAATGAAGCTAGGCATAGTGGTGTACACTTTAATTCCAGCATCAGTGAAGCAGAAGCAAGTGGATCTTTGTGAGATCAAGGCCAGCCTGGTCTATATAATGAGATGGTCTATATAATGAGATGGTACAATAAAATAAATAGCATACAATAAATACAATACAATAAAATAATAGCATAACACAGAATGTTTACTTCAGCCCTGATAAAATTTGATTGACAAGAACTGTTAGTGTGAACTCTAATCAGACCCTTCAGGAGAAGCCAGGAAATCATCATCCTATCTCTGAAGGCCTCTTGCAATGGCTGCAAGTGAAAGAGTAGCCCCAAGACAAGCAACAGACTCACCCAGGAGAGGGCTGAGAAGTGGAGAGCTACTGCCTGAGGCTTGCTCCATTCCCTCACATAGGAACCACCTTTCTCATTTGACCAGCTTTCCAAAAGCCTTTGCCCCCGTGAGGGCCATCTGCACAGCTTCATGCTTTACAGAGCTGGTCTACACCAGTGAAAACAAGTGGCTGTTGGCACTGCTTGTTCTGTGTAAAAGCAAAACCTCTGAGAGGTATAAGAAGATGCCTTCCTACGTGATTAGTCAGTCACAGAACTAGACAGCAGTATCAAGTAAAATTTTGAATACATACCTCATGATCAAGATATCCCATATTTAGTCCGTTACAGATGCCCAAGGAGTGTGTTCCAGAGTGGTCGCTGAAACTTTCTTGGAATAGGAATAAGCTGAAAATAGTGGCAACATCTGTCGGTATGGCCATGAGTATATAGTCGTTCTGCTAAATGCCCAGAAGAGTAATAGTGAAAAAGGATAAGGTAGAAAAAAACCAGAGACAAAACTGCAATGCACACACTAGCAGGCGGACATGTTCTGCAATACTGTTCGCTACTAAAGAAAACTAGAGTGCCTTAAAGGAATGACTGACTTCGAGGCTGGGAGAGGAAAGTACGAGATAAACCAGGAACATGTTGTGATGCCAGAAGCAAAGAAAGACTCAAAGCCTATGGGAATGTCACAGGGACAGAAGAAGGAGCTCCTGTTGGCCAAACATAGAACACAGAGAACCAAAATAAACAAGCAGAGTGCGCCATCCCTCCCACATGAGCCCCACATCTGTAGATGCAACAGACCTTAGCATTTCTAGGTTATTGGGCATTATAAGTGATCAAGAAGTGGTCTAAAGTATAGGACAGGCATGGAAGAGATACAGATTGCATGCGGTGTTAGGAGCTGATATCTCAGGGGCTCCTGGAACCACCTCTTCACAGATACCAAGAAATAACTATAGTAAGTTATAGTCCGTTTACATTCTAGCATCTATGGGTCCATAATAAATCAATAAACAAATACATGGAGGAGAAAACAGAACTCATGCTTATAGCACAGTGCCAAGACCACTGGCACTCTCGCAAAATGATGGAAAAATCATTACTCTGCAACAATTGTCAAAACGATTGGCCTTAACAAGGCTCAACAATGGAGGCCGAACATTAGAAAAAGGTTGGTGAGAAGCTGTGTGGGAGAAGTGAGTCAGAACAGCCTGACTAGCAGCCTACAATAGATTATGCATGTGCAGAGCAGCAGAAAATCTGTATTTACTAACCCTGGAACCTGTCTGTCACCCAGATATGAACAAAGACAGAGCATATGACCAGGGCAGCCAATTGGCTGGTGCCAGCTGCGGCAGGATGAGCAGTTACCGACCCAATCTTTTCATTGGTCTTTTTATTGGTCTTTTCATTGTGTCCTGGATTTCCTGAATGTTTTAAGTTAGGATCTTTTTACATTTTGCATTTTCTGCAATACTGTTCCCTATCCCTATCTGCAATACTGTTCGTTACTAAAGAAAACTAGAGTGCCTTAAAAGAATGGTTGACTTCGGGGCTGGGAGAGGAAAGTACGAGATAAACCAGGAACATATTGTGATGCCAGAAGTAAAGAAAGACTCAAAGCCTATGGGAATGTCATAGGGACAGGGGAAGGAGCTCCTGTTGGCCAAACATAGATCAAACATAATACAGATAAGGAACGTGGGTGAAGGGTATAAAGGCACTCCTCACTACAACAACAAACAAGCTGCACAGTAGAGCGAGGACAGACCACAGAAGCAACAGAGCTCCTCTGACATGGTCCTATGGGCCTCAGCCAGGAGGTGGAGCTGATCCTCAGTCCTCTGTGCACTTCCCTGCCAGAGGAGAGCTTGCCTCCAGGAAGGGCTCTGACCCCCTGGATTCAGGTGAGATCACCATTTTCTCTCTGGGATCTCTCTAAGGCAGGTCTGTGCAAGAGAACACAGGCAACAGAGCTTCTAGGACAGGGTCCTACAGGCCCACATTTGCTGCCAGGAGTGGGGTTGTTCCGCAGCTTTCCGTGCATTGGTCTTGCCAGGAGAGAGCTGGTTTCTCAGGAGTGCTGACACAAACTAACAGACTCACAGGAGGAAAAAGCTCCAGCCAGAGACAGCTAGAACATCTAATACCAGAGATTACCAGATGGCAGAAAAACAAACATACAAATCTTACCAACAGAAACCAAGTCTACTTGGCATCATCAAAACCCAGTACTCCCACAAGAGCGAGTCCTGGATACCCCAACACACCAGAAAAGCAAAACTTTTGTTTAAAATTATATCTCATGAAGGTGGTAGATGATTTTGAAAATGACATTAATAACTTCCTAAAAAAATACAGGAGAACATATCTAAACAGGTAGAAGTCATTAAAGAGGAAACACAAAATTCCCTTAAAGAATTACAGGAAAACACAAACAAACAGGTGAAGAAATTGAACAAAACCATCCATCTAAAAATGGAAGTAGAAATAATAAAGAAATCACAAAGGAAGACAGGTCTGGAGATAGAAATCCTAGGAAACAAATCAGGAGGCATAGATGCAAACATCAGCAACAGAATACAAGATATGGAAAACAGAATCTCAGGTGGAGAAGATTCCATAGAAAACATGGACACAACAATCAAAGAAAATGCAAAATGCAAAAAGATCCTAACTCAAAACATTCACGAAATCCAGGACACAATAAAAAGACCAAACCTAAGGATAATAGGAATAGATGAGAATGAAGATTATCAACTTAAAGGGCCAGTAAATATCTTCAATAAAATTATAGAAGAAAACTTCCCTAACCTAAAGAGAGAAATGCCCATGAATGTACAAGAAGCCTACAGAACTCCAAATAGACTGGACCAGAAAAGAAATTCCTCCTGAAACATAATCAAAACATCAAATGCACTAAATAAAGATAGAATATTAAAAGCAGTAAAGGGAAAAGGTCAAGTAACAAAATAAGACAGACCTATTCGAATTACACCAGACATCTCACCAGAGACTATGAAAGCCAGAAGATCCTGCATAGATGTTATACAGACCCTAAGAGAACACAAATGCCAGCCCAGACTACTATACCCAACAAAATACTCAATTACCATAGATGGAGAAACCAAGGTATGCTATGGCAAAACCAAATTCACACAATATCTTTCCACAAATAAAGCCCTTCAAAGGACAATAAAGGGAAACTCCAACACAAGGGGGGAAACTATAGCCTAGAAAAAGCAATAAAGTAATCCTTCAACAAACCTAAAAGAAGATAGCCACAAGAACAGAATCCCAACAAAAATAACAAGAAGCAACAATTAGTTTTACTTAATAGCTCTTAAATGGACTCAATTCTCCAATAAAAAAGACATAGACTAACAGACTGACTACGTAAACAGGACCCAACATTTTGCTGCATACAGGAAACTCACATCAGTGACAAAGACAGACACAACCTCAGAGTAAAAGGCTGGAAAAAAAATTTCCAGGCAAATGGTCCCAAGAAACAAGTTGGAGTAGCCATTCTAATATAGAATAAAATCAAATTTCAACCTAAAGTTATCAAAAAAGACAAGGAAGGGCACTTCATACTCAAAGGTAAAAATCTACCAAGATGAATTCTCAATTTTGAACATCTATGCTCCAAATGCAAGGGCATCCACATTCATTAAAGAAACTTTAGTAAGCTCAAAGCACAAATCACACTTCACACAATAATAGTGGGAGACTTCAACACCCCACTCTCCTCAATGGACAGATCCTGGAAAAACAAACTAAAAAGAGACTCAATAAAACTAACAGAAGTTATGAAACAAATGGATTAAACAGATATCTATAGAACATTTTATCCTAAAACAAAATTATATACCTTCTCAGCATCTCATGGTTCCTTCTCCAAAACTGACAATACAATTAGTCTCAAAACAGGCCTCAACTGATACAAAATATTGAAATAATCCCATGCATCCTATTACATCACCATGGACTACGGCTGATCTTCAAAAGCAACATTAATAATATAAAGCCAACATTCATGTGGTAGTTGAACAACACTCAAAGAAGAAAAAAAAAATTAAAGACACTTTAGAGTTTGATGAAATGAAGCCACAATATACCTAAACTTGTGGGACACAATGAAAGCATTCCTAAGAGGAAAACTCATATCTCTGAGTACCTCCAAAATGAAACTGAAGAGAGCATAAACTAGCAGCTTGACAGCACACCTAAAAGCTCTAGTACAAAAGGAAACAAATTCACCCAAGAGGAGTAGAGAGCTGGAAATAATCAAACTCTGGGCTAAATCTACCAAGTGGAGACAAAGAGAACTATACAAAGAATCAACCAAACCAGGAGCTGGTTCTTTGAGAAAATCAACAAGATAGATAAACCCTTAGCCAGACTAACTAGAGGGACAGTATCCTAATTAACAAAATCAGAAATGAAAAGGGAGATATAACAACAGAATCTGAGAAAATCCAAAAAAAATCATCAGATCCCACTGCAAAAGCCTATACTTAAGAAAATTGGAAAATCTGGAAGAAATGGACAATTTTCTAGACAGATACCAGGTACCAAAGTTAATTCAGGATCAGATTAAGAATCTAAACAGTCACATATGGCCTAAAGAAATAGACACAGTGATTAATAGTCTCCCAACCAAAAAAAAGCCCAGGACCAGATAGGTTTAGTGCAGAGTTGTATCAGACCTTTAAAGAGAATTTAATTCCAATACTCCTCAAACTATTCCACAAAATAGAAACAGAAGATACTCTATCCAATTCATTCTAAGAAGCCACAATTACTCTGATGCCTAAACCACACAAAGACCCAATAAAGAAAGAGAACTTCAGACTAATTTTCCTTATGAATATCGATGCAAAAAAAAAAAAACCTCAATAAAATTCTCAGAAACTGAGTCCAAGTACACGTCAAAATGATCAAAACAATCATCCATCATGATCCAGTAGGCTTCATCCCAGGGATGCAAGGATGGTCCAATATATGAAAATCCATCAACACAATCCACTATATAAATAAAATCAATGACAAAAAAACACATGATCATCTCATTAGATGCTGAGAAAGCATTTGACAAAATCCAACATCTATTCATAATAAAAGTCTTGGAACGTTCAGGAATGCAAGGCCCATACCTAAATATAATGAAAGCAATATACAGCAAACCAGTAGCCAACATTAAACTAAATGGAGAGAACCTGGAAGCAACCCCATTAAAGTCAGGAACTACACAAGGCTGCCTACTCTCTCTCTAGCTATTAAATATAGGACTTGAAGTCTTAGCCAAAGCAATTAAACAAAAGGAAATAAAAATATATCAATTGGAAAGGAAGAAGTCAAACTGTAAGATCAAACCAGAAATACCCCTATTTCAAACACGGGCTGTTCGTGCACCCCACGAATCACGAGACCTGTCTTGATGCAAAAAGCAAGAGGATTTTTAATCAGAGCTCCGGGACAACCCATATCCCACGCAGGGGACAGGGGGGTCGACCTCATGGCTCGAAATTAGGAGCTTTTATAACAATGGGGTAGGGGGGTTGGGGAAATTGGCGCGGTTTCACATGATTGGCTAGTTTAAACATCAGCAAGATACCCAGGTAGGGGACAAGGGGGGGGGAAGGGGGAGGCAATCTACCTAACAATTAAGTCATGTGCTACCTTAGGCAACCTCCTGGGGCATTGAGACATTCCACAGAGATATTCAGAGGGCGTTGGCTATTCTGTGATTGTTCCAGGAAAGGCTTGCCCGTACCTAGAGTCATCGGTTAGTTTAAAGGTTCACTTTCCCTCCTGACACAAGGGACTCTATTTTGTCTTTGGTTACGTACTACTCTTTCAAAACTATCACTATTTGCAGATGATATGATAGTATATATAAGTGACCCTAAAGATTCCACCAGAAACTCCTAAACCTGATAAACAGCTTCAGTGCAGTAGCTGGATATAAAATTAACTCAAACAAATCAGTGGCCTTTCTCTACACAAAGGGTAAACAGGCTGAGAAAGAAATTAGGGAAACAACACCCTTCACAATAGTCACAAATAATATAAAATACCTTGGTGTGACTCTTACTAAGGAAGTGAAAGATCTGTATGATAAGAACTTCAAGTCTTTGAAGAAAGCAATGAAGATCTCAGAGTTGGAAAGATCTTCCATGCTCATGAATTGGCAGGATTAATATAGTAAAAATGGGTATCTTGCCAAAAGCAATCTACAGATTCAATGCAACCTCCATCAAAATTCCAACTCAATTCTTCAGAGTTAGAAAGGGTAATTTGCAAATTCATCTGGAATAACAAAAAACTTAGGATAGTAAAAACTATTCTCAACAATAAAAGAACCTCTGGTAGAATCACCATGCCTGACCTCAAGTTGTACTAGAGAGAAATTGTGGGGAAAAAAAAAAAACCTGCATGGTACTGGTACAGCAACAGACAGGTAGATCAATGGAATAGAATTGAAGACCCAGAAATGAACCCACACACCTGCCGCAGATGCTCTGGGTCCCTTTGTCTGCATGGATCGAGTTCTCTGGAGCAAGTGCGCAAGGATTCTGCGAAAGTGGGTGACAAACAGAGACCACACAAGAGGGAGTGTTGATCGGAATGTAATTTGTCAAATCGAGCATCAGACTTTTATACATAGGAAAGTTAAGTGACATACTGGCAGGATACAATGAAGTTACTAGATTCTTTTTTTTTTTTTTTTTTTTTGGTTTTTCGAGACCGGGTTTCTCTGTATAGCCCTGGCTGTCCTGGAACTCACTCTGTAGACCAGGCTGGCCTCAAACTCAGAAATCCGCCTGCCTCTGCCTCCCGAGTGCTGGGATTAAAGGCGTGCGCCACCACGCCCGGCAGGTTACTAGATTCTTACACAAAACAAAGGAATGCAGACACAGAAAGGACTGGCAGGAACCAACTGGGATAAGATTCAATGTTAAACAATTAGGATCAAAACCAGCTCCACCTAAGGTCCACTTAATCTTAGAAGCCATAGTTCCTGTTGTAGACTATTGTATAGTCCACCTTTCCCTTAGACAATTGTAAATACTTGTATCTGGTGTAATTCAGTTAGCTGTAGTTCTAAGTATCTAGTCTGGTTCCTCCTCAGACCACAAACTTCCTTATTCATAGATAGTGCTGAATTCCTTTGTAGGGCAATGATTTAGCTATTTACGCCCAAGGTTAGATCAAGGACTGCCTAGAATCTAGCCTAGCTATATGTAAAAAATTCAATCTTTAGAAGCACTTATAATGAAGCAATATTAAGGGAAAGCACACAGTTCTGTTTACCAACTAAAGCAAGGACATTAGAGCATTCTTTATACAGGATGCCACAATTGCAGGAGACTAAGTTTCCGTGAACTTTTTGCCTGGGGACCGCGCCCAGACTTTCCCCGCCTTTTAGGTGGGTCGCTACTGGAGTGGATGTAGCACACACCTATGGTCACTTGATCTTTGACAAAGGAGCTAAAACCATCCAGTGGAAAGAAGACAGCATCTTCAACAAATGGTGCTGGCTCAACTGGTGGTTAGCATGTAAAAAGAATGAGAATTGATCCATTCTTATCTCTTTGTACAAAGGTCAAGTCTTAGTGGATCAAGGAACTCCACATAAACCCTGAGACACTGAAACTTATATAGGAGAAAGTGGAGAAGAGCTTTGAAAATATGGGCACAAGGGAAAAATTCCTGAACAGAACACCAATGGCTTGTCCTGTAAGTTCAAGAATTGACAAATGGGACCTCATAAAATTGCAAAGCTTTTGTAAGGCAAAGGACACTGTAAATAAGACCAAAAGGCAGGCAGCCAACAGACTGGGGAAAGATACTTAGCAACCTAAATCCGATAGGGGGCTAATATCATATATATATATATCAAAAAGTTTGACTTCAGAAAATCAAATAACCCTATTAAAAAAATGGAGTAGAAAGGTAAACAAAGAATTCTCAACTGAGGAATACCAACTGGCTGAAAAGCACCTAAAAATGTTCAACATCCTTAATCATCAGGGAAATGCAAATCAAAACAACCCTGAGATTCCACCTCATACCAGTCAGAATGGCTAAGATCAAAAATTCAGGTGAC
The DNA here is from genome assembly GCA_902729485.2 of Mus minutoides. Taxonomy (NCBI): domain Eukaryota; kingdom Metazoa; phylum Chordata; class Mammalia; order Rodentia; family Muridae; genus Mus; species Mus minutoides. The sequence continues at coordinate 1,419,376 of LR749649.1, forward strand.
AGCAGATGCTGGCGATGATGTGGAGAAAGAGGAACACTCCTCTGTTGCTGGTGGGATTGCAAGCTGGTACAACCACTCTGGAAATCAATTTGGTGGTTCCTCAGAAAATTGGACATAGCCTGTGCATATACCCAGAAGATGCCTCAACTTGTAATAAGGACATATGCTCCACTATGTTTATAGCAGCCTTATTTATAATAGTCAGAAGCTGGATCGAACCCAGATGTCTCTCAACATAGGAATGGGTATAGAAAAAAAAAGTGGTACATTTACACAATGGAGTACTACTTAGCTATTAAAAATAATGAATTTATGAAACTCTTAGGCAAATGGATGGATCTGGAGGATATTATCCTGAGTGAGGTAACCCAATCACAAAAGAACATATATGATATTCACTCACTGATAAGTGGGTATTAGCCCAGGAACTCTGAATACCCAAGATCCAATTTGCAAAACACATGAAACTCAAGAAGAAAGAAGACCAAAGTGTGGATACTTCGTTCCTTCTTCGAATGGGGAACAAAATACCCATGGAAGGAGTTACAGTGACAAAGTTCACAGCAGAGACTGAAAGAACGACCATACAGAGACTGCCCCACTTGGGGATCCACCCCATAAACAACCACCAAACCCAGTCACTAAGCAGATGCCAACAAGATTTTGTTGACAGGTGCCTGATATAGCTGTCTCCTGTTAGGCTCTGCCAGTGCCTGGAAAATACAGAAGTGGGTGTTCACAGTCATCCATTGTACAGAGCACAGCGTCCCCACTGAAGGAGCTAGAGAAAGTACCAAAGGAGCTGAAGGGGTTTGCAGCCCCATAGGAGCAACTACAATATGAACTAACCAGTACCCCCAGAGCTCCCTGGGACTAAACCACCAAAGAAAACACATGGGACTAATCACTCTAGCTGCATATGTAACAGAGGATGGCCTAGTTGGCCATCAATGGGAGAAGTGGCCTTTGGTCTTGTGAAGGTTCTATGCCCCAGTATACGGGAATGCCAGGGCCAAGAAGCACGAGTGAGTGGGGAGGGGAAGGGGATTTTAGGAGGAAACTAGGAAAGGGGATAACATTTTATATGTAAAGAAAATATCTAATAACAAATCCTAAAACAAAAACAAAAATGAGTCTAATCCTCACCTGGATCCTGGTGTCCTTGATTCCAAGCCTTTTTACCCACTACCCACTAGTACAGTCTTGGGAGTGGGGGTAAAGTTCATGGCAATATATGGTGCCCAGTGTGGGACCCTACACCTGTGTGGGCTCGAGCACTAAGCTTGCCTGTGTCTGTATTTATTTATTTATTTTATTGCAGTTGTCATCTTTAAATTCCTCCGACTAAGACCTTTTTTTACTCACTGTGGTAAGGTCGAGTGCCCCCTTCAGTGTTTTTCTGGCAAGTTGTCCACTTCATGTCTCATGTGTGAGAGGTAAGAGCTTGGGACTCCCCCTTTTTCCTTTGTGTCATTTGTCTGGATGGAGAGGCACATGCTGTTTTACTTTCAGTTCGCCCTGCATCTCCACGTAGACTGACTGTCCATGAGATGGAACCAAGGACTGCACTCCCCCCATGGCATTCCTCAGCTGCAGACACTGTGGGCATAGGGCCGTGGCCTAATGCACCATGAAGTTCCCCACAAGTTCTAGACACCCGAGTCCAAAACACACTTTCCTCTCTCCTCACTTTTCCCCTTTCTTGTGAGTTTATCCTTGTGTCTCATCTCACTGTGCACAGCCTCCCTTCCCACTGCAAGGAGCCCCAAATTAGAGCCCTTAAGCTCCTCCTTATCCCCAGGGGCATGAAAGTCACGTCCTTGGATCTGGAAAACTTCTGGACTGAGGCAGCAGTTCTAGCCCCATAAAACCTGATTCATGGATGAGATTTTTGTTTCTTGCCCAGAAACACAAGGTGAATTTGGGGATGTACACCCCCCCCCCACACACACACGCACAACCCTGGAGAAAGTTATTGCCTCCACAACAAACATTGTCAGGAACAAGTGAGTGTAAACTTGTCTAAAACTGTCTCTCCTCTGAACCTCTCAGTAGTGGCAGACTCCTCAGATAAGGAGAGGAAGGAGGAGGAGGAGGAGGATTCAGAAGCCCTGCTGTGGCACCGGTGAAACCACCTCACCTTTCAAAAGCATCCTCCCCACCACCACCAGTACCCATGGTGTGAAATTTGTGCCAAGGATGCTACCTTTCCACCTCCCACACACCTACAGCCTCCTGCAATTGGGCTCCCACAAACCGCTGCTGCACAGATGCTTCTGCTGGACCAATAGGACCTGACCTGAGGCTTACCCTGTCAACCTGGACCCTGATGAGGCCAACTGCCCTTGAGTCCCTACGCCCCTAGCTGACTTTGCTTTAATTAGAAAGGTGGCCAATGAATTGGGGCCTGATTCTCCCTACTTTCTTACAGGTCTTAAGACAGTGGGGGCCATGTAGGGGATGGGGGCTGATGCTACGGTCCTGTTCCCCAATTGGTTCTTGATCTCTCAATAAAGATGCTAGCAGCCAATGAGCTGGGTGAAATAGGTGGGACTTCCAGGTTCCTGCAGATAAACTAGCAGATGCAGGGAAGCAGAAAGGATTTTTTTTTTAAAACCATGCTTCAGAGGGAGAAAAGCCAACCAGCCATGTGAGATCTCAGGTGGAGCAGTCATAGGCTGCTTCTCCAGGCAGGAGGTTGGAGTGTTGAGTTGGGCCTGAAGGTTGCTGAGTAACTTTAGTTGAGGGCAGATTTAGGGTGCTGAGCTGGGAATATTGAGAAGGGCACGATAGCCATGGTAGATTGGAGGCACCCAGCAATTGAGCCAAGAAGGTAGGTTGAAATTGAACTCTGTGTGTGTGTGTGTGTGTGTGTGTGTGTGTGTGTGTGTGTGTGTGTGTGTTTCATCTGTGGATCCAATATTCTCTGGGCTGGGGCTGGTAGTGCAGTCCATTCCTGGGGCTTAAAGCGGGGTAGCAATAGCAACATACTACAGATGGTGCATAGCATGGAAGGTAAGAATCCACTATTAATTTAGGAATTCTCAGATGGATTACATACAGTGATATAAGTCTAGGAAGAAGTGAGAATTGCTTCTCAGGGAGTGGAGCAGAGCAAGTCATGTGGCTCCAGTGCACGAAAAACTGGAAAAAGGAACACAGGGAAAGCCTCAGCTCAGAGATGCTGGGAGCACCTGCTGTGCAAAGAGACAGATTGGCTGCTCTACAGCAGAGTCAGGCTGTTTGCTTCATATAGCAATAATGAAAAGACAGATTTTAAAAGTTTGATTTGTTTTTTAAGGTAGAAGGGAATATAATGGCAATTGTTTAAATGTCTTAAGTAAACAGAGATATTAAGCTCTACAGAAGCAGGGAGCTAAGGAGATTGAATGAAAAAAAAATGCTTTAGGGAAGATTTGAAAAAGTCTTGCCAGAACAGTTTCTCAGGACCTTTGAATATGGTCTACTCATGGGATTTCTTTGCCTGGTACAACATAGATAGAGCCTGAAAATAGGTTTATACAGTAAGTACAGAGATATTAAATAATTTGGGCCTTGATCTCATGAAGATCAGGGCAAGAGACAGCTGAAGCATTGTCTCGTAGGTTAATATTTGTTTACATTCCTTTACTTGCTTTGAATTGTTTTATTTATCACAATGAGCATGGTTTTGAATTTGGTGATTATATTAAAATTCCTCTGGGAGAGAGGTCAAGCTAAATGCTTAATGATTTCCGGACACAGGACCAAGGACTTGTTATTTTGGAAGAGAGGCTCTGTATTTGTGCTGACAGAGAAGGGGGAGAGGCCTTGGACTCCATCCAGTGTCATATGGATCAGATATGACAAGAGAGACACCCTGAAAAACTAGAAAAGTTCAAGAGAATCAAACGGGACAAGTAAAGAGTCATAGTGACATCCTTCACAAGGCATGAATGAAGACTTACTATAATTGGTTATTGATAAAATTAACTCATAAAAAATGACAACTGCCTTTCACCTGCTCAAACAAGGAACAGAATTTCATCCTTAACTTACCTGTGCACCCTGCACAATCCAGACAAATATTTTAATGGTACTAAAATTTTGGTTTTGAGATTCATATATTACAGAATCTACAGCTTTGGTAAGATTCCTCCTCAGAGATGCTGAACTGACCTGTTTGGCCCCCTGTTTCTAGTTGCTGTCCAAAACATCTTCGGGGATTGCGGCTGATTCCAGGTCATCTCACCTCTTCCAACCTTTCAAATGGATCTGGTCAGAACTTCAGTCAAGCTCTGATCTTGCAAATATGCAGACTGGATAACAGATGCTAAAGATAGCTTTCTTAAGTCTAACCAAATTTTCTAATTTTCCTACCTCTTCCCGCTCCTTTAAAGATTTTTTTTGTCACCCCTATTCAGCAGGAAGAAGTTATGGAGAGTCGTCATCCCAATCCATAGGCTGCTTCTCCAGGCAGGAGGTTGGAGTGTGAGTTGGGACTGAAGGTTGCTTAGTAACTTTAGTTGAGGGCAGACTTAGGGTGCTGAGCTGGGAATACTGAGAAGGGCACAATAGCCATGGTAGATTGGAGGTTCCCAGCAGTTGAACCGAGAAGGCAGGTTGAAATTGAGCAACCTGTGTGTGTCTGCTTTTTCATCTGAGGATCTAAGAGTCTCTGGGCAGGAGCTGGTAGTGCAGCCTGTTCTTGGAGCTTAACGTTGGTAAGAAAAGCTACATGGTACAAAGCCATGCACTTACAAACCTATTAGGACAGGTATAATCTTCTTAAAATGGTTCTAGATCCTGCCATGTTCTTAAACTGGCAGTTGGCATAACGGGACCTGGCTGAGAGTCAGGAATGCTTAAATCTTGAATATAACCTTAATATCACCCTAGACATGTTGATTGGCCATGGGGCATACATTAACCCAGTTACCCAAGATACTATTGGCCCACATGCCTTCACTGGCCAACCAGGTGGCCCATCTGTCTTTCAAGGCCCTTAAGGCCTGTACTTCCAGAGATCCTTCTGCCTACTTCCCTTAACCTCATACAACAACCAGGTGAGTCCTCTATGGACTTCCTCATGAGGGTTGCTGAGGCAGTGGAGTGAAAGGTCAATTTGGGACCCACTCAAGACATGCCTATTAGAAACAAATGGCTTGGGAGGGTTTTAATGTTCCAACCTGCAGCAGTCAATAATGATGACCTTCATAAATAGGTAGTGGCCACCAGGACCTTGATCCTGGGACAGGCCCCTATATTGGGCTTGACTGTCTCTTTTGATGACCTGTTGACTGATAGACAAAGATCCAACAACAGACTTTTGATCCAACACCTGATCACTCCTGCTGGGGCTGCAGAAAGACAGGACTACCCTAACCCTAGGCCAAGAACAAAGTGTCCTCACTTTAATAAAGGATTTCACTGGGCACAAGACTGCAGGTCCCAGAACTCTGATAAACTCAGGGATGATTTAAACTCCAAAAGGGGCACCTATCAGCCCCATCAATAAGAGGAGACTGCTCCAAGCCTACTGCATATTTGATGTTCCCTGTGTTTCCACGTTCACACCTAGATGGGATTTTTGTAAAAAGGGCTGGTATACAAGTACAGATGTCATCATTATCACTGAAAATGAGGCCTTGAGATTCCCTCACTGGAAGTTCAAAGCCAGCTCCACCGTTAAGGGTGTTGGAGGCCAGCAAACCACAAGGGTGACATCGCACCCTGTGCATTGGAAGGATTTAGATGGCAACCAGGGCTCTTTCACATCTGTTGTTGCAACATCTCTCACACACTTTGGAGCAGGGATATATTAGTGGGCATGGAATGGGCCTTCTTTGATGACATCATGGAACATGAATAACTGCGTCAACCAGGCCTCCTAAAAGGGTATCAAGTGGCCACCATGCTGGCATCTGCCTCTCTGAAGTGACATAGCCCCTCCAAACCTCTGTTGGCTATTAATGTTGGACTGTTAATGACATACTGGGGGTACTTTGGCAGGATGACCTTCTGATGTGGCTACACAAAGCCTACTCTGGCCTTCACAAGATCAAGTCCATGTTAGAACTGACTTTCTATTTTGCCCTTAAGGCATGGGTATGGTGGAAGGAGGACCTACAATCGAGAGCCAGATAAAATTTTCCCTTTCTTACTGGTTGGATTCAGTTAGCTTTCAAAAGATGGTAAGTGGATTCCCCAGAGCATTAGACAACTACCTGCCCCAGAATAGGCAACTCTGCACCTTACCCCTAATCTTTTTCATAATTAAGCCTTATAGCACCCCTTTCCCTGACTTTAACAAGCTCAGGCATGGCATCTTGATACAATACTCTGATAAAAAGAAAGTTGCCCAGGTACTGTTCAACCCTGGGTCAGTCCAGCTGTGACAGCTAATGACAACAGAAAGATTCTTGAGATATGTCAGGATGAGGCTGTTAACTTTTATTTTTTTCTGATAGCCAATATGCAGTTCAGGTGGCCCATGTACTACCCTTCTCTCAGATTAAAGAACACCTAAACATTGTTTATCTGACAATGACCACACTCCAGGAGATTCTACAAAAAAGAGCCCATCCTTGGTACATTTCCACATTCGGTCAGATTCAGGACTCCCCAGTGCTTTGGCTCTGGGGATGATCGAACACACCTCATGATTATGATTGAGGATATTTAATTCCTGGAGCAGGCCTGGACGCTGCACCAACAATGTCACCTGTCCTCACAGAGCCTTTGCAAACTTATCCCAGTGCTCTCAATACCTCAGTTGAAGCATCTGACTCATTTCTGTGCCACATGTGCATCTCTGATGTCCCTGAATCCCCCTAATCAGGGCGGGAGGAAAAGGAAGTGAATCCCAAAGCATATCACCCAACACCATATGGCAGATGGACATTATTCACTACCCTCCATTTGGAAACCTCTGCTATGTACAGGTAATAGTAGACACCCACTCTTCTTATGTCTAAGCTCTGGCCCTTGCCAGAGAAAAAGATTCCCGAGTGATTTAGGCCCTTAAGTGGGCCATAATAGTAATGGGAGTGCCTTGGCCCTAAAAACTGATAAAGGCCCTGCCTACTCCTCTAAACAACTTGCTGATCTCCTGACCTCTTGGAAAATTGATCACACCTTTGGCATTCCCTACAATCCACAAGGCAAGGCCATTGTGGAGAGGACTAGCAAGGTCTCTAAAAGGCCTACTAGCAAAACTCATGTCATCTGAGGCTAAACGTGATCCACATCTGGCCTTGGTGGAAATGCTTTTCCACATGAGTTTTCTTACCTCTAATGATAAGGGTCTTAGCCCTGCCCCGTAGCACCCCTCTCCCCGTGGTGAGATGGAGAGATCTCCTTACTTCACAATGGCAGCCACCTGCCCCACTTCTGACACTAGGGAAAGGTTATGCTTCTTCCCCCAGGGATCAATAAGCTGATATGGGTGCTAGTGAGGGATGTGAGACCTGCCACAGAGGACCTTGAGGAGCCCCCATGGACACTGGGAGAGTCTGACTCTTCTCTTCATTCTATTCTCTCAAGGTAAGGTGAGGAGCTATGGGCCCTTGTGCCTTTGCCAACCCTATTTGTGACCTTCCCCCAGCCTTGAGTAGAGTAAACAGACCTTGAGTGCTTGCCACAATGGACAGCTACTGGTGGTGCTCAAATGAGGAGACTGAAAATGGGGGGCAGGGACTCACTGAGAAACACTGTCTTGGGTGGAGCTCCACAGAAAACAGAAGAAAAATAACAGTATCCTCCACAGTGAGCATTGAACAGCATTAATGCTAGCACAATTTATGAAGTTTATTTTTTGGAGGCTGTTGTTGCAGGAGGTGCATTAAGGGGATACAGCTAGGCTGAAGCAGTGTTGACCTAACACTGATTTCACCTAGGAGCAGCAGTGCAATTGGGACAGGGAAATTTTATCTAGGCATTTGTCCACAACCAAGACCTACACCAGGTGAGAGGTGCAGGGTCTGAAAAACAGATGTTAGAAAAAAATTCTTAGCTCTAATAGATTTGTGCTGTCTATGGTTCTCAGAAGTAGGAATGGCAAATATACAAATGACATGAGAAAGAGAGAGAGAGAGAGAAAGAGAGAGAGAGAGAGGAGAAAAGAGAGAAAATAGATCTCAGAAAAGAAGTTATCCCCTGTCCAGGACTCATTAGCAAAAGAGAAGAAAAATGGATATACCTCTCTGTCTATTGTCTGTCCTTGGTGCACCAATCTGTCCATGTGTATCAATTTATGTCTGTTTTTGATTAATTGTTTGAATGATTGTTGTTCTGTGTTTTGTGTTGAAAAGAAAAAAACTGGTTAAAACTTTATCTGCTGGCTGTCCAAGCCCTTGATTTAGTTTAGCTTGTTTAAAAAGGCAATCTCAATTGGCCTTTGGAGCTCTGCATCAGTAGTTAGGAGTCTAGCATAGCTGGAGAAGCCCTGCCAGGATCTGCTTGTCTGCAAAAGCTGCTCTTAAAGGGGCCATTTCTCAAGTCTATGGTAAACAAGCTGATGGCTGTTTTTTTTCCTAGAAAAATCTCTGCAATTGTGTTTATGGGGTTCAGCAAGCAACAAAGTGCCTTTTCTCTTGAAATTACAGCTAGAAAGGATGAAAAAATTTTGTTTGGTCTAAATTTGTAAGATGTGTGTAGCCACTTCATTTTTGTTTCTGACTGGTTTTAAAGGTATAAATATGTTCTGCATGTCTTGGTTATAGAGTATTGGCTTATTAGTTATTGGGTATGATTAGAAATTTGTAACATTGGTAACAGAAAATTAGCTTAAAGCTGGTAACTCAGGGTTGGAGTCATTCTAAACAACAACACGTGATATGAGGCAACCCAGGAAAACAAGTTTCTAAAGATACTTCTAAATTAGGATAATATTTTATGTAATTCTTATCCTAGAAATTAAACTTATAAAGGATAGGATTTAAAACAATGTCTCTTTAATGAGATATTAAAAGTTTTACTGGCATATATAAGAACTGGCAGTCAAACTTTGTAATGTGAAAGTAATGCTCTTGGTACTGATTTTTTTTTTTTTAAAGAGAATGAATTGTTTACATTGTTAAAAATGTTTTTGTGTTTTCCAAAATTATGGTTATGCTCTAATATTGCAAAAAAAAAAAATTATAGTTAAACTGCCTGTGTGTTCCATTGGCTGCAGTTTGGAGTTCCAATCACAGGCCTCAGAAAATAGGCCCAGATTAAGAAACATTTACATTTGAGTTAATGCAAAATTCAGAGCTGCCTCAGCAGATGTTTGTGTGACATTTCTTTTGTCTTGGTAATTCTGACTAGCCCATAGAAAGATGTTTATTGCCTTGTTTATTCTTTGGGAAGGAAGGGTCAGCCTCAGCCCCCAAGGCTTTTACAATGGGTAGCTTTTGGAGCTATGAAGCTGTTGCCAAGCCAGGGAAATCCATTTCTGAATTTATCAGAGCAATCCCAGGAATTGCAGGATTGGACCTCAGTTCCACCACCTATGCAGTACTGACCCCAGAAATGGGGGTTCATACATTACCTACAGGAGTTTTGGAGCCCTTGTCTGCAGGGACCTGGAGATTACTTTTAGGTCAAAGCACCATTATTATAAAAGGATTGCAGCTCTATCCAGGTGTTTAGATAATGATTATGAGGGATAAATAAAAAAATATGGCTGCTTAACCCCATGGCATTATAACTGTGCCTACTAACAAAAGAATTGCTTAACTTGTTTTAGTTCCCTTACATCTGACACCTTCCAAATTTGTTAAGAGAGGACAAAGTGGCTTTGGTTCCTCTGATGTATACTGGATTCAATCTGTTACTAATGAGAGATCTAACCTTAAATTGCTAATTGAAGAAAAAAGGCTTTGAAAGATTAACAGACAATGGAGCTGATGTGCTCACTCACCTCCAAGGGATTGATTATTTCAATAATTTAAAACAAAGTTCCAAATTTAAGATTTATGAAAGGTTAATGAAACTAGGAACTTGTGGAGGCATTACAGCCTGGTTTACATACTCTAGCTGCCATTATAGGAAATGCAAATAGAATTATTATGGATTTGGAGGATTGTTTTTATACTGTTTCTTTGCATCCTAATGATTGTAAAGGGTTTGCTTTTAGTGAGCTTGCTTGTGATTTTAAAGAACCCATGAAGCAATATCATTGGAAAGTTTTGCCTCAAGGAACAGCTAATAGCCTTATATTATGTAAAAAAGTTTATTTCTGCTTCAATACAAGAAGTTAGGACTTTAAATCCATCAGTGTACATTATTCATTATATGGATGGTATATTATTAGCTAATCCTTCTGAAAGAGTTTTACTGCAAGTTTAAAATTTTGGAGTAGTTGGTGCTCCAGAAAAGATTCTAAGGCAATATCTTTTTCAATATTCAGGACATCAGTTATATCCTAAACAGATTGTGGCACAGAAAATTCAAGTAAGAAAAGATAATTTACTTACTTCAAATTATTTTCAAAGGTTGTTAGGAGATATTAATTGGCTAAGACCTCATCTTATGCTTTCCACAGGAAAACTTAAACTTCTGTTTAATATTCTCAAGGGGTATGCAAATTCTAATTCCCCTGAACAATTAACTGATGAGGGACAAATAGCTTTGCAGAAAGTAGAGGAAACTATTAGCCAACAAGAGAGACATTATATAGACTATGAGCAGTTGTCTATATCTTTCTTCATCTCCAAGTAAAGTTTAAACACCGTATTATGAAGTTGTTGCTGTGTTAATAAAGAATTATAGAATAGAATCATGAAAGTATTTTGGAAAGAATGTCTTAAGAACTTGATAAAATGTTTACTCCTTATTTCAAACAGCAATTAAATTGGTTATTGCAGAATACTGATATTTGGCCTATTGCATATGCAAATTTTTCAGGCAAAATTGACTAGTTGTTACAATTTGCCTTTATAAATGCTTTTGTATTTCCTGTAAGTTTGCATATATAGCCAATAGAGAATTTCCTTACTGTATTTACAGATGGCTTATCTAATGGGAAAGTAGCATATGCGATTGGATCACATGTTTATTCTCTAGAGTTTCTCTCCTGTTCCACAAATAATTTAATTATGTGTTGTAGCCACTGTTTTTGAAATGTTGAAAAATCAAGCTTTTAATTTGTATAATGATAGCTAATATATAGCACATGGTTAATTTCAACAATGGTTGAAATTGTTCCTTTTTAAAGATATTGCTAATTCTCGTTTTACAATTATTTATGCAAATATTTCTCAATTTAAGAGAAATAACTGTTCCTTGAAAGAACTGTCTTTGGACATTTAAGAGTTCATACTGGAATGCATGGACCCCTTAGGGCAATGCCACAGCATATTTGTATACCAGGCAGATTATAGGCCTTATACAGGAACAATTGGCCATACAATCTCATTCTTTACATCATCAAAATAGTAATAGCTTGAGACAAGAATTTGGTATTTTTAGAAAATATTTATATCAAATTGTAAAGACTTGTTCTCAGTGTCCTCAATTTCTACCTATAACACATAATGGTGTTGATCCTTGAGGATTTACACCCAATCAATTATTACAAATGGATGGTACTCATATTTCTGATTTCGGAAAACTGAAATATGTACATGTGACTTGACACCTTTTCAGGCTTTCTAATTGCAACTGCTTTAATAGGAGAAACAACTAAAAATGTGATTAGTCATTGCCTGCATTGTTTTTCTATGCTTGCTATTCCAAATCATATTAAATCAGATAATGGAATTGGCTATTACAGTCAAGTATTTGAGATGTTTTGTAGACAATTTATTGCCACCCATATTACTGGGATTCCTTATTATCCTAAAGGTCAAGGTATTATGGAAAAAGCCCACAGAACTTTAAAACAATATCTTTATAAAAACCAAAACAGGGGACACACATTATTTAAACCATGCTTTTTATTTTTAAAATTTTAAAATTTGGATGCCAAGAAACTCTCTGCTAAGTGTCTATGGCACCTTACAACTAGGCATACTTATGCCTAGGTGAAATGGAAGGAGCCACATACTGGCCCATGGCATAATCCCAATAATTAATATGGGGAAGAGCGCATGTTTGTGGTTTTTTTTCCAGAGGATGTTGCAGGAGCATGATAGCTGCCAGAGTGATTGGTATGACATGCTGATGTTGGGACAAAGAATGATGCTGACCCGTGAGTTTGCTGAGTGCCCTGATAAAGGTGACAGGAAAGCTGTATTGGACATACAATCCTTACCCATCTTTGCTTGCCTATATCCCAGATTGGACAAGTTGTCTTGCTTCAAGCTTTTAGAGCTTGTGTGACAGAGAACATGGAGACTGTGGAAACTGACTTAGAATAATTAATCAAAAGGAGACGTTATAATGACTCCTTTTCTTTAATGTGACCAATTATTCTGACTCAATCATGGACTTGTCTAGAAATCAATCCAATATTGGAAAAAAGGAAATGACAGTCTTCATTTGGAAGGCTAGTTCTGAGCATTTTCAGAGACATATTTGGAAGTTAGTCACAGCTCTTTATGAAGTTACATTTGCCATGGGTAAAATTGGACATGATCTGGATTTTGAACAAGTATTATTACATGTGTTTACACTCCTAATCTTTTATTCCTTCAACAGGGAGGACATGTACACCCCTCCATGAAGAATGTTACTTTTACATCGATCATTCAGGAATAGTAAAGGAGTCTATTGCTAAAGTCCAAGAAGCCTAGCCAAAAGGAAAAGAGAAAAAGGACATAATCAGGGATGATTTGAATCCTGATTCTCCACTTTTCTATGGCTTACAGTTTTAATTTCTACACTGCTTGGACCATTAATCATAATCTTGATGCTTTTAACTTTTGGGCCTTATATCTTAAACAGATTGGGGTTGCCTTCACACAGGATCACTTTCAGCAAGCTCAGCTATTCACCATGGCAGTTATTCATTGCTATGAAGAAATGCATTGAGTGCATATTCATATGTCTTCTGTGGCTTTGGTCTGAATGGGCAATAGTGTGCTATAGAAGTCCAGTAGTCAGAGATGGGAAGAGTGTTCTTGAGCTCCTATTGACCTAAGACCCAGACATACATCAATGCTATGTTTGTCCCCCATGACAGGTAAGGAGCAATATAGACACCAACCTAAGACAGACATGGTCACCTAGTCACTACCCTAGACGGGATTATGGAAAACAAGTAAATCTTGTGCCCCCATCCAGCTACTGATAACTGCTCATCTTTTAAAAACAAACAAACAAACAAACAAACAAACAAACACAAAACAAACAAACAAACAAAAAACTGGGGAATTGTGCCCTTCCCCCAGCCTTGAGTTGGCTAAACAGACCTCGAGTGCTTGCCACAATGGTTTTATTACCTAGGTGGAATTGTCCAGCCTGACTCCATTTGCAATTTCCTACAGGAGCTTTGAAGAATAGACCACCTGCTGAACTTGCTTTGTACCATAATCCAGCTGAAACAAAGGATGGGCCTGTGGGCTCTCCCTATATAAACACAGTGCTGATTATTAAACTTTGAGCCTTATCAGAACCTTTTTGTCTTGGCTTCATCCTTCTCTCCCACCCAGTCCCTTTTCATTTCCAGCCCCCCCCCCTTTCAAGTAACCCAGTTCATCCATGGCTGCTGGACAGCTACACCTAATATTACCTATTGCCTTAGGTTCCCCAACATATACTGCACATTTTACAACTAATGCCACACTGGGACTCCCATTCATGGACCCTATAGATGCAATTCAGGTGATTACTGGAAGTTGGCCTGTTGCTGGGACCACAGGTATGCTTTGTGATAGACATCGAGGGGGTCCCCTTGTATCCTACTTAGGAACCTCACAACAGGACTTTCATGACACTAAAACTTCAGGAAAGATGAAGGGGATAGAGATGCCAGTCCTACCCCAAGGGGTATCCATCACCCCACTGCCTCTTGCAGTACCTCTATAAGTAGGATGTCCACCATAGTTGAACTCCCAATCCTGTGGGAACACTGTCAACCTGATGTCTCACCTTCATCCAGCCCAGGAGTATTGGATACATACTGCTAACATCAACAACCTCAATTTGATCCCTTACACCTTAGGGCTATGGTGCTTCCTACCACCCTAGGACCAGCCCTATCACCTTAAAACATCCATCCAGACTCAATATGATACCTTTCTGTAAAATTGGGAACTTTGTGGGGCCCTTGGGTTTATTGACTTGTACCCCCTCCTCCTTTAAGGGACTTTTACTGATCCAATTTGTGATGGTATGAATGTAAAGATAGTATGGCCTCCTGGATTAATTGGGTCCCCTACCCCGTGTGTGTCATCCCCCCACCATCCCTATTCCTTTCTTCATCTCACAAACACTTCTGACTTCTGAGAAGTGCTGAACTGTTCTAACTCACCATGCCATCTAACGGTGTGCTGGACTCACTGCACCAAACTGGTCATCCTCCTACATAAACCTGCGGTTATATGGATGCCTGTGACTAATGTAACTCATTTCCATGCTATCTATCACTCTGATGTCTAAAACTGACCCAATGTGATTTGGCATCACTTTGGCTGTCATTACCACCATTCTAGCAGCTGTAGTGGGTGCAACTACAGCAGCGATGGCCTTGACACAAACTTAAACAACAGCAGAAATGCTAGACAGAGAAGTGTCTTGTTCTGCCAATGCCCTCCAGGCACAGGAGATGCTCAATTTTTATCGGATCATCCATATTTTACATTTTGAATGGCTGGTGCCAACTGAGATCAAAGGAGGGCATTAGATTTCCTGGACCTGGAGTTACAGACAGTCATGAGCCACCATGTGAGAGATGAAAACTGAACTCAGTTCCTCTGTAAGAGCAGCAAGTTTCCATAACTGCTGAGCCATCTCTCCAGCCCCAGAGAATCTTGACTTTAATCAATAATCAATCATGAGAAAAACCAGCACAAAAGGCTCTGATTTCGGGGGTTGGACACATGGCTTGGTGCTCAATTCCTAGCACCCATATGGCAGCTGACAACTGTCTGTAACCCAATTCCACAGGATCTGACACCCTCACACAGACACACATGCAGGCAAAATACCAATGCACATAAATCATTAAAAAAAATAAAGGCTCTGATTTAATTAAGTTATAGTCTTTAAAATTTCCATTATCATAAACTATAAATACATATTAATAGGTGTAGGTGATGTGACAACTAATAACAATCCTGATTCTAGACTGGATCCTGTTTTGAGTAATTGACCATTAATAGTAGACTGAACTATAAATAGCAGATTAGCCAGATGTGGTGACTTACAATTGTAATCCCACCAGTTGAAATGCTGAGGCAGGAGGATCACTATGAATTAGAGATCAACTAAGGTTACATAGTAAGTTTTAGACCAACCAAAGCTATACATTTTAACCTTGTAAAAATGCAGACAGATAGTAGGTTAGCTAAGAAGAGTGTATCAAAACTAAGCTGAGAATTTTTGACGTATATGGCTGGTCTAAATATTCAAATATTTGGGGGGGGGGGAAGGGATGCACTTCCTTATTTGAATTTCAAACAAATCAAAAAATCTTAATTTTTATATTTACAAATTATGTGTGTGTGTGTGTGTGTGTGTGTGTGTGTGTGTGTGTGCACGCGCGCGTGTACATTCAAATAACAAATGGGGTAAAATAGAAATTCTGGGGAAAGGAACTTAGTCTAATTAGTTATCTGTTGATGTGATAAGTACCATGAAAGAAAGCAACTTAGGGGGAAAAAAAGATTTATTTCAGCTTATAGTGTTTCAGGTCACAGACAGTCATTGAGAGAAGTAGGGCCAGAGACTCAAGCAGGAACAGAAACAGAAACCACAGAGGAACTCTACCTAGTGGTTTACCTCACTGGCTATGCTCAGCTGGATTTTTATATAGCCCAGCACCACCCACAGTAGGCTAGACCCTCCTACACCAATTAGTAATAAAACAGTGCCCCACACAGTTGTGGGCTCAGGCCAATCTGACCTTGGCAATTTTTCAGTTAAAAGTTTCCTCTTCCTAAGTGACTGAAGGTTGTGTCAAGCTGTCAATAAAACCAACCAGGATAGCTGTTTGCATTTTTAACTCTTTCTAGTTTTTGCAACTTTTCTGCTTCAAAAGAATTTGTTTCATGATGGAAAAACTGGAGACAAAAATGAATGCTGTAGACAGAGCAGCAGTGGGTCACACCACAGACCCAGAGCCAGTCAGCCAGTCAACTTGAAAACCACAACTGGGGTAGTGAGGATGATTACAGGAAAGGCAGAAACAAGAGACAAATATGGGAGGGCTGCAGGTCAGTATCATGCCAGTAGCAAATGTATTTTCTCAGTGTCTTCTAAAGGCAAGTAACAGAAAGTATAGATACTTCCAAGAAGTTAAGCAATGACCACAAATGCTAATGTGGCAAGTTTATGATATACATTATTTATGTTTGACTAAGGCCATTTCCTTCAGGCTTGGATAGTCTCTCCAGGACATACGCATAAGCAGAGTTACTTGGCAGGATATAACGCATATCTTAACTAAAAACAAAGATAGATGTCAGCAGACTCATTCGTGATTAATCTTGCTTGTGCAAGAAGTCATCCAAAGTTAACTCTGGAGGTTCTACCCACATGTCCTCCTTTTTATCTATACAAGCCAAAGCTTAGGCATCCCTTCAAGAAGCGTGCACCCTTCATCAGTACATGAATCCTGGCGGCATCCCTTCACGAAGCGTGCACCCTTCATCAGTACATGAATCCTGGCGGCATCCCTTCACGAAGCGTGCACCCTTCATCAGTACATGTATCCTGGCGGCATCCCTTCACGAAGCGTGCACCCTTCATCAGTACATGAACCCTGGCATCAGTACATGAATCCTGGCATCAGTACATGAATCCTGGCATCAGTACATGAATCCTGGCATCAGTACATGAATCCTGGCATCAGTACATGAATCCTGGCATCAGTACATGAATCCTGGCATTCATGCCATGTCTTAGTTGATCCACCTCTAAGATAATCTTACGATAATCTTACTCATCTTTTTTATCTGTAAGAGCCACAGACCTTGTTGGTCACAGAGCAGAAAGTTGTGCCTGTCTAAGGTTGCCATCTGAAAACACAGCTCTTACCCATCATTGGAACGAGAATAATCTTGAATTCATGGCCTGTCTTAGGTTGAGAAGGTTTTCAAGATGATCTTACCTGTCACTGACTACCAACTTCTACTAGGGAAAACATTGGAGCTTGAATTTATGTAACTTTGCTTGACATCTGTAAAAGCTGTGATGCTTTCTCTCAAAAGAAGAGGTAACAGACATGCTATTAAAAGGATCATAAAGCCAAGTCCTGCTATGCCCAATAAGAGAGATGTATATGAGGACCAAGAAGGGAAAATGGCCTGTAACTATTTCAGAATATCATTTGCAATGCTAGCAGCATCAAAAGACAAAGTCTTTGCATTTCTTAAACTTGTAACATTCTTATGCAGGGCTAATAAATCTAAAGATGTAGTATGCCCTATACCTTGAAGATGCCTTTTCACTCTGGTCCAATTATGCTGACTCATACATTTTTGGAGTTATACAAATCCATAGATATCGAGCATGACTTCAAATGGCTTTGACGTTTATTCTTGGTACCTCATCTCCCATGAGCTGCACTATATCATATAATTCATCAATTATTTGTTCTAGTCATCTATCCAAATCTCTGACTCTGAAGTCACCATGTAGAACTCTGCCAGTGCCAAAAAGGTAAAGATATGACCATGGAAACAGGCAAAGTGAACGTGCCTTCAGCCCTCAGCCAGAAGGGATCCATGAGGGTCTATGGTCCAAAATGGTTGGGAGTATACTGACTGGTTTTGTGTCAACTTGACACAAGCTGGAGTTATCACAGTGAAAGAAGCTTCAGTAGAGAAAATGCCTCCATGAGATCAAGTTGTAAGGCATTTTCTCAATTAGTGATCAAGGGTAGAGGGCCCCTTGGGGATGGTACCATCCCTGGGCTGGTAGTCTTAGGTTCTTCAAGAAAGCAGTGGAAGTGGGTGGGCAGGGGAGCAGGTCAGGGGGAGGGGAGAGGGAACTTTTGGGATAGCATTTGAAATGTAAATTAAGAAACTATCTAATAAAAAAAATTGAAAAGAAAGCAAGCTGAGAAAGCCAGGGGAAGCAAGCCAGTAAGTAACATCCCTCCATGGCCTCTGCATCAGCTCCTGCTTTCTGACCTGCTTCAGTTCCAGTCCTGAATTCCTTTGGTGATGAAGAGCAGTATGGAAGTATAAGCTCAATAAACCCATTCCTCCCCAACGTGCTTCTTGGTCATGATGTTTTGTACAGGAGTAGAAACCCTGACTAAGACAGAGTCACAGTAAGCTGCAACTAAGCAGATGGCTCTTTCTGCAGCACTTCCAAGGAACTTTGATATGTCAACAGACACCATGAATATCCAATGATAGTATTGTTTGCAGTACATTTAAGCCTATTTGACTGTCACACCCTACCACCCACTTTTCAAAGAGAATTTCAAGACCTAGATCCATAGAGACTATTTTAGCAATTTTTTACTGAGAGAACACGAGGAAACCCAAAATAAGAATGTTTCTCTCATCTACTTCCAGGGCACACTGAGAACAGACCCAGTGGAAATGTCACCCCTGAGAATCATTGTCAATCAAGACAGATCAAGATGGCTGAGGTCACTGTCAATTCTCCCTAACTTCCTTTGCCTTTCTGGTCCAAGGAGTATATGCAAAAGGGCCTCAGAATGGGTCTCTGCTGGCAGTGTGCTCACCTAGTAGGCACAAATCCCTGGGCACCATCCTCGGCACCACATAACTGGGTCTTCTGTTGACTTTGAGAGGTGAAGGCAGGAAAGTCAGAAGTTCAGAGGCACTCTCAGCCATAGAACAAGTCTGAAGCCAGCCTAGGCTACATAAGACTGTAAAAAAAGAAAGAAAAAGAAAAAGAAAAAGAAAAAGAAAAAGAAAAAGAAAAAGAAAAAGAAAAAAGGCAAATACAAAGAGTCCTGGATCAAAAAGGAAAAAAAAAAAGTCCAATATTAGAAGTCAACCCTTCTGTCAACTGCCCTTTCAGTCTGTGTACCTTAGCATTGAACTCTGCTAGATTCTGTTGCATTCATCTGTGGACTATAACACGTGGCTGAAATAGGCAAGGGCCTGCCCTATGACTAAGCTCTAACCTCTACAGCAGCATTTACAATTGGAATTGTTCAGCAAGTGAGAGTAAGATGGGCTGAGAGGCTCAGCAATGATGTCATGATCGCTATGACCCCCCAAACAAACACAGGGATATCTAGATGGACTCCGAAGGAGGCAAATATGTTCTATAACTCAACCAGTGTTATGATCTCTGCCATTTTTGCTATGGTTGTCCCTATCCTATTAGGTAAGCCTGCAAAGAACATCCCTCCATGGCCTCTGCATCAGCTCCTGCTTTCAGACCTGTTTGAATTCCAGTCCTGACTTCCCTTGGTGATGAACAGCAGTATGGAAGTGTAAGCTGAATAAACCCTTTCCTCCCCAACTTGCTTCTTGGTTATGATGTTTTGTCCAGGAATAGAAACCTTGACTAAGACATAAAATACTCATCATATAAGCAAGACCACCTGGTTGGTTCCCAAAAATCACACAAAGCCAGATGTAGAAACTCATACCTGATATCCTAGTGCCAGAAGACAATATGGGAGAAGGACACATGAGTGCCATCTTACAGACACACAGACACATAGACTTACAGACACATGGACACATGCACAAAAATAATAAAATAAATGCATCTGAAAGTGACCATAAAATTTCCTAGTAGCTTAATTTCACTGGGAAGGCAGACAGATTGGGCCACACTGTCAATGCCTGGTAGTTCCCACGTGCCTGGGCCTTTTCAAGCAGCTTCCATAGTCTACACAAACACATCCTAACTCAGTGGTCCTCAAACTTCCTAGTGCTGCGACTCTTTAATACAGTTCCTCACATTGTGGTGACCCAACCATAAAATTATTTTCATTGCTTCTTCATAACTGTAATTTTGCCACAATTACAAAACAGTGTAAATACCTGATGTGTGAGCTTTGTGGAGGTTGTGACCAACAGTTGAGAACCACTGTCTGATCTGCTCTGGCTAGGTCTCCATTTTCTCTATTCTATGTTTTTCTACCATCTTCTGATGAAACTTACTTTCTGTGGTAATTTCAACTGTCAAATTGATTAGATCTGGAACCAACCAGGCAACACATGTATAAGCAGGTCTGCGTCTGCTCCTGAAGGTCCAGGCCACACAGTGGGGTGAAACTGTGTAACAGGCCACTGCAGTCTTCAGTGCTCTGGAGGGCAGATAGAGACCCCAGCACCCATCTCTGTCTTGGAGGCTGGCATCTTCTCTGGTCACTTAGCACACATCCATACCCTTTCAAAGACAATAGTGGCGGTGATTCTGCTCAGTCCCTGCTTGTGGCACTGCCCATGAATCTCAGGACAACAAAAGGAAGGACACCAGGCTAGCTCACAAACTCCAAAGGAGCTGAAAAGCTCCTTGTCTGCCTGCACTTGACCCTCCCTTGTGCCTTTTCTGTGTATTTCTCACATGGTATTGACATCACCTATGATGCTAAGTGTTAGTTAGCTTAGACTCATGTGTTCTTGCCTTCCCCCACATTAGAGCATGGATAAAAAGTTGCCTGCAAACTGCCTCTATCCCTGTGACTCAGAGGCAGAGCTCACCTGTAGCAGTGGGCAACCTTCTTAATGTCCATGACAGCTGCCCACATCTGGCCACTGGTGTGCTCAGAAAACATGTTCTAAAGACTCTCAAAAAGCTTTATCCTTCTCCAACACATATAACAAGATAGATTTCAGTCCTCCAAGTGCTCCTAGCCTCTCAAACAAGAACATTACAAAAATCTATTGCAATGAAACTGTTATGGACTGAATGCTCCTGTCCCTCCAAACCCATTATAAGATAGTGTCAGGAGGTGGGTCTTTGGGGTGATTAGATCATGAGGCAGGAACACTCAGGACCTAATGGGATTGGTACCTTTATAAAAGGGACCTAAGGGATTTCATAGTTAAAAGCACCCATTTCTCTTGCAGAAGACCTGGGTGCAGCTCCCAGAACCCAACACCCACAATGGACAGTTCACAATTACCTGTAACTCCAGTTCAGAAAACTAGTGCCCTCTTCTGGCCTGCACAAGCACTTCATGCATGTGGTACAAACACACACACACATACACACACACACACACACACACACACACACACACACACACACCATTCATTCATTCAAACACTTCTAAAAAGAGACCCCAGGGAGCCTGTTACTATTCTATTGCTATGGAAAGACCCCTCTAAATGTAGGTCTTGCTTTCTTTACTTGTAAAATGAGGGTTTAAAAAAGGGGGATACACAAAATGCCACTACCATTCCTGAGAACAGAACAGATCAGCAACGCTCTCACAAGCAAACATCAGGCTCACCTAGAGTATCCAATCACCCAGGAATGCGTTACACTCAGGAGCTTCAAGAATCTGCATTCCTAACAAGTAACTGGGACCGAGCCCTGCTGGCTGCTGCTAGCCCAGCTGGATTATGGAGAACAGAGGAGAGTGGGGGGCACCAGTGAGGTGCTATTACAGAACTTAGTAATTGAGGGAATAGATGGTGCTGGATGGACTGGGGATAAGACGGTGTTCAGAACAGAAGCCAGGAGATTCATGCTATCCCTGAGAAATACTTTCCTTAACCCAGAATGCTAAATATAGCTGGACTTTTTTTTTTCCCCAGACTTATTTACATACTTAAACTACTGCTAAATTTTTAAATTGGATTCAGTGAGAGATTAACAATAGCAAATAATACAAAAGAACTACCATAACTATATAACATAATGAAAACCTATTTAAAACGTATGAATTGCCAATTTCTGAGAGTTCTCACTTAGTAGTTTCAGACTTTGGTTGGCCACAGATAAACAAATCCCCATTAAAAGGAGCTCTGCTTTGAAGGTAGAATGGACAGAATCCAGTGGTGGGCTGCACACTAGACTGGGAAAGAAAAGAAGTGAGCAGGACATTCCAGGTTTCTGGGTTGAACATTTGGCAGTGGCATCCACCAAGGTGTATAATACCCCAGGAAGGAAGAATCAACATGCAGAGATTAGTTCTGAATGACTCCCAGATCTCTCAGACACCTTAGTATAGAAATCAGGGAAGCAAGAGGAGGCTCCTTGAAGATATGTCCCATCTGACCTCAGATTCCAGCATATACTAATGAACATTTACTAAATGTTTAGAAGATGCTGTTACAGGCTGGTGAAGAAAGGAAGGCTCAGAGCCCCGTGTAACTAAAGGCCGGGGCATAGTAATGTTGTTGTGGAGGGAGGCTGGGAACAGCTGGGGCTGGATCTGGGGCTGGAGAAGCACACATAGGTTCACCTCCACTGGAGTGTGGGGTGCAGAGGGCAAGGCTGGGCACAGCAGACAGCAGCCATCCAGCTCCCAGCAGGGTTTCATTGCAAAAGTCTAAGGTTTGAGGTGGAAAGGCTTGCACATGGGCTAAATCAGTATGAAGACCAGAGGAATCTAACTTATAAGATAAATTATGGGAAAATTCGAACTATGCAACTTGGGGAAATGAGGAGAGCATATTGGGAACCAGGAGGAAAGGGGTGAGGGTCAGAGCAGGAAAATGGTTTTACCAAAACTATTGACCCATTACAAGGAGAAAGGACACTTCTAGGTCACGACCTCCAAACACAGCTTGGCCTTGGTCCTGCCACATTCAAGAGCAGCAGAGGACCCTCGTCTCTCCACGTATCCAGTTGTACAGTAGAAGGCTGTAATTCCAGCTGGGGGTTCTGGTGACATCATAAACCACAGACCCACAGCTCGGCTCACCAGATACCCCAAGATGGAATTACAGCCTTTTCCCTAATCCAGGCAGCTCTGGCCACTACCATTTTTTTTTTCAGGATATAATAGAAATGAGGAATATTTTAACTATTTGTATGCATCCTTTCTCGTCCAGTTATCACGGTCTTTCTCTCCAGTCCCACTCCCAGGATGTCCTCCTCTTGGTGGCATGTCTGCAATGTCCCCTGGTCACAAAGGTAGCCCTTCCTGGGGCTGCTCCTCTGCCCTTCCTTCTGCTCGTCCATCTCCTCTCAGGGACTAGCAACCCTCTGGCCTGGAGGAATGAAAGTGGAGAAATGTTTTCAGAGGCTCCATGAGGTCCAAAGCTTAGTGGACTTCTTTCTGAAAGCAAACTGCTACTCAGAGCACGCTTATCTGCTGTGGAGTCCTTGTCATTATAAACAGCTTTGCCAAAGGCCAGCACACCTGGGTATCATTTTATTTCATCTTCTGCTTCTTCACCCCAATCTACAGCTGGTGTTTCAGTTCCTGTGGGGAGCCCCAAGAGGAGAATAGCACAGGGCTGGTCGTGGAAAGCAGCTGTCACTTGGTGGGAACCTCCTCTCTCAGGCACATAAAATTCATTTGGGGGAGGGGCAAGGGCTCAATGGATGCGGTGGATTTTGTTCAGAGTACTTGTGGTGGTTTAAGTGAGAATGGCCCCTAGAGGCTGGCTCCTATGTTTGAATACTTGGTCCTCAGTTGGTAGAACTGTTTGGGAAAGATTAGGAGGTGTGGCCCTATTGGAGGGGGTGTGTCAGTGGAGTGTGTCACTGGGGTCAGGTTTTGAAGTTTCAAAAGACTCGGGCCATTCCCAGTATCTCTCTCCCTTTTCCCTCCCCCTCCCTCTACCCTCCCCTCCCTCTCCTCCCTCTCTCCTCCCCTCATCCCACCTTCCTCCTGCTCTCCCTTGCACTCTCCCTCTCTCTTCTCCTCTTCCCTCCTCTCCTCCCTCTCTTCCTCCCTCCCTTGCCCTCTCTCTTTGTACTTCCTCTCTCCTTCCCTCACCATCTCTCCCTCCCTTGCCATTTCCCTCTTTCCTCTCTTTCCCTTCCTCTCCTCCCTCTTTCCCTTCATCCATCCCTACAACTTTCAAACCTCAGCTGTTCCTGCTGTCATGCCTTTGCTCTGGCCTCATGAACTCCAATCCTCCAAAACCATCACCTCCAGATTACAGTATTTCTTTTACAGGTTTCCTTGCTCATGGCGTTTTGTCACAGAAGCAGAAAAGTAACCAATCAATCTTGGAGGCACCAGGTCCCTTACTCATGGCTTCATTCTCCATTGTTCTGGTTACCTGGAGCCAACGGCAGTCCGAAATCCTAAATGGAAAATACCAAAAACAAATAATTCATGAGTCTTTAATTATCTGTTCCAAGTAATACAGTGGCATCTCAAGCTGACCTGCTCCATCCCACTGAACACCAAATGTCCTTAAGTCCAGCATCCCACACGGACTATGCTACCCACCCAGGAGTCACTTATCAGCTGTCCTGGGTAGCAGATCCACAGCCACAGTGCTGCAGTGATCCTGATGTAGAGGAATAACTCTGCATCACAAAGCCTGCCTCATTTCCTCATCACAAAGGCACGGTGTCATCAAACATCAGCACAGAAAGGGTGAGAAAAGTAGGGTAAATTACTTTGAGAGAGACTACATGCACATACAATTTTTATTACAGTATGTTGTGATTGTTCTAACCTATTATTTATTACTAATATGTTACTAATTTATAAATTAAAATTTATCTTAAGTGTGTATAGAAAAAAAAGTATATACACAGTATAATGGGTTTAAGATACAAGCTGGGAAGTTTTGGAACATAAATCCTTCAGATAGGAGAAGATAAGAAAGAGCAAAGCCCTTGAAACCAGCCTCCACCTAACTCCAGCAGGGCTCCTTCAGTGTCCCATCCCTGTGCTAAAAGATTTTGAGAATAAATATTGCTGACTAACTTTAAACATTTTTTGTTTATTTGCTTGTTTTTCTTTTTTCAGAAAGGTTAAAAATTCCATATTATTTTATAGTCCAATGTTGTGGATGGGCCAGGAGCTGTTTGTATGCTAATTCTGCTCTCCTGGGAGGGGTTGCAGACAAGGAGTGAGTCATACTCAGGTGACTTCTTGTGAACCAATCCCCTAATGAATAAAGGAGCCAATCACTGGGAGAGTAGGAGGGACTTCCGGGTGGACAGAGGAAGGGAGGAAGCAGGAGACAGGTCCTTTTGGAACAGAGACAGCATAAGTATAGGATGTAGCTGCTAGAGTTTCCTGGTATCATGGCAGATCTTCAAGGATTTACCTCCAGAGGAATCCGATTTCAATAAGGCTTACAAGATTAGGTTTTAGTTGTTGCGCCCAGAGATTGAGTTAACATTGTATCTGAACTGAGTTTGTGTTGCATTTTCCTTCACCCACAGCTCATTTGGGTTCAAGAGAGAAAGGTAAAACGTGGGTTTGCTAGATGTGCACCACAAAGGCCGTGGGGGATTTGAAGAACATGGTAGCCACCACCAGTGGGAACTTAGAGAGCTAGGCAGAGTTCTGAGTCAGAGTCTCCATGAGATAAAAACAGGTTGACCAATGCCCACCAGTACATGGCTGGAGGCTGAGAGTTGTCGGCACTAGGGCAGGAATGTGCCGGTTCATTTTTTTATTATTTCCCACAATAGTCCAAGAAGAATTAAGAGACAGCCCAATTTTCTGTGTAAACTATAAATTAAATGTTAACATTTAATATATATTGTATATATTTTATAATTGTTATATAAGTTATATATAATTATATTTATATTATATAATTACATATAATATATAATGATAAATTAAATTATTTCATAAAGGATTATGATTTCCCCGATACAAATTAATATCAAAGCCTTACATACACAGTGATGAACTCCACAGAAGAGAAGCAGACCTGTGGCTCCTTTCCTGAAGTGTTAACCCCCAGTCTCAGCATTTGAGATGGCAGCTTACAGGGGTCTGTCTATATGCACCATGGTATCTTCTCACACCGTATACAGCCTGCAGCCTGAGCCACAAGCATCATGGAGATGTCCACCGACAGCAACAGTGAGAATTGTTGCCTCAGGAACAGATGATTCAGGGTCACAATTAGCTACTGTGATTTTACAGTTTCCTAAAGGGCTTCTGTGCAAGCATCTTCCAAAGGAGCACATTTGATGTTCAAATACCACCCACAAAATGCAGGAGACTACAGCTATCTTGGAGGGAGTAGACTCAGTTATAGCTGCTGTGGATACACACCTCCTTGTGCAGTGTTGTGTTTATGATGCACAGAAGGGCAGGGACGATGCATGAAGCAGAGGCCTGAGTTTCTTCCTCTGGTATCCAGGACAGAAACAGCATCATCCCGAGGAGGGGAGAACGCTATCAAGTGTGTACTGTGCACTTACAGGAGAAGAGGGCCCCACACTGAACCAGTGGCTGTCTTGTTTCTCCCATTCCAAAGTGAGCTGACAGAATGGCTTGGTAAGGGAGAACAATTTATTCAGCCCCCAAATCAAACATTTAATTTCCAGATTAATCCCCTGTCATTGTACTGAAGGATGGAAAATCTGCATCATCTTCCTAAACGCATTGGAACAAACTTGAAAAAATCTTGTGGGTTTTCTTTTTGATAGTTTGTATTTGTGTGTGCACATGTATGCATGCATGCATGTGCAGAGTCCAGAGAGCCCATGTCCTGTTCTACCTCCCTTTTCCTTATTCCCTTGAGACAGGTCCTCTCCAGCTTGCCATGGTTTAGCTGGGTGGGCAGCCAGCAGACCCCAGTGATCTGCTTGACTCCACTCCCACCAACACGGGAGTGACATGTTCCCACAGCTGTGCCCAGATTTGTACTTGTGGTGGTTTGAATGAGAATGGAACTGAAACTCTCTGGTCACCTAGCAACACTGTAACCATCATAGAGTGTAGCACAGTGCATTAGTGATGAGTGGCACAGGCATAGAAGAGTCTACACTGGGGTTCCATGCAGTACAGAATACTTGATACAGAGGCAAAACCAACATTTACTTTTATTTTCTATCATTTGGTGTGAGAAACAATGAGCTTGGGTACAACTCTGGTCCAGTTGGCTATTTAAGTAGGATGAACTTATGGTCAGTTTTCTGATAAGTGAATAAGAATATTGTTTCTCTTTTACTTTTTCTTTTCTTTTTTTTTTTTCATCAATTTCTATCAGAACAATTCATCACCTTTGATGTCAACTGAATGAATTTTACAAGAAAGACAAAACATATCTCAAGTAAGTATCACCCAGGTACTTTTCCCTCTCCAATTACATTTGGTTCTCTCTCTCTCTCTCTCTCTCTCTCTCTCTCTATATATATATATATATATATATATATATATATATATATATATTCCAAAAAGTGGCCAAAGAACACAGGGCTCAGGGACAGCAGTGCAACTAGGGATGGGACAGGATCCTTTCAGTCTCTATCTGCATCCTGGAGATATTAGCCCAGAAGTTTGGAATACCCAAGATACAAGTCACAGACCACATGAAGCTCAAAAAGAAGCAAGACCAAAGTGTGGATACTTAGATCCTTCTTACAAGGGGGAACAAAATACCCATGGAAGGAATTACAGAGACAAAGTGTAGAGCAGAGACCGAAGGCAAGGCCATCTAGAGACTGCCCCACTTGGGAATCCATCCCACATATAGTCACCAAACCCAGGCACTATTGTAGATGCCAACAAGTGCTTGCTGACAGAAGCCTGATATAGCTGTCTCCTGAGAGGCTCTACCAGTGTCTGACAAATACACAGGTGGATGCTCTCAGGCAACCATTGGATTGAGAACAGAGTCCCCAATGGAGGAGCTAGAGAAAGAACCCAAGGAGCTGAAGGGGATTGAAGCCCCATAGGAAGAATAACAATATGAACCAACCAGTAACCCCAGAGCTCCCAGAGACTGAACCACTAACCAAAGAGTACACATGGAGGGACTCATGGCTCCAGCTTCACATGTAGCAGAAGATGGCCTAGTCATTCATCAATGAGAGGAGAGGCGCTTGGTCCTGTGAAGGCTTTATCCCCCAATGTAGGGAAATGCCAGGGCCAGGAAGTAGGAGTGGGTGCATTGGTGAGTAGGGGGAGAAAGGAGGGGATAGGTTTTTTTTTTAGAGAGGAAACCAGGAAAGGGGATATCATTTGAAATGTAAATAAAAAATATCTAATAAAAAATAAGTAAGGCTGAGTTAATATGATCCCTGGAAGGTGAATGCAAAGAGAAGGTTTAACTGAAGCTGTATGAGATGAGCTTTCTCGTGTTTGCTAACATTATTTTCTCTTACTTTCATATCAACAATGTTTTAATTGTTTCTATTATAAACATATTTTTGGAACTGACTGATCACAGATGGGAGATCCTAGAGGTTGCTAGGGAAGGAGGCACTTAGTCCGTGTTTGAAGTGGTATACACACACACACAGCTTGAATACAAGTGAGGGTTCTGGGTTGCTAGGTAGCTTGTTAGGAGAGGGGTGTGTGCACAGCCCAAGTCCCAGATGCTGATGATTCCAGCAGAGCTACAGCAGAAAGGGGTGTAGAATACCAACCTGCAGTTCTCCCAGGACCACACTCCCTCAAAGCAGCATCACAGCCTGGTGGGAAGACCTGTTCTGAATCCAGGTTCTAATCTGGGTCTTGACTCTAGTGTAGCCACTCCCTGCTGGCTCTCTTTGGAGACCTCACTCGCTCTCCTGAGGTTACAGCTACTAAATGCCATCTCTGATATCCTGTGTGCCTGGTGCCATTTCGGCACTTTCTGTGTCTTAGTTCACTTCATCCTCACATCCCGCTTCACTCATGAGACATTGGGCTTAGAGCGAGCGATGAGTAACTCACATGGTCCCAAAGTAGCAAATGGTGGACTGGGATTTGAACTGAGACAGAGACATGCCAAGACCTACCTGGCCACTCCCAACCACCACGCCATACACACCACACCCAGGCAGGAAGTAGAGGCTGAGTGGTAGGGAGAAGGCAGTGCTCAAGCCCCCTCAATTCTTCTGCCTTTACCTCACTGCCACCTACATCCTCAGAGCTGTGGAGACACACTTCAAATTTCCACTACAAAATGAGCATTGACTGGAGGGCCACTGAGCAGGGAAGGCAGAATTTGCCAATCCTACCGACTTCTCGCTCCAGGCCAGCGGTTCTCAGCCTTCCTAATGTTGTAACTCCTCATGTTCTGGTGACCCCCAAACATAAAATTATGTTTATTGCTACTTCATAACTGTAATTTTTCTACTGTTAGGAATTATAATCCAAGATATTTGAGATGCAAGATACTGATATGTGACCCCCAAAGGGGGTCGAGATCGGTTGCTTTAGATATAACGGCACTCTAGAAGCCTCCAGGAAAGCTGAGACCAAACTCCTCCAGAGACATACCTGGGGTCAGCCACCCTTCTCAAACACCTACTCAGTCCCACCATGACATCTGGCTCCAAGCCGACCACAGTCTGTCAACCCATGGTCTAGACCAGCAAGTGAGTTCCACACCAACAGGGAAGCCACACCAGTCTTTATCTCCAGCGGACATACTCAGGCCCACCCCGACAACAAGATAAAAGGCGAGTCCGCCCAAGAACCTAGGAGCCCAGGTCAGAATTGTGTGGGTGTGGTGATCACAAGACGAGCAGCAACTTCCAATTCCTTCTTGGCTTTTAATGCTATGAAAAGGTGGAAAGAAAAGTTGACCGGATTTGCAAGCAAAGACGGTGGGAAATCTACAGCGGGAAGGCTACAGCTTCGAAGGTCTCATTGCAAGGGATGGTGGGAAAACTACAGCCTAGAAAGTCGCAGGAGTCTCCAGGCACTCGCCAGCTCCTACTCTTTTGATACTGGTTTCTCGGATTCATACAAGTGTCTTTAATGTTTTAAAATTTAAAATTAAGTATACAAAATAATCGTTCCATATTATAACATTTTCAGGTAGATAGCCTACTATGGAGTACACATTGTTAAGTATAGATACTAAACACAGAGCCACATGCTAAGCTCTGATCGCTAGACATTGGTATCCAGATGTGGAGCCACCAAGAGGCCCTCAGAACTAGGCTTTCTGTCCTTATAAAGAGACTTAGGGTGCTAGTTGCTCCTTGTGTGTGAGAAGCCATCTGTGTTCGTCTCTTCTCTGTGACAGCAACTGATGAGAGCCATTTAAGAAAGGCAGGAGTTGGGCTGGTGAGATGGCTCAGCGTGTAAGAGCACCCGAATGCTCTTCCAAAGGTGATAAGTTCAAATCCCAGCAACCACATGGTGGCTCACAACCATCCGTAACAAGATCTGGCTCCCTCTTCTGGAGTGTCTGAAGACAGCTACAGTGTACTTACATATAATAAATAAAATAAATCTTTAAAAAAAAAAAGAAACTTAAAAAAAAAAAAGGCAGGAGTTGCTTTGGCTCAAAATTGAAAGCTACAGTTCTTTGCAGGTGGTAACAGGAGTTTGAGGCCACTTGTCACATTTCATCCTCATCCATAGTTGTTGGGGTGGCCTTGCTCAAATAAGGTACCCCTGTATTTTCAACTGTTAATTCTGTACTGGCAGAGAGCTAAGATCCGGCAGAATTTTGGTATTGTCATTTCTATGTCCATCGCTGGTTTTCTATTTGTCAATGTTTGTCCTCCCTCAGCTGCCTCTCTGTCTACAGTGCCTGGACTCACTTTGGTAGGGGTGCACCAAAGCCCAAGGCTCACCACAGCCTCTACGATGAGTCTGAAACCTTCCTGGAATGGACACAGGAAATAGTTAGGCCTCCTGCTGAACAGCAGATGGTCCTGCTGAGTTGCCCAGGAACCAAACTGATTTCTTTTGGGAAGTGAGGTCCTTCCCTGGAGTCTTCTCCCATCATCTTCTTGTTTGCAGTAACCCCTGATCACCCTAATTCACCCAAGTGTAGCTGCTTGTATTAAAAATACTAATCATGTTCTTCCCCCAAACTGTTTGCCCAAGAAGTTCTGCATATAGCTTCTGAAAGCCTGCCCCCAGTTGGTTCTAATTGGTAAATAAAGATGTCAACAGCCAATAGCTGGGGAGGACAGACAGAGGAGAGAGTTTAGGATTTCCTGGGCTTGGATTCCCTGAGCTTGGGATGCAGAGGGGGTGAAGAGAGAGATCCATCATACTTTGAGAATGTGCAGGAGAGGAGAAATGCCATGCCTGAGAATAATTCAGGACAGAGTGGCATAGCCACCATGTGAAGAAGCTGGGAGAGTATGACTCAGAGGGCCATCCAACTGGGTCCAGGGCAGCCAAGATAGAACATAAATGGTGGCTCACTCTATAATCCAGGTACCATTTTATTGCTTACCTGAGCTAGATATAGGGTGTAGACAGGAAATAGAACTTTTGGTTAAAAGCTACTGGGAGTTAGTAGTTGTTTTTGCAGCAAAACCTAGCCTAGCCTGACTGACACACATACTCTAGTTTTTGTCAGCCTTTATCTGTAGCATAGTGCAGGTTAGAAGCCTGTGATCATGTGTTATTCCTCTCCAAACCTACAAGCACCTAGTAGTGCTATACCCACTCCCGTAGAGTCTGCATGACAAGTCCAAAAGCTTGGCCGCAGGCAAAAAGTTTCACGGAAACTGGTCTCCTGGAGGCCTTGGCATCTGTAACAAATTGTTTCAGATTTTTCCCTGTGATAGTCTGTGGAGGGTCTTGTGTTTTCTTTCAGTATTTTACTGGATAAGAATCTCAGGACAAGTTCTACAAAGTAAACTTAGAATAACAACCGAGTCACTCCCATATGCAGGAATTTTCAATAGTCCAGGAAGAAGTAGGGTTGTGGTTTAAGGAGGAACTAGAGTATTGCATTATTCATGAAAAGGTTAGCAAGAGCAGAAAACCCCTGGTGGTGGGTTATACAATAGACTAGAATTGTGACTAGGATGTGAAGTCCTCACCTGGCTCCTAGAATAGCTGACTTTAGATATGGCTGCTTTTTATCTCAGTTGTAATCACTCCCTGGTTCCTGCCGGTCCTTTATTTATGCATTTCTCTGTTTTGTGTCATTATGCATAAGATAACCTCAATGTACCTTGACTGATGTGTCACCTACTTCCTTGTTTTCTTCTGTAATATAAGTCTGATGCTCGCTTTGAGAAATTACACTCAGATCTAGCACTCCCTCATGTTTGTGTCTGTTTGTCACTCGCTAACTCCTTGTCCACCTGAATATTGGGACCCTGACTTCTCCCACTGGTTGAGAGACCGACTGAGTCCAGTCCGTGGCATAGTAGCATCCTTGAACCACTGTGGTTCCTTGTAGTATGTAATAAAAGACAGAGAAAAGTCTACTCGCTTCTTCTTCACTTCCCCCAAAGAATAACTCACCTGCAGAGTGATTCTTCAATCCTTTCAACAGCCCACACTTTCCAGCCAGGACTCATCCCTAGTCATCTTCTTGCATGATATTTTATTTTCAGATTCCTATACAACATACTGTTTGCTCCAGAGGTCAAATGCCTTCCCAGATAACAAGATCTGCTGGTGTGGATAACAGAGTTCTGTTAGTATAGGTGGCGATTTCTAACAGATGATAATGTCACCTCTCACTAGATAATCAATCCCAAAACAGCTAACAATGAATACATGACCACTGAAGGACCTGTGTGTACTGAAGAATGTGATACCTGAGGGCTAAGAAACCTGGCTCTGATGATAAGTCTGCTGTCTGTCATGTTAATTCATTGGCCTTCTCTGAAGAAAAAGTGAAATAAACCCAACTCAAATAACTTATGTAAGAAATAGAAAAATAAAATCTCAAAAATGTCTCAAAACAATTCTCTAAAAAAAGGTGGAGGGGTTGAACAGACGGCTTAGTAACATACTTCTCTTCCAGAGGACATGAGTTCAATTCCCAGCACCCACTTTAAGTGGATCAGAACCACCTGTAACTCCATCTCCAGGGGATCCAACACCCCTCTTCTGGTCTTCAAAGGCACTGCACAAATCTACACTCAGACACACAGGCATATACATATTTACAAATAAAATTAAAAATCTCCATAATAGCATACCACTACCTCCATGTTAGCTCTGTTCTGAAGCCCAGAAGAGATGACCAGAAGTCTAGATTTACACTCTGCTTGTTGTCTAGCAATGGGAGAAGTGAGGAGACTGGAGACTTTCTCTCCGACTGGTCCATTAAAGTCAAAGAATAGCTGAGTGCTGTAGTAAAACCTGTAATCCAAGCTGTCTGGGGGCTGAGGCAGTAGGGTCATGAGTTCAAGGCCAGTCTGGTCATATAGCAAAACCTTCAAAAAAAGGAAGGAGAAGGGAAGGGAAGGGAAGGGAAGGGAAGGGAAGGGAGAAGGGAGAAGGGAGAAGGAAGGGAGAAGGAAGGGAGAAGGAAGGGAGAAGGAAGGGAGAAGGAAGGGAGAAGGAAGGGAGAAGGAAGGGAGAAGGAAGGGAGAAGGAAGGGAGAAGGAAGGGAGAAGGAAGGGAGAAGGAAGGGAGAAGGGAGAAGAAGGGAGAAGAAGGGAAGGGAGAAGGGAAGGGAAGGGAAGGGAAGGGAGAAAAAAGTCAGAGAATGAAGTTGTTAGCCACTGAGCAACAGAGACCCCATTAGGAGCAAACTCCTACACGTACAGGAAGAAAGTTGCTGCTAATACTGCCATACTATACCCTGAAAACCTCCAGGAAGCAGGCTGTCCCCTGGAGCCTTAGAGGGGTGCACAACCTTGCCAACACCTTGACTTCAACCCCACTAAACTCGTAGAATTTCTATCCTAGATAAACATAATTGGCTTTCTGTAAAGCCACTTGCTTAATTTGAGATGGATGTCAGAGGGAGCTAATACAACTGCCTGGTCAGGGTTGCACCTGCGTTAAAATAAATAAATTCATAATAAGCAACAGGAAGGCCTTTGAAGACCAAGGGTTTATTTTGTCAATGTGGTGGAGATTTAAGTTCTAGGAGATGAGTGTGGTCTCAGACAAGACATTTGAATTGAGAACCACACTGTGTTGCTCAAGAAAATGCAGTGGGGTGTTTTTTGAACCAGAAAAGAAAGTGTAGTGAGTGTACTACCCAGAAACATAGCCAAACATGGTTGTGTCTTTCCACAGTGCCAGAATTTATTTAATAACTTTATTGAATAATTTATTAAATAAAAGTAAGTTCACAGGGTTCAGGAGTTTCAATGACAGCATCTCTCATATGACCCTTGGTAATCTGGCCTAGGCAAATGCAGTTTGTTGTTCCCATCTTTATACTAATATTGACTATAGAATCACAGTACATATGCCTGTACATCTATATGCATGTGTGTGGATTAGAGGATGAATATGAGTTAAGGAGAGGAGGTTGTAGCAGAGTCCAATAATGAGCAGACTAGAGCAGCTGCTGGGGCCATTAGAGTCAGGCGTGAGGGCGATGCTGCAGAGCTCAGCTGTGAGGAGAAAGTTTAACAGGTCAGAGGCAGGAAGCATGTAAGGAGCCAGAGACCGAACATTCAGAGGCACAAGCAGGTGAATGGGCAGGCAACCAAGAGGGGTGCATCCATGGGGCATGGGGGTGCTGAGCTGTGTCAAAGCTCCAGACATAATGGAAGAGACCTTGATCCTTGATGCACACACCAGTATCAGTCTCTACCATGGTAAGCTGGTGTAGGGCCATGCCATCACAGGGTTGAGTGCCTGTCACTCTATGGGGTCCAGGTGTATCTGATTACCAGTTCTTGGACCTAGCTTCCCAATACACTTTTAATATGCCCATATAAGGTGGCTCCATTTTTAGTCCCAGGAATAAATCATTTGTCAGTCTGTGCTGGGTGGTGGAGCCTGACAGATTGTGCAGTTTCTAGGTCCACCCAGGAACTGCAGTCACCCTTTGTCCTCAAAATGAAGTCAAAGACTGATTTTAAACTTAGGGTCCCAGGGCACAGCACCTCCCGGAAAACCACTGTTATATACAATCTGGAGTAACATAAAGTAGAGTATAGCCCAATGTCAACAACTCTGGGCCATCCCAGCTATCAGAGTCCTCTGTCCCCAGTCTCAGCAAGTCTAAGGCAAACTCATGGTCAAACTCACACTGAAGCTGCAAATGCTCCGCAATGCTTTGCCATTCCAATGTGCAGGAAGATGGATAATGATCGCAAAGGCACTGGAAATCATGAGTTCCGAGAGTGACAATGGAGAGCCTCTTAAATAGAATACAAAGCCTTTGGCAGAAGGGAATCTGGCAGAGATTCCATCAAAAAGAACTTCAAGAAAAATGTTCCCAGGGCTAGAGCGACAGCTGAGCAGTTAAGAACCCTTGTTTCTCCTGCAAAGGATCTGTATTCGATTCCCAGCACCCACATGGTGGCTAAGAACCTCCTGAAACCCCAGTTCCAGGGAATCTGACGCTGTCTTCTCACCACCTCAGATACCAAGCACAGATAAATGTCCATGCACATAGGCATATATACACTCACATATAAAATAAAAGTGAATAAATCTAAGAGGAAAGAGGAGCGGAACTCCAGCATCAGAATGTGTTGCCCTCAGGTATTTTCGACACTGTTCCTTTTTATAATGTGATTCAGGGGACAGACTGCCATGTAAATTTTGGGATGGGGGATTACACGAACAGTCAGCATTCAAGCATGCATCCGTTAGGATTATAACCTAAACCTAGTTACATATAAGGAAGATTTGTTTTCCAGCTCGATAACATGAAAGGCTAGTTTTGACCTGAACTTCCCTGACCTACTCAACACCCAACAAGCAGGAATCCACAAACTGACTTCTGATGCTTTCACCCTCTAGGAAACACTTGTTTGTGCCTCTCTTGCCTGTTTTCCTCCCACCTACACACTGACAGGTATGTGTTCTTTCCATGTTCTTAAGCTTTTGCTGTTGTGTGTATCGTGTCTTCCTTGAGTATGCCAATCCCGTGTATTGAAGGTCCGTTGAACAGTCAGAGGGTTTTTGTGTCATTGTCTCTGATTTGCATGTTTGCTTTAGATTTGATGAGAGACTCCCATCTTAATTGGATTTACTTCAAAGGCTAGAGGTATCAACTAACATTCAGACAAAGTATTTCTAGAGTTCAAAAATTGCCCTGTGCAAGACCCTGATAAAGTTTTACTCTGAGGTTCTGTTTTATTTCTTTAAATATTCCTAGCCAACATCTCTCCTTGATCCAGGGTAGATGAGAGAGCATAGCTCTGCACTGCACCACAAGGTTATTCATCAAGGTGGAGTCATTGGTGATAATGGGGCTGAAAATTTACTTTGACCTCATAGTGTACCTTTTCTGTGTTCAGGTTCCCAGATAGCACTAGGTGACAACTGTATTCACTAGAGTAATGTGCTATTCAAGTGAGTTACCTAGACACAAGGGGCTTCACCATCTAGGTTTGTATATGAACATACTGCAGTGTACAAATGACAGTGATTCCACCCAAAGGCACCTTTTTCAAAACATGCCCCACCATGATGTGATGTGTGATAGACCTCACAGGGCAATGTTTCAGGCTGATTGCTTCTCATAGAGTTGGGATCTCTGTTCAAGACTTTCAAGTTACTTTCAATTCCTTGTTGGGTATCAGAAAGCCCTCTGGTTGTATAATCATGGCCTTTAAAATCATCACTTAGCTTACTCTTCTCTTCCTTTTGAGATAGAGTGCTCAAATGGATGTGCTTACAGATATGCTTTCCAGCTTAGACTTGGCCATTTTCTAAGAAGACATTGATAAGCAATCGTGCCCTACTAGTACACAGGCATGATGAGGATTCTGAAAGTACAGAGGATTCCATTCATCACCACACACTTGAAAAGGATTATTTGTGCATCCAGAAGAACAACACCACTATATCTCTACCTCACACCATATCAAAAAGAACTCTAATAATAGGAGAGAGCTTGGGTAGCTAAGTCAGCTCTCATTGTGTTGTCTGGGACCCAGGCTCTGTCTCCTCACTGCCTTCTTCTGCTCTTCAGCTGTTGGTCATGAGTTTGTCCCAAGAAGTCACCACGGGCATAAATAATTTACTGCTCCCTGAGCTATACTCCAGCATATAAAACTGGTCCATGGATTTCTCATCTTAGGAACCTCAAGTTGACATCTCTTCACATCCTGCATGCCACACACCGTGAATCATGTGCCTATGCCCAAAGTACAGAACGCACAGAAGCAGATCACCAGGGCTGGCTAAAACGTACAGTGCATCCTCTGAGACTCCAAAAGCTTGAAGCCGACTCTCTCATCGAGGAAGAAGGAAACGCTCTCAAGCACCAGCGGAGCCACAGTGTGTCAGTGTCTGTTGCCTTCGAGAAGTCCAGTTTTCAGACAGAAAACCAACATGCTCAGGTCGGGGTGGGGGGTGGGGGTGGGGGAGAGAGAGAGAGAGAGAGAGAGAGAGAGAGAGAGAGAGAGAGAGAGAGAACTACATCCTGAGCATAGATTTAATTAACAAATACAACACAATGAAACTGCCTCAATGTAGCCCCTGGTCTACTTTGGGACTACAGACACACACTCATTTAACAGCTAAATTGAACGCCATTCTTTGAGCACTCATCCCTGACACACAGGTCCAAGGAATCCTGTACAACTCCTTTCTCAGGAGTGATCTGCAGTGGTCCTCACTGACTAGCTATGTGGTAACCTGACCCCCGCATTCTGCTGACAAGCCACACTCCCGCGGTCTATGAGCTCAGTGGAATCCCTCAATAGAATCATACCCTGTTATTGAGCCCTGAACCATATATTATCATGACTACTAAGCCAATTCAAATGGCCCATCCCCTCTGCCTTAACATCAGGCAAAGCCTTGAGCAATCACCCTTCTCTTCAAAGAATGTTTTTTTTCTCTGGCTTTGAACTCACTGAACCCCAGCCTGCCTGGGTCTCCTGCACTATACCCCCATAGCCCTGGTGAGGCAGCTGGTCAGCATCTGGGGCTGTTTCTATAAGGACCTGTTGTATGGCACTTCTCTTATGGTAACATGATCAATCATTTAGTTACCACAGACAGGGAACCAACAACAAACTAAAGCACAGATATTATCAAAGTCTAATTTGTGGACCAGTGAGTTTATTGGGGATAGCTATAGGAACAGAGATGACTCAAAGACAGCTGCGTCACTAAAAGCATGCCCAGCATGGGTGACAGGCTTATAAAAGCTGGGACCCTGCAGCCCATCATGGCATAACTCAAAGGTCACTAAACAGGATTAAGAGTGTCTTTTCCAGGCTGCTTGGTTGGTCTAAGACTCTTCCAGGCATCTAGCATGATCAGAAAGTGTCTGTCAGAAGTCCTTACTAATTATGTAAGTTTGGGAAGCAAAGGAGTTTAGTGAATCTGCTTAGTTTCAGGGACTTCCTGAAGCTATTGTCTTATTTGCTTCCTGAATTTAAAGAGCCTCCCTACAGGATGCAATGTTTCACTTCATTTCAGAACATCCTGAATTTTAGTGAATTCCCCTCCAAGATGAAGGAAACTGTTTCCAAGAGGAAACTGTTAACACCGTCGGACATATAATCATGAATGGCTCCCTTTCTATAAATAAAGATCAACAAAGAAAATTAAAAGTGGCAGCTCAAGATCAGAGGGACAGAAACCATTTCAAAGGTTTTTGAGTGATGTCTACCTCTTGAGAAGCTCCACAAACCCTCCATGTAAGGCTCCCCAGAATGATGCTTTCTGGGCTCTAAGGAAGGAGACGTAGTGCTCAACAAATCCTTGATCCATATTTGCTCATACAATCAGGAATGGAAAGGGTGGCTCCTAACTGTCAAAAGGGCTGGGATAGGCATTGGTAGGTGGTAAGCAGAATAAAGGGAAAGAACTGGATGCTGTTTGTTTCAGCGCACTGTGGCTGCTCTAACAAATTGACCTGCACTGGTAATCAGCATTGCTTCAAACAAAAGAAATGTGTTATTCCCACATTCTGAAGGGCAGAAGTCCTAAACCAAGGTGTCAGCAGGCCCACCTCCTTCCAAAAGCGTAAGGTAAAAATCTCCTCTTCTTGCTTCCAATATCTCCAAATATTCCTTGGCTTGTGACTACATGCTCCAATTTCTGCTTCCGTCTTCATGTGACCTTTTCACCTTCCCTGCATGTTATTTTTCTCTGATAATGACTTGTGTCATTGCCCTTAGGAATCCAGATAATGCAGAGCTAGTTCATTTCAAGATCCTTGACTTAATCTATGAATTAGACTACCTGAAGTCCAGCCTTTCTACCATCATAGTACAGTAACACATTTTACACAGGGGTTGGCTCTATGTGGTGAAAGTTAAGCTGCATTTTAAAGGCTGAGGAGACACAAGTCATGCAGAGGAGGAGAGAACTGGGGTTAGGGAGAAAAAGGGGACAGAGTATTGCTGACCAAGGACACAGTCTGTGCACCGTCTGAGCTGAGTTAATAGCTTGGCACAAATGGAGAAAAGCCAGAACAACCAAGCAGAATGAATGAAAGAGGCTGAGGTGTGTTGGGGATTACACAGATACTTCTTTTACAGACTTCAGCAGGCACAGGAAGGAGCTGAAATCTTACTTCAAGTACAAGGATAAAAGTAGTTAGATTAAGCCTGGTGTGGTATACACTTATAATTTCAGGGCTCCAGAGACTAATGCTGGAGTTCAAGGTCAGTCTGGACTACATAGGAAGACCCTGCCACAAAAAGAAGAAAATACTCTAATTAAAATTACAGTTCATCTTGAAGATTTGTCAGAAGACACAGCAAGCCTCATCGTAAATTGTAAATTGCTGTGATCTTAGCCATAGAAAATGCATGCATAGATTTTTATTATATATAAACTTGATAAAAATACATGAAACACAAATACAAGCCAGAGCACTAGTAATCCAATATCTATTTGTATTGTGGGTTGAATTACAGTCCTCTCAAAAGTTCATATGTTTATGTCCTAACTCCACTTTTATTTTGGAGATTTGGTTGTTGAAGATGTCATTATTTAGGTTAACATGAGGTCATTTCAGAGGTAAGTTCCTAATCCAATCTGTGTGTGGAAAGAAATGTGGACTTAAGCATGTGTTAGCTTTCAACCACTGAGACAGAAAGCATGTGATAATCAACTTATAAAGGAGAAAGGTCTAACAATTTCAGTTCATGACTGACTTAGTCCTGTTGGTTAGGCCATGTGGCCAAACAGCAAGTTACTGCAGGAATTCTCAGGGATGGAAGTCTGTGCAGCTCAACAGAGTAGAAGATACTAAGGTTCCATCGATCCCTGCAAAGGCATGCATCCAGTGACCACTGTCTTCTCTCTAGGTCCCACCCATTAAACCTTCTATCACCTCTTAACAGTGTCAAGCAAGAGACCAAACACCTGATTTGAGAGGGCATTCCAAATCTAAACCACAGCATCCTTTTACAGTGAGGATGCCACGCAGGAGGAAGACAATCAGTCATCTAAAAGCCAAGAGAAGAGGCCAGTCACTAGAAGCAAACTATTCAGCATTCAGAGCTAGAAAGCCTCAGACTCCTGTGGCCCAAGCAGTTAGGCTATGCTGCTTTCTTACCGCAGCCTGGGTATCTTAGGAAATGAGATGGGGAGAAGGCATCTTCACCTGACCCTATCCTGGAGTACCGACAGAGTCTAACTCTCCACCCACAGGAACAATGGATCATTCCCTTCCCCACCTCCCCCTCCACCCACATGTCCTTCCCTCTGCAGCATCTCCTCATGTGCAGCCTTGGCTAACTCCCCAGCAAAAGTCTCCTCAACTCCTAGAGTAGAGTTCTCCAATCTTTATGCCCATAGCTGCTTCTCAGATCTGTCTTGGGTTTCTCCTCAGTGTTTTTTGTTTTTTGTGTTTTGTTTTTTTGTTTTTCCCTCAAAACGCTCTGCACCATCTTCTCCCCAGTGATGACAACATCTGCCCACAGGACCAAAGGACCACGCTCATGACCCTTTGACCCATATCTATTAGGAGGCGGGGAGACAGGAATATAAACACAATCTTATATCTTACTTCTTTTCATGCAGAGTTTCTACTGTTTTAATTATAAACCTCAGAGGGTAGAAATACATCTTGTCCATTTTTTTGCATCTTCTAAGAAAACAATAGTTCTCATCCTGTGGGTCGTGACCCCTTTGGCAAACCTCTATCTCCAAAATGATTTACATTATGATTCAAAAGAGTAGCAGAATAACAGTTATGAAGTAGCAACAAAATAACTTTATGCCTGGCAGCCACCACATCATGAAACATTGTATGAAAGGATCTCGACATTAGGAAGGTTGAGAAGGAAGCTTTGCTCTAAGGTATGGTAGGGACCACTTTGCACACTGAACTGACAGGTGCTGACAACTGAAGCCTGCCCAGCCTCTGGGTCCTTATCTTCCTGCATCTGCCATCTTCCTGCATCCTCTACAAAGTTGCTGAGCTGAAAATGGTCTTCATTAAGCTTTGGTGGGTTGGGGACGTAGCTCAGTAGTTGAGTCCTCACCTAGCACCTGTAAGACCCTCTGTTCAATCCTAAGTACTGGGAAAAAAAAAGTCAAAAGCAAAGCTTTGCTAACATGTCATGAGTGGTTGGTGACATTTTCCCATCTACTCTTCAGTCCTAAAAATAGACTCTCTCCTTTGAATGTGGAATTGGAAGCCTAAGGCAGCTGGGCCCACAGGTGAAGGATGGTGTAGGAGGGGCCAGAGGGGCTGGAAAGGCAGGAAGCAGCTGCCATACCAGGGATCTCACTCCACACTGTGACTGGCGTAGGCAACAAAATCCCCTCTACCAGACCACATTCCATCCATTAGACTCGATGCTAAAACTAACGAGGAAGGCACATGGTCTCCAGGTGAAACTAGAAAAGGCCGAGAGGCCAGCAGTTCACTGTGGACTGCAGCTCTTCAGGAAAAGTAACTATGACTGATTCAACCCACACTAGAAGGTCTAACCTCTACTACAAGCACCTAGCCAAGGCCCTAGTACTCTGTGAAGATGAGTAGTTGGATGGATGGATGCATGAATAGACAGACAACTATAATCTCTATTCTCTTCCTGAGTTCTAGTCTTCAGAGAATTGGCAAAGACCATATAGTCCTATCTGCTGCCTTACACCAATCCCCAACTTTCTATGCTAAGAATGGAGATAAATTATTTGTTTTAGAATCCCAGAGTCCCCCAAGAGGCTCAGGAGCAGTCAAGAGCACACTAGCACATCCTTTAAAGCACAGTCCTCAACCTGTGTCACATATCAGATATCCTGCATGTTGGATATTTACATTATGATCCATAACAGTAGCAAAATTACAGTTATGAAGAAACAGCATGAGGAATGTATTAAAGGGTCACAGCATTAGGAAGTTTGAGAACTACTGCTCTAGAGACTCTCCTTGGTAAACTCCCTACCTGTAAGCTTTCTATGGCCTCTTCAGTTAGTTCCCACTGAATGCTTTGTAAGCATTTTTGAGCACCTACTGTGTGCAAGATGCCACTGTGCACAGTTTAAGCTGACATCACCCCTAAACAAATTCTGATAGGCTCTGTGGGCCCTGCACGTTTCTGGTTGTCATTTTATATAATTTAAATTGTACAACAGATACTATTCCCACTGTACTGTAAATATTAATTTTTATTATTACTTAATTTAGTAATATGTTATATTTATATATTTCATTCTTTAATATAATGTTATTATATCAAATAAAACTCACCTTGCCTCTCTCGATTTCTCAACTATAATTTAATAGCATAGCAATTTCCTATCCACCATCCGCTTTCTTTTTAAAAAAACACATGAACAAACTTCTTCATGAGTCAGAGAAATTGACATTTTTACTTTTTCCTTACTAAAACCAAATTAATTAATTCTAATATAAGTTCATGTCAGGAAACTTCTTATAATCATAATTCTTTATACAATTCTTATAATCACAATTCTTTATACGATTCTTAAGATTTGTTTTTCTCATTTTAAATTATGTGTACGTGGGGTGGGAAGCTTGTGTACATGAACGAAGGTGACCACAAAAATGGTTTCAGATCTTCTGGAGCTGGACCTGTGGATGGGCATGACACCTGGCTAGGTGCTGAGACCAAACTCAATTCTCTGCTACAGTTGAGCGTGTTCTCAACCACTGAGCTGCCTCTCTAGCCTGATACACCATTCTTAGCATCACAATGCTTTGTAAGAAAAACCTACATAAAACTTAAGGTTCTAATTTACTCTTTGTTTCCTGTACCACCGGGTTCTGAGAATTGAAGTAATTCCCCAGAATCAAGACAGGATCACAACTATTATCTGTATGCATTTTATCAGGCAACACATGCACACCACAAACCTCAGACAATTATGTTTAAGACAAGGACTGGTAGGAAGCCTTGGCTAGCTTCAAATTTGTGATCCTCCTGCCTCAACCTCCCATGTGATGGGATTTCAGGCTTGTACCACAATGCCTGACTCAAACAATTTACTGAGAATACACATCTTAGATGGGACAAGAACATACCAAAAGGTTTCAAGGAAACTGGGATTTTGAATGCCACTGTTAGGCGTTTCAGAGAAGGACAGCTGGGACTTCTTTTGTTGAGCGAGAAACATCTGGAAAGAATGTCAGGAGAAAGAGAGGCAGCCTCAACAGAAGGTGCCTCCCAGGCAGACATGTGTTAGCAAAGACATAAGAACAAAGCCGGGATACAGCTCAGCAGCAGATGCTTGTCTGACAAACATTAGGCTCAGTTCTTTACCCACAGACACCCTGAAAAGCTCTCCCCCAGGTCTAGGAGAATCATGAGCCATGTGTGATCCCTGTGAGAATAAGACACAATTTCAGTCTTGCTATCTGTGTAGGGAGCTGGGCTATCAGCACGTAGCTGAGGTTCAGAACAGTGCAAGTTCTGCAGAATTATCCCGTCCCTCTGATATGCCTGCATGTTTCATCTTTGACTCCTGTGGACAAGTGCCCTCAGGTGTGGGT
The DNA here is from genome assembly GCA_902729485.2 of Mus minutoides. NCBI lineage: Eukaryota > Metazoa > Chordata > Mammalia > Rodentia > Muridae > Mus > Mus minutoides. Next base: position 1,463,211 of record LR749649.1, read on the forward strand.
GAAGCTTAAGGCTGCAAAGCAGCAGTTTCAAACAGGGAGGGCCCTAAGTCACCCCATGGGCCGGAGAGCATCCACAAGGTCTTAAAAGTAGAAGAAGGAAAAGTAGAAGAGGAAAAGTGCGCCCCTCCAAAAGCATCTTCAGAGACCCCAAAACGGCTTCAGCTTCCAGCACATTGACTTTAGCCCAGGCTAACTCATGCCAGGCCTCTAACCTGCGCAGCTGTGAGGTGTTTACAGCTGTTCTAAAACATCATCCACTCCACCACAGCAGTAGACAAGATTCAGATGCCAGAAAAGCAAGCCCTGGGCAGGAGCCCAGGCCACTCAGCCCTTTGCCCACTTGTTCTGGGAACTGAAGATGACTGGTCCAGTCATGGCCAAGGGGACCCCAGATGCACCCAATGTGACCTAGACATGCTGCCAGCCTCAAACCATAGGTACTGTCCCCCCACCCACCTTGCTGGCTCTGGGACCCCAGCAGGTCTGAATCAGGCAGAGGCCTTATCTACCAAATTCCACAACAGCAAGATTTACCATCATGATCCATCGCCATCGGAACTTGGTTGTGTTTTTTTTTGTTGGTGGTGATGTTGTTTGATTTGGGGGGAAGGCAAAGTCTTACTATGTAGCCTAGGCTAACCTTGTACTTCTGGCAATCATATTGCATCAGCCTGTCAAGTGCTGGGGTTACAGGCTTACACCACCATATCCCCATCTTGCAGCTAAGGAAACTGAGGCTCTGAGAAGCGAAATAAATTGTAAACAGCAGTGGCTGCTCTATTTGCTGTCCTGGGAACTTTTGAAAATTGTAGATTTCTAACATCCTGTTATTTGCGGCCATACAGCTGGAACAGGAGGACATTATGCTAAGGGAAGAAAGTCAGGCCCAGAAAGGCTGATACCGCATGATCTCACTCATGTGTGGAAGCTAAGACAAAGCTGATGTCATAAGAGAAGAATAGAATTGTGGTTAGCATAGCCTGGGAAGGGTGTGGAATGAGGGGTAGAGAGGGTGGTTACGGCATACAGGGTGCAGGCAGAGAGGAGAAAAGGCTTCTACTGTCAGGTCTCATAGCGGACTAACCAGACTTGTCAACAATCAATTGAATCTTTCAAAAATAGTTACTAGATAGATTGCCAGTAACCTTAACACCTTTGTGTTGATATGGTAACTGTTTAAGGTGCTGGATATGCCAGCTGCTGTGGTCTGAGGGCCAGTGGACATCGTAAATATACAACACCCTGTACCCTGTATACGTACAGTTAAATGTCCGTTAAATGATTTCTCAAAACTTTTAAAGCAGAGGCTAGGGATATAGCGAGGTACCAGAATGTTTAATCAATGTGTTTCAGTCCTGCTCTGTAAGTATAAAACAGAAAAGTAAAAATCTAGATTCCTGAGGTTCACAGCAAAACCCCTAAATAAAGTCTCCAGGTAGCAGGGCTGGAGATATGGCTCACTGGTAGCTCTTGCAGAGGACCTAGTTCAATTCCGAGCACCCACATGGAGGCTCTAAACCATCTGTAACTCCAGTGTCAGGGAATCTAGCACCCCCTTTGACCTCCACAGGCACCAGGCACACATATGGCGCACAGACAGACATGCAGTCAAAGTATCAATACACATTTTTAAAAAATATGCGGGTTTCAAATGTCAGTGTCTGTCGCTCCACTGAGCTCCTGAGAGAACTCTCTGAGATGACAAAGGACACTTCACTGAGCTGCAGGCAAAGCTTCAAGTCTCCACAGCTGTGTCACACAGGTGACTGCCCCACTGCTCACTAGTAGAGCAAAGTTCTGCTGCCAATCAAAGCCTGGGCTGGAGAAATCGGCTTTTCTGTGGCTCTAAATCTGGGTGCGCATTGGGATCTCTCCAGGGAGCTTTTGAAACTGAAAAGCCTTTCTGTCTGGAGCCATTGAAGGCAGCTGTCCTGATGCCCTATCCGGGGACATGCTGAGGCACCAGTGACATTTGACAATCTCCCTCCCACCCCCAGGTTACTCCAGCAGTGTCATACTTCATACAGACAGTTCTACCTATCTTGAACGTGCATATCAATTTAATCAATGTAAACATATTACAAGAGAAAGGCAACATTCCACTCTCCCATTTTGTAATGAAGGAAACTGAGTGAAGGAGAAAGAGCAAGTCACTTAGCCACCCTCACTGTCTTTGTTTGGCAATGTGACAGAAGAGTGCTTGAGACTGACTGGGTAATTTGTGAGGAAAACGTACTCCCTGTGCTCCTGGAGGTTACAAAGTATAGTATATTCAGAGTGTGGGCATGGGGCAAATGTTTGTGCTGCCTTCTGGCATAGCGAGACAGAGGACACATGTTTCCTCCTTTTCTCATAAAACCACTAATGCCATCATGGGGATGACACTTCATCTAACTTAATTCCCTCCCCCACAGGCCCTAGCTTAGGTAGCACTTGTGAGTGGAATGGTTACGGGTGCAGGGTACGTGGAATAGGTGTCTTGTGATCTTTGAATGCACATGGGACCTCTTTTTCTCTCCATCCCTCCCTCCCTTCCTCCCTCCCTCCCTTCCTCCCTCCCTCCCTCCCTCTCTCTCTTCAAAACAGTGGATAAAATAAAACTTCTCCCTAGAAACAAACAAAAGTTCTTCTCTCTATAAGTTGACAGGTGCTTTGTTACAGGAAGAGAAAGCAAACACAGAAAGACATACTCAGAACCTGACAGCAACAAAGTTTCAAGCATGAGCAGAGACCTCAACCCAGCTAGCTTGGCTCTGGTGTCTGTATGTTCAGCCCCTGCCTGCCTCCTGGAGAGGCTCTGTGTCCTCACTCCATGGCCAGACCTTCAGGGCTTCATATTCTTCAGGGCGCGCGCGTGTGCACACACACACACACACACACACACACACACACACACAGGAATCATTTTAAAATGTCCTGGATAAATGGGTGTTGGGAACTGAGTGAGGCTGGGGGACCATACAAAAAGGATGTATAGGGCAGCACTCATTCTATGCTAACATATGCATGGACTCATCCCTAAAACTGGAAATAAACACACTCAAGTCTGCCCAGGTAGCTTTCCTCCTCCCAAGGATCCTCAGTGCATTTACATGATGTTTGACGTAAGCACAGGAGATAAAGGGAATTTTTAAAAGACACTAGTCTATAAGAAATTAAGATGACCACAGTTCCAACCAAAGGTATTTCTGTTGCCTAAGCTTTGTTCGCGGAGGTTGCTAAGGAACTGTGTGCTGTGAGTTCAGAATACTCCTAATTCCAGCTTACAAGGTAGAAGGCAGCATAGTTTCCAGGCAGACTGAGAGGCTGCAGCTGGAGGAGCGCTCCGTAGGCAATGCTGGTTATTCTGCCTCCTTCTGCCCTACACACACAGGGAAGATTTGTTCCTGGGCACCTGGGAGCCAAGAGTCTTCAGAAAATGGTGGAGGCCAGAAGGAAATTAACAGTCACCAGTATTTGCTGGATACAAGGTCCCAAGTCCAGCTCCATGGCTAGTTAATTCTCACAGCATGTCAAAAAGACATTGCTCCATCATCCACCTTAACTAGACAAAGGAATTGAGCCTTAAAGAGCTAGGTGACACAGGGTCAGAGAGATAGATAGCCCCAAAGTTACCAGCACTGGCTACGGGACCCACGTTCAAGTTCTAGGACCCACATGACTTCTTTTTTGTTTTTTCGAGACAGGGTTTCTCTGTGTAGCCCTAGCTGTCCTGGAATTCACTTTGTAGACCAGGCTGGCCTCGAACTCAGAAATCTGCCTGTCTCTGCCTCCCTAGTGCTGGGATTAAAGAAGTGTGCCACCACACCGGGCTACATGACTTCTTAAAACCATCTGTAACTTTCTTCTGACTTCCCTGGGCACCAGGCATTCACATAGCACGAGTACATACGTGAAGGCAAACACCCCCAAACATAAAATAATAATAATAATAATAAGAGAGAGAGAGAGAGAGAGAGAGAGAGAGAGAGAGAGAGGTGACTTGCTGCAGATCTTACTGCTTGTCTGAGTTGGCCTATGAAACTAGACAGCTCGTCTCCAACGACTTCAAGAACTAATGGTCCGAGAGAGACATTCAAGAGCTTCAGGCCTGTGGTGGAATAAGAGGAAAAGCAGTTTTCGTAGTCAAAGCAAAAGGAAGACACTAGGCTTCTCTTTTCAGAGCCAAAGCCAAGCAGAGCTAGAGGGGAGGGGTAGGTGAAAGGTCTGGAGTGAAGCAGCAGAGGAAGAGGGGAGCAAGGATGAGTCACTGTCTCTCTAACCGGGATGCTAAAATGTGCCTGACTGAAGAAGGAAGTGCGCGTGAGTTTGTGCATGATTGCGAGAACGTGTGAGTGTATTCACATGTGTATGTGTGTGTACATTCCAGGGCAGGAGTGAGCATGGGTGTTTGAGCATGGTATATAGCCCCACCCTTAAGAAATCTGACCTTCCCAACCGTCCCCAAACACTCTTGTATTTTCCCATTGGCAACACAACTATGTTGCCAATAGAATTCCTCATAGGAAATAAACAGCCTCCAGGGAACAAATGTCCCCTCCTCCGTCTCCCTGTGCACCCACAGGGCCCCACAGACAGAAGGGCTCAGTCCAATTTGTTGACCAACTGACAGCAAGCCGGGCTGTGGCTCCTGTGATCGCCCAAAGGCGCGGTTAGTGGCCACTCTCTGCTGGACAGACAACTCGCCTTTCACACATTCCTTAGAGACTTAAAAAGGAGCAGAGGGCTTGTTTATCCCCACTCTGTGCAAATGCTCAGGGTGTGAGGCCAGGAACAAAGGATGCACCAAAAGACACCATAGCTCCATTTCTCCTCTTACCAATTCATCCCACATGCATGCCCCTTTCTTCATATGACTGATATAGGGCCAGGATACACTTGCCTAGAATGTGTGAAGCCATGGATTCTATCCCCAACACAACTAAAGAAAGGATGGCTGACATGATCCCATGTATTTATGAAGTACCACGTGATCTTTCGATTCCTGTAAAATGTGACATAGAGTCGGGGTCATTGCCATGTGTCTCCTCAAACACACTGTGTCTTTGTGTTGGAAAGATTCAAGATCTTTTCTCCCAGCCCTGCTTAAGTATGTACTGAGTTATTGTTAACTCTACCCCCGCCCCCTTCCATGCTGGGTTGCCTCTCTCAGTCTTCCTTCCTCTCTGCCCTTTCCAGCCTCTGCAAACTACTCCTGACTTCTGAAATCAAACTTTTGGCTTCTACTTATGAGCAGGATGATGTCTTCACTCTCATGTTCACAGTAACTGTTTAAAGGAGCCAAGACATGTATCTGTTAACACATGGATGGATGGATGGATGGATGAAGAAGACAGAGATGTTGGAATTTTACTCAGCCATATAAAGTAATAGAATTGCTCTGTCATTTCTGGCAATACAGATGAGCCTGGAGGATGCTATGTTGAATGAAATCAGCCAGGCACATAGGACAACCCGCACATTCTTGAGCTGGCCTTTCGCTGCTATAATGATGCCAAAGCTGCTCTGATAGAGGTTTATTAAAAACCAAAGTACCCGGAAGTGAATGTCATTAAAACTCCTTAACAAGCAGGGGTCATCCTTGTCCAGCCCTACTAACCTCAGAGACATTGCTAACACTAAAAACAAACAAACAAACAAACAAACAAACAAACAACAACAAAACAAAGCCTCAGTCCCCTAAAAAACTGGAGCAGGGGCTGTCCCTGAGCCTGTTGCCTGCCTGCCTGCCTGCCTGCCTGCCTGCCTGCCTGTGGGTCTCACACAGCCATGTCTGACCTCAGTGGGAGAGGATGTGCCAAGTTCCACAGCAATTTGATGTGCAGGGAGGGGGTGATGGGGTGCTGAGGGTGGAGGGGTTGGCACACAGCGGGGTTTTTCCCTTCTAAGGGAAATGGGGGTAAGGATTTGCATGAGGAGGGACTGGGAGGAGAGGAAGGCTGATGTTGGTTATAAAGTGAATAAATAAATTTAATAATAATAATTTTAAAATTCAGGGCAACAGTCATGTGCTTCCTAGGGCAGCTCTAGGAGGCACTGCCTCTGTGAGAGCTGAATCACCCTAAGTCAGTCTAAAGGGATGGACACAAAGAAATCTCTCTATAGGGAGTGGGGCTGCAGAGACTGATGCCCCCCCCTTCCAGGGAGATCCTTGTCATTTTCTGAAAGCCAGGAAGCCCTAGGGTCATTTCTAAGGCAATTAAAAGGAACAACAAGTCATGGGGCTGTTTGTATTTTCTGTAAAGTATTCCCTACTACACCTGAGGTATACCGGGAATGGCCAGGGCTGGTTACTGAAGCCAAGGAGAAACTGTCACACTCAAATGTCACTGAGAACTGACTCCATTTCTTCACAGACACATCACTGGTGTCTTGCTCTGGCCCAGGCACTTGGCTGCACATTTTCTAAAGGTAAACATAGTTGAGAGCAGCTATATCAGTAATACTGCCTCCCTCTGACCACCTCCTACAAGGCTTCTGAAGAAAGTCCTATCCTCAGCCTCCTAGGCCTTACCCACCCTGCAGAAATCCATGTATCCCCTTCTTTTCATTTCAGAGGTGAGGAACAGAGTCCCAGAGGAACCAGTCTCACTACAAACCAGAGGCAGAGGAAGAATTAGACCTCAGGCCTCTCATAAGCAGCCCCCTCCATGGGTGATGCCATCTCTCACACAGGGACCACCCTAAGCAAGTGTTTGAAACAGAAAACGCTTTCCAGAGCCTGGTACTCCTCGAACTGTGTACAGTAAAAGCATCTATCTAAGTGGCCTGGCACAGCAGGCTGGAGTGGCCAATCTTCTCTCCAGTAAAACAAGCATGAGTGCCTGACCCCTCTCCCCCACCCACCCTTTAGCCAAGCACATTGGTATCCCCAAGCTCTTCCTGAAGTCTAGGTGCCAAATAAAGAAAAAATTGAAAGGCAGGAGTACTGAGTTAGTGAGGCCAAGCTTTGGCTTGGAGGGGTCCTGTGTGGGATGGGGCTATTCCACTCATCAGAGTTGGCAGAATATGTTCATATTCAGACTGAGTTTTCTCTCTCCCGCAGACAGACGGAGGTGATGATGTGAACGGACTGCCATCAAACAGCATACCTTGAATGAAGGTGGCTAAAGTGGTGATTTTTGTGTCAAATAAATAAATAAATAAATAAATAAATAAATAAAGCCTTTCTTCACCAGTTAACACTCTCATTTGCCAAAAGGATGAAGGGCATAAATAGGAAGCCTAGGGTTTCAAACCCCATGGAGAACCAGAAAGGGTGACGTTTACAGGGCTAAACACTTGTGGTACATAGTCGTCCCCATTATATCGGCCATTTTACAGAGAGCTGAGCCCAGCCAGCTTGTGCAGAGTCAGGCGCTGCAGCAGCCAGTCTGACTTGGGTCACTTGATCCACACAACAGTGAGCTTCTCTGTCTAGTTAGATGCTGAACATCTAAACACAGCAGAAGAGATTCTCCGCCGACCAGCTTGCCCCACTGTTGGATCATCTCTCTTTGCAGAGGGAGAACTCCAGACAGCTGACTGGATCCTTCTTCTATGTGCATCCAGATGTTTGATATCATGTAAACAAGATAATGTGCCCGTGAGTAGGAGCCACTCGGGAATTAAAAGTCTGTCACAGTAGACACGCTGTCACAGGCCACAGTTGTTGTTTCTTGAATTATGTCCTGCCCAGAGCTGCTTGCTGAACCTACCAGACAACTTGAGTTTCCAGGGCTTCTCAGCCTTGGTTGTTGCTCAGCTGTGTGCACTGGAGTGACAGTCAAGCATCCTCAAAGCCCCTGCTGTCTATCTAGCATCAGCTAAGATCCCATGGATATATATTTTTTTATCACAAATAACAAAAACCACGCATATTTTAACTTCAACTCTAGGATTAAAGTAAATACATAATTTTGGCAAATTACTCGGAATTATGGGCTAGCAGCATCTGGTTCGGATATTCTCAAGTAAGTCATTGGCACGGTCACGGCCACATTTTTAATTTTAACCAAAATGTTCTCAGAAACATGTGTTTTCCGTCCTGTTTGCATGTAATCGGTTGGAGACGGGGGTCAGAGTTTAAACTGGGGGTTCAGCGGTCAGCTATGGTACCTTGGTAATGCCTGCTGTCTACAGGAGCTGTGCCCTCCCACAGCCCGCAGTCGTGGCTTTAACCCTATCCAGTGTGAGAGGCCGACAGGTATTGGGCACCAGTCTACTGGCTTTGTTTCTGAATGCCAGAATGTCATTCTTGCCAACGGGAACCCTTCCTTCTGCTCCAAACCCCTCCATCACTCTTCTGTAGACCCAGCATGCCTCCTCACCAGGTCCCCTCCTGAATCAACATCAAGGGCACCCAATTGCTTTTACAAATACTTGTTTTAAAAATATCAGTGGCTTCCTTCCTGCTGTTCTGAATTCTGACTGGTTACGTGGGATTTTAGACTCACAGATCTTTTAGACAACTCGTATTTTATCTACAAAGTGTGCTTTTTTTTTTCTTTTTTGGTAGACCCTAAGTATGACCACTCATTGAGAACATGTTGTCAATTATTTGAACTTTCCATTAAAAAAAAGTGAGAAAATGAAAGGAATGTTCATGCCATTTCGATGACCTTCCAAAGCTGTCCTTATGTACGTTAGTCCCACCTTGTATCCATTAATTGCCAGCCGGGTGGAAGGGTGTCATTCCATCACTGAAAGGAGAAAGCACGAAAAGTGTCAACTCTAGAACATCCAGCAGAGATTAGGTGCCCAGACTTTAGAAAAAAATTCCAGTAAGGCCTGTGCTTTTCTTACGAATGAGAAGTTTTCCAGCCCAAGGCAGAGATTTCGGAAGTGAATTTTCACTGTGGTCAACAGACTGCATTGAGACTTAGGGAGTTGGCTGCCTCTGTGCTGCACTGTCTACTGAGTGGGGTGCATTTTTATGGGCCTGCCCGCTTGGTTTTCCACTTGAAATAATTGGACACACCCATGGGCTGGCCACTCGAGAAGCAAGTCCCAGAGCAATGACAGGCGAACAGAGGAAGACAAGTTCACAGCAAGGCAGGAGTCCAGCAGCTGCCCATCAGATAGGCCTCGGGAAGCCCAGGAGCATTTGTCTGACTTGGTCCGTTCCTGCAGATGTATCAAAATGCCCTAGACTAAGTAGCTGGTGGATAAAGAACAGAAATATATTTTTTTAAGTTGGAAAATCCAAATTCAAGATTATCATCAGATATAGGACCTATGTGTCCCAAGGTGAGAGGCAGATGGAAGAGCCACTGTTCTCCCATGACAGAAGGGACCAAAAAAGCTATAACCTCTTTCCCTTAGTGTATTTGTTTATTACATTTATTTATTCATGTGTGCATGTGTGACAAGCACCTGAGGAGTGTGTTTGATTTTCCAGAGGACGCAGAGAGAAGAGAGGGACAGAGAGAATCTTATAAGAAATTGGTTCAAACACTTGTGAGGCTCTTGGGCAAACACTCCGTAGGTCAGGCCAACAGCTGGGTCTTCCAGTAAAGGTCAATATCAATACTGCCATCTTGAAACAGCATTTCTCCTCCCCACTCCCCCAGAGACCTCAGCTTTGCACCTAAGGCCTGCAGTTGGCCCAGTGGGGCCTCTCCCATCGTTGAGAGTCACAGTCTTTGCTGAAAGTCAGTTGGTCACAGATGTTATCCACAGCTGTAAAATACCTTCACAGCAACATCTTGTTTCTTGTGAGTGACAAACAGCTGAGCTAACAACCTGCCTACTTAATGCATAAACCTGATTGACACGGGAAGTGTCCAACAGGGACACGGGCTGTCCAGGAGAAGCATAAGTCATGGGAGTGAGTGTTGAAGAAACGAGCGTCATACAGAGGAAGGGCTGTGTGAAAGCAAGCTCGGGGGAGCAGGCTCACAGGAGGACTCTGGGCTCCCTCCCAAGGGTTTGTGGCCTGGTTGCCCCTGTGACGTTGTTAATCATTTCCCATCAGATAGGCAGTACCACAGTCCTCTAGTCAGGATGGCTTGGAAGGAACAGCCCGTGGGAGGAAGCAGCTGCAGGGACTAAGGAAAGGACCAGAGCCCAGAGGGCAAGGAACAGAGAGGAGAGGGACACAGCTGGGGAGGGGCTGAGCCAGCTCTGTGCAGAAACAACATAACTAGCAGAAGGAAGAGCCGGAGAGCACAACAGAGAGACTGCTAAAACCACCTAGACCCACAGAAGGCTCAGGACAAATGCGGAACAAGGTAGATAACTTGGGAAAGCCACTGAGGCCGGCTGACACTTTCCAGAGAGACTGAAAGACCAAAACCAAGAAGTAACCACAGGGCTGGGAATGACCCTAGAGATAAAAAGGAGCCACCCCTGGAGACTGTTCCCAGGTTCAAGAGAACCTCAGAGGATAGTCGGGGACTTTGGGAGATGAAGCCAATAGGAAGGGCAGGGGCAGAGGAGGTATGCAGAGATGAGGTGTGGACCTGAAGCCGATGTATGTGGAAGTCTGGAATACCCAGCAAAATGGAGATATCACACATGAGTGTGACTAAAACCTGCAGAGTTACTACTTGAAATGAAGATGGAAGGAGTTAGGAGGAGCGTAAGGACAGGATCGTGGAGTGGGAGGTTAGCCGGCAGAACTGTTACTTTTGGGGGCAGGCTTTCGGGTATCCATCCAAGGCAATAAAGTTATCATGCAAACGGTTAGTTAGTGCACTCCCATGCCAGGCACCACACTGTTGACAGAAGAATCCACTAACCATGGATGAACCATTAAAGAAAATGGAACGCCGTTACACAGAGAACAGTGTTCATCCATAAATGGATGGAACCCTGTCTCTGTAGACAACACAGAGGGGAGGCACGGAAGGACAAGTGCCAAGCTCTCTCTCACTTATACCCACTCCATGTCCTACATCAAGTACAGCTCACTGCAGAGACTCATCCCTGGTCAGGACAACTTCTTTATGGATAAGACCAGAGGTGCAGAAGACAAGGTTACAACTTGAGGGAGCATCAGGATGAGCTACCAGGAGCCCCCAAACCACCTGGTTTACAGACAACGAGAGAGGATGCTCCAGCAGGTTCAACGCGGTTTGCTGGATGGTACCTGAGACGTGGGGCCTGATGTACCACCCTCATGAGGAAAAGGCAGTTCTCAAGAGCCCTGGCTAGTTCTCATGCAGGAGAGGGCGTGCGGGGATGCTGTAAAAGGCTTCTGGTCCTACCACGTGACAGAGCTCTCCCTCCTTCTCTCCCCTCCCTGCCCTTCCACACCTCCTTCCCCTCTATAATACCATCTTCCTCGTTTGTAATGTGGTCAGGCTAGCCCTTACCAGAGCCAAGCAGATGTCAGCACCATGTTCCTGAGTCTCCAGAACTACTTTGAGCCAAATAAACATTTTTCTTTATAAAACACCCTCCATTCAGTATTTTATGACAGTAAATAAATGGAAGCAGTTCTTCACAGCAAGGGCACTGCTTGCTATAAACCGCTCAGCACCTTACCATACTGGACTGGAAGATTAAAGGTTTATTGATGATACATTGTGTCACTTGTTATCTCTCTTTAAAATATGATACTTTAACTCTTGGAGATTTTCATACAATGTGTTTTGATACTGTTGACCTCCCACTCCTCCCTCTAACTCCTCTCAGATCCACCCCTACCCCCTACTTCCCAAATCTACCCACCCAACTTTGTGACTTTTTAAATAACCCACGGACACCGATCTGTGCAGCCCATATATTCATGGGTATCAGGTGCTAGAAATGTGGTCAACATACCAGAGGCCACATCCTAAAAGCAAACTGACTCTTCTCCCAGAAACCACGCAGGGGTGGAGCCTGGAAAGCTCCTCTTGCCTCCATGTTACAATGTTGGCTAAGTTGATCTCACTCAGGCAGCCACAGCTCAGCAGTCCATGAGTGCAGCTTCATGTCATGTCCAGAAGCCATTGTTTTGTTCTGGTCATCCTGACCTCTGGCTTTTACCATCTTCACCCTCCCCCCTTTAAGATGGTCCCTGAACCTTGGTGTATGAGGATTTGCCCCATTTCTGAATGGACACTGCAGTAACACCTAGTCTCTGCACTTTGAGCAGCTGTGGGGTTTGGTACCACCCACTGCACAAAGAACTTTCTCTGATGAGGTCTGAGAGCTGAGCTAATCTGTGGGTACTGAGATCCAAATGTAAAGGCCAGTTTGACATTTTGTCCATTTGGCAAAATTGTAGTAATAGAGTCACTGTTGGGGCTTGTGAACTTCCCAAGCTAGGGTTCTTGGCCATATTTACACTATCTATGGAATGGGCCTTAAATCCAATCAGAATGTAGGTGGTTACCCCCATCATATAGTATTGAACCATGGGCATATATCTTGCCACATCAAATCAATTATTTACTGTAATTCACAGGATTTGGCTCTGGATAAGTGTCACACACACCCAGCAGCCTACATAGCTCCCTTCCCCACACAAGGGTGCAGAGGAAGCCCTGGGTGAGTCCTGAATAAATGTGTATTTAGACTAGGTGTGTCAAGGACTCCAAGTCCAATTGACCTATAGGATGATTTGGCAAAGTTGTTACTGATGTGGCCCAGGTACGAGAGAGAATGGCAATGCTTTCCCCAGGAGTCCAAGTATGAGTGTTTGTGGCAGAGGCTAGCAACTACAGCTGCCTCCTCCAGGATACCCACAGCCTGAGACTGCTCACCCACAGACACCTCCTCCCTAGACTACCCGGCCCTCTCCCTGTGCTGGACCTAAAAAACACGCTGAGGTTCCAGGTTGTAGCAGTGGCCTTAGCAGAACCCTATCTGATCTTCATTGTATGTGTGTCTGTGCATCTGTCCGCTCTTTATGGTTTTACCACCCAGAGTCAGGGATTAGAGGCCCAAGCTCCACAGATCTTGGCAAATGGGGCAGCATCTCAGTTAGTACAACTTGTTTTTTCAATGTCCTATGCCCAAAGTGTGTAGGGTTTTCAGCAATAGGGTCTTACCATTAAGCTCTGTTAGACAACCAAGAACACTCACAACAACCAGCATTGTTTGGTGAGTGTGGGGCTTTGTTCGAGGACATCCCTGACCAGCAGTAGACAGAAAGGATCCCATGCCTGGCACTGGGATTTTTACTGGATAACCTATGGCTTCCAGAAAGAGCATTAGTCCCTGTGTAGGGGAACACTACTTAACCCCTTTAAATGTACATGTGCATATAAAGATTTTATATGTGTGTGCATACATATATGTATATAAAACACATACATATGCATATGTGGTTTTAACAAACACCCTTAGCTTTCAGTTATTCCTCCCTTGTCCTCTCTTCTGCCCAATGCTCCCACCCCCTCCCCATCAGCCTCTCCCCTTAATCCCCCTTCCCCCCTCATACCACCAGGGAACATTGAAGTGGAGGAGAAAGAAAGACTACTTGATCTCTTAGCTTTCTCAGATCCAAACTGATAATTAAATTAAATCCAAAGAGTTAAGAGAGAGAGAGGGAGGAAGGGAAAGAAGCTGTGGTCTGGATGAGAATGGCCCCCATAGGCTCATCTGTTTGAATACTTCATCCCCATTGGTGAAAATGTTTGGGAAGAATTGAGAGGCGTGGTCTTATTGGAGGAGGTGTGTCTTTGGGGAGAGGGGCAAGGGGGAGGTTTCACAGGACTCCTGCCATTCCCATGTTGTCTCTGCCTCCTTGCAGAACCAGATATGAGCTCTCAGTAGTCCCTGCCATGCCTTTACCCAACCACCATGGGCTCTGAACCTCTGAACACTACCTTTTCTAAGTTTCTTTGGTCATGGTGTCTGGTCCCAGCAACAGAGAAATAACTAAGACAGGGATTTTTACACTTTTAATACTCATGCACCCTTGTGCTTTGCTTTCTAACCCTAAAAATCTCTCATCACAGGTTAGAGTCATCCACAGCCATCTCTGTGGCCTGTGCATGGACGGAGAGCATTCAGGATTCAGGAAGGCCATGGGACTCACTGTGACAGGCCTGCTCCCCTCAGTGTCTTAAGGCTGCTTCCACAACTTGCCCCTGACCCCATGCATGTCTCTTAACTGCCTCTGGTCCTCAGGCCTGGCCCCTCCCAAGCCCTTCTGTCAACCTCCCCTCCGCAGACAGGATGAGCTTGTGGAAAGGTCTTGGAGGAGGGACCAGGGACACATGTAGGGCTCAAGGACCAATCCCTAGACTCTCTTCCACCCTCTGGTCAGTCCCCTCCACTCCTCCCTCCCTGCAGCCCCAGATGAGCTGCAGTAAGGAAAATTGCCCAAGACTCAGCAGTGTGTCAGAGATGGCTGTCCTCCTAAACGCATCCTCACAGGGTAGGAATCCGGTGCCCTGAGTGTGGGATGCATTTTATTGGAGCCCCAAGGATGATTCAGGGAGCAATGACACATGCTTTCTATTTAAGAGTTCGGGGTTTAATTTCACGATCACCTTCTATTTATGGAAAGAGATGCTACATTCCATGTGTGGTCACAGTATAAGGTTTCCTGCTACAATATACTTTCTAAGTGAAAAACTGGAGCCAATTTAAGGGAAAGTAAGAAGTAGTTGACAAGAGTGAGCTTGCTCAGACTACAAAGGTGGTAATGTGTGAGAGAGTAAAGGCTGGCCTCCTGGGATAGAGGCATTTTGGAGGCCCAACTCTCTGTCACCTGTTCACTGAGACCAGATTAAACTCATAAACCTATTATATTCAATAGATGCCTATTAGCTGAGAACCGACAGAGCCCAGGACTGTAAAAGTCACACAAAAGGGAGCCTGGGAGTCTTTCACTCTCAGGGAGACCACCAGAGATGGAGCAAAGGATGTGTTTGAGTATATCTGTGGGGCAGATAAGGTAGGGGTGTGCCTTGAATGGACAGGAAGCACCTTGAAACAGGCCTTGGGCTCTGACCTGGCTCCTGGCATCCAGAGAAGGGTCTTCAGATTCTGGGGACCTTCCTATGGCAGAAAAAGCCATCAGGCAACAGAACTTCTACAGGTGTGGGAGCCTTGTGAGGGATAAATTAGTAAGGCATGTTCTGCATACCAACATATGGGAGCACACAGCTAGGGCCAGGAATCAGCAAAGTCCTTGCCGATTGGCCCACACCGGCCAGGGGATCACTCTCTAGGCAGCTCCATCCTCCCTGACTTTCGGTACCCACTGCACTCCTGGCCCTTTCTCCATTGGCAGAGGCTTCCTTCTGTGTAGAGGTTGACCAGCAACTCCAGCCCTCGGGACCCTGGGTATAAACAGAGCCCAGCACACAGAACTGCCTTCTTTTGCCCCAGAACTTGAGAATGAACACCACAGCAACTTTGGGTACCCTGTGCACTATAACATTTGTCTTAGGGAAGTGATGTCCCCACACATCCCTGCTCTTGGCCAGATCTAAGCCATCAGAGCCTCCCTATGAAGGAGGAGCTGTCAAGAACTTGAGTTAAATCTGTGAGTCCAGTTCAGTAGGAGCTTGTCTCCATATGGTGGAGGGTACCATCTGCATATGGTGGAGGGATTCATCTCCATACAGAGGAGGGCTCCTCTCCATACAGTGAAGGGGCTCATCAACCACATACAGAGGAGAGATTCCTTTGCAGGAGGCAATCCCCTGCTGTTGTAGTTTTCTCTCACTGCCACAGAACACTTGACTAAACAATGCTAATGAAGGTAAGGCTTCCTTGTACCTGTGGCTTCAAAAACTTTAGTTGATAGGGTGAGGAAAGTATCACAGTGAAACCAGAAGAGACACAGGAGTAGCCATCAGGGGTGACTGATATGACTGGCTGCTTTGAGCCATCAGGGCTTCTGCAGAAATGACTTGGGTCCAAGGAGGCTTACTCTTGAATACCCTACCTAGGCCTAGACCCCAGTCTCTTGATTACTGTAGGAGACCAGCCACCCACCATCTGATTTCTCCACTGTGGCTGCCAGTAGCCAGCACAACACTTGCATCAAAGGAGCCCATCAGATATTTGCTGGGTTAGTAGTGATGGAGCTAGAGGACCAAACCTCCATGAGTGTAGCTAAGGAGCTAAGAGGATGGGAAAGGGACACCTTTCCCAGTCAGGAAGTCACTACCCCAGGAAACATAAGACAAGGATGAGCCTGGCAAGAGACTCCCAGGCTGCTAAAGACAATCACACTGGAAAATATACACAGGCAGATTTTGTGCACCACCCTTATGGAAAAATTATTCAAGAACGTTATGAGCCCACAAAAATAAATCTTTAAAAATATCATTTGGACAACACGGATGTACAAATGAAGGATTTCTCCTTCTACTACAGCAGTCCACAGAGGTATTTTAAAGAAATGGATGTGGGCAAGCTCACAGCCCATTGGGACCTGCAGATGTGAACACGTACAGTCACTGTGGGTCATATCAGCTCCTGACCCAGGGAAACCCACACAACCTCCACAAGTAGATAGAACTGTCAGACCCATGATACGGAAAGGCAGCAACCCGTTGACTCTGCTCCCTGCTTCTGAGAGTGTGACACAGTACCCAGGGCAGCTTAGTTGCCCATCAAAGAATGGCCACAACCACTGCTCCTGCTCTGATCAAGGAGGAAACTATAGTAATTCATGGCCTGCTGCTTCAAACATGAAGAAAGAGATTCTCACACATTATTGCACAGAACTCCTCAACATCCCCGCAGAGTGCTGTGCTTATGTTGAACAGGCTAAAGTTTAGAAAGGCTAAGTAACCTGGTCGTTGTTACCCAGAAAACAGTGTCAGACTCAGACTAAACCCATTATATTTACACACAGTGGACGGGACTACCAGAGAGGGGTGGGGGGCTGTAGAAGTTGTGTCTCCATTCTTCCTCCCAGCCCCAGGCTCCCAGAAATAAGACTCAGACTCCAAATATATTTACAAATACCTTGGCCATATAGCTAAGCTCTTCTCTGACTAGATCTAACTTAAAATATCCAATTTATTTTAAACTACACTCTGCCACATGGCTGGTTCCCTGTGCTCAGGTGCCATGTATCTGTCTCCTTAGATCTCCTGCCTGGCTCTATCCCAGAATTATTTCTCCACCCTGGATGTCTAATTCTGGCCTAAGTCATGGGCCATAGGCTTTTAAATTGATGGGTGATGCACCCATATAATACACAAGATAGTCTCTCTACAAAGAGCAACCAAAATGTAGGCATGTAGGTTAATTCTGCAGCCCTGAGGCCCAGGCAGTAGGAATTCGGAAAAGAATGGGCCAGGCAGGCATGCTGGAATGAGAAATGAGGCACAGGGATGAGCTTCCTGCAGAGACACAGAGAAGAGGGTAATACCGAAGATAACACTCTGGGCTCTGCAGAAGCAAACACAGAGACAGGAGGAGGATGGGAACACCACATGAGAGAAAGGAACATCTGGTGGAAGTGAAGTTTCAGCTTCTGCCTAGACCACTCACTTGCCTCCTGTGCAGTAGCTGCTCCTGCATCTCCCACTTGCTACCTGACCACTCAAAGAGCATTGGCATCTCTGACACCCCCAGCTGCTGTTTCCTGAGTTGTACATCCTCCAGACTTGCTCATCCCTCATCGCTGAAGACTTTTAGTTGGAACACTGAGTGCTGGTACACATGAAACAACAGGGAGAATCCACTGGCTGAGGAGAGGGGGAAAAGGCCATAACGGAGGGAGAGAATAGAACACTAGACGTGAATGAGGAGGGGGAAAATCCTGGGAAGGTTTGAGCAGTCTTAAGGATAGGAAAAGAGAGAAGGAAAAAGTAACTATAACCAAAACTAGGACTATATGAAAAAGCCATATTGAAACCCACTATTCTGTAAATTTGTTGAAGGACAGGTAGGGTCATGAACTTGAATGAACGTACCCTCTATGGATGGATAATGTTTTTTTCAGGAAGTCATGGTTATAAAATGAAAATTTCAGTGCCAAGTGTGGGATACCTCCTTGTAAGCTGTTATCCAGGGAGCTCCTTGAGGCTTCCAGAACAATCCAGGCTACTGCCGTTGCTCTTGGTTGCACTGGAACTTGATCTGATGGATCACAGGACACAGAGAAATCAAGCTGGTCGGGATCAGCTAGCCTTCAGGTGCCAGAAGGTGCTGTTCAGGCCTCTGGGGATGGGTGTCATTCACAGTCTTACCCAGGTGTGAATCTGGTGAGCTACAATGATGACCTTCCAGAGAAGATGTGCCCTGTAGAGTCACGACTGTTAAGAAAGTAAGAAACTGCTTTATGCTTGACTTGAGGCCCACTCCACAGGAAAGAACTTATGCCTGTTTTCACACCTGGTCAAGAGCTCCTGACTAGAAAAGTCATAGGCCTCTCCTAGTATTGTTTTGACAGAGATTGCATTGTGGTGGTTTGAATATGCTTGGCCCATTGGAAGTGGCACTATTAGGAGGTGTGACCTTGTTGGAGTGGGTGTGGCCTTTTTGGAGGAAGTGTGTCACTATTTAGGCAGGCTTTGAGGTCTCCCAGTGCTCAAGCTCTGCCCAGTGTAGACGAGGCCTCCTCCAGGCTGCCCGTGAAGAATGGCCTGATTCTGATGCCTGTTCCTTCACCACCATGACTGCCTGGATGATGCTCTGCTTCTTGCCCTCTCTCTTTTCTTCTCATTTTTGGGTGTGGCCCACTGAGTCTAACTAGTAACTTCCTTGACTGAGCTTGGGTAGGGGGGCTGTCTACTAGCACAAGGGCAATTTATCAGAAAAAGGGGTCCTGTTGGGAAGAAGGGATTCATCGAGAGATGGACGAGAAAAAGGAACAGGAGTGGGGCATGAAGGGTGGAAATGAATTAAATTAATTTTATCAATGTATGAAACTGTCAAACAACAAAGTAGTGTAACATAAGGAAGGAAAGACTCCCAGCTGGGCTGCCTTCCACGGTTTTGAAATGATAACCTTTCAACTTCATTACAATCTACTCAAAATCAGACCAACTTGAGAACTTTCTTCCCCCACCCCCTTTCTTTAGCAACTGGGTTTTCTTTCCATTCATGTACAGCTTCGTGATGTCCTATTCCTAAATGTGGATGACAGCCACAGGTCTGGAAAGGGACATACAACTAGTTATACTTCAGCTGTGTGCACTCTTGGGATGTCTGCAGGTCTACGAAAGAGGCCCAAGCCGCATGGCTCATGACACATGCCCATTCATAACGGATGTGTGACTGTGCCCACAGACTAATACAGAGCTGGCATGAATCCTTGCTTTCTCAAACGCCTTCCCAAACACCCAGCTCCCCAACCTCGCTGGTCTCTTGTTCCTGTGGAGCCCGTTATCTAGATTTTTCTCTCTTTTTCTAGATTCTAAATGCCTCCCAACCCTCTTTCACGATTCACCTCCTGCTTTTTATGAAAACTAGGACTTTTCACCTTTGACCCTTCTTAGGAGTCCCTCCACCATCCGCTTGGTTCCTCTCTATCAAAATTCCCACCATATGCTTCATAAATATGACTGTTCCCATGCTAAACTATAAGGGCAGACACTGTGTCCCTGTCTTGTGCAGAAGACACCACCAGGTTGTGTACACAGATATGTATGAGTTTGTTGGATGAATTAATAAATGCCAGAGCAGGTAAGGTTTTAGGATCTGTAAAATGAAGATTTTGAGTGCTTAAAATTACTTGCAAAATTCTCTAGGGACTGGCTCATCAGTACAGCCCCTGTGCTTAGCATTAACACACACAAAGCTTTGGGTTCTGGCCCAGCTCCCCCCCCACCAAGAGAGAGAGAGAAAGAGAGAGAGAGAGAGAGAAAAGAAAATAATTTTTAATCCTCTAAACTCCTTTAAGATAAAGCTCCTGTGTCACATGGGTTTGCTCCTGTGTCACATGGGTTTGCTCCTGTGCCGCCTGTTCCCACTAGAGTCTGAATAACACTGAGGAAAAATAAGTAGAGGGCCGTGAGAGTTATCTCTCTCGAAGCCTCCTGCTCCGACAGCCAGCAGACTGATGAATCCGAGACAGCTGGAAATGGACAGCGTCAGGGGTGAGTGTAGGTCAGGAATGAGTGACAAAGGTGGTCATTGACACAGGGACTCCAACATGCACAGGGTACTCATTTGGGGGTTAGTATTTTGTAAGCAAGAACTAATTGGTCTCATCCTGTATGCTGCTGCGAGAAGAGTCCTGCTTGTTTGTTTGTTTGTTTGTTTCTAGCCTGTGAAGGTAAAACTTTATTGTAAAACTTAATAATTTAAATGTGGAAATGTTCCCCAGCATAGTTTCCAAGTTTTGAGAAGATATAAACCTAACATGAGTACTGTTGTATGACTGCATCTAATTTCTCGGCAGTGTGTCGGGTGTGAACTGGGGAAGATCAGGTGTGAACTGGAGAAGACTCATCTCAGCTGTCTCAGATCTCAAGATGGTGAGTGCTAGCTCATCATTCTTCTGATTCTTACACAAAATACATCCTCCCCAAGGCCTTCAACAGTCTGTAGCTTTGTTCTGGAGAGACTGATTGTACCCTCTGCTCCATAGCAGTCAAGTATGGTTCACAGTAAACACCCATGAGGGTGTTCATCAAGACACACTCCTCTGTCTCCGTAGTAGCTGTTCCTTTGCAATTACCTTTGACTGGACTCCCTCCATTGTCCATTTTAAACTGTGTCAAGTAGATTTGGGTAAGTAAACACCACAGGAGATATAAAGAACGCCGGCCTCCATTCTGTTAGGAAGATGGGACATTCTAAGTTGGTGCTGCAAAATATTTTATGATAAAATTGTTCCTGTTGAATGGCTAACTGGATGAAAATATGGTGCTTGCTCCTTGTCTCTGCCTACTCACAGAACTATAAGGTGGATAGTGTCATCTAGGCTGGCATCCAGCTGCCTCATAGCCTGGGACTTGCTCACATGGCTCTTGGTGCCATCATTATTCCCAGTGTGCAGTACTGCCATTTTGACATTGATCTCATTTGCCTAACAATTGTGTATCTCCCACTGTCAGTCTTCCTCTAGACCATTTTGTACATAGGATTAGAAATTCTACATTCATGGAAAGCAAAAGAAGTAAGTATGTCCCATAAACACTACTATTCACTCAGAAGTTAAATAAATAAATGCATGTCCAAGAAAAAAAAAAAAAGCAGTGGCCATTAGCTGAAGACTGCAAAGATGGTGTCATCATCTGTCATACCTTCCTGAGAACAGAGGGGGCGCTCTGCATGACTCACCAACAGTTTCTTTCTCTCTGCATCATCCTTCCAGATCATTCCATCATCCCTCCGTGGCGTCCCACTTCAGAGATCGTTACCATAATTGACAGTAATTAGTGAAAAATGATTAAATAATCCCTAGGATGATAAAATGTAAAAGATATAAAAATTAAACCAAGACTCTATGATTTATGCATAGCACCATAGACTTGCCAAATGTCCTACCAAATAATTTTAAGATAGACTTTCTCTCTTTCTTCTAATGTTGTCTTCAGAAGACTTCTAAAAATTGACAAGTCATGAAGTAGCACTCTTTGTGAATAGAACTGCAGAGAGAGAGAGGGAGAGAGAGAGAGAGAGAGAGAGAGAGAGAGAGAGAGAGAGAGAGAGAGAAGGAGGAGGAAGAGGAGGGGGAAGGAGAAGAAGAAACATCTCAAAGGCTCCTGAGGGCATAATATGGGTTAAATCCCATTAACCAATTTCATCATTAACCAAAGACTCCAAAGTCAGGCTCATTTGGAAAACACCCCCCCCCCCCAAAAAAAAAACCTTTTCCTTCATCCATCAGAAATCCAGCATTTCTCAGCTCAAGTTTCAAAACCAGCAAGAAGGAACACCACCTCCTCCCAGCACAAGTGTCCCTCTGGCCTCAGAGCTGTAAAGCCAGGCAGCCCCTTGCTTGGGATATTTTTTTTTTCCTAAAGTTTGTCTCAGCACACGAGAAGAAAGAAAAAGCTCCATCCCAAGGAAAACGGTGATGGTTTCTGGGTCCTGTTGCGGCTTTGTGATGAAACCCTAACACAGCTCAGTCCACAGCAGACACTTGATGGTCACTGTCTTCTCATGCTATCCCAGGAAACAAGTCTGCTGTGAGGGCTGCAGTGTCCTTACAGGGACTTTGCATGTTTCCTCTATGTCATTTGTATCTCTGGCCAATCCAGGGATGGCTTGACTACTAATCGTACTAATTGATGAGACCGAGGAAATGCCCAGCTCACAAGCAATTTGTTCCAGCACTCTGAAAGCTAGTTAGGGAGCTGAGAATGTATTCTCATAGTATTGTTCAGGCTAGCCAAGAAGCCTTGGGCTCAAGCCATCCCCCTGTCTCTGACACCCAAGTAACTGGGAATAAAGACATGCAGCACTGTGCTCAGCTTTAAAAAAAAAATATTGTAAGTGGTTGGTTTCCAGGCCAGACCCAAAAGCCTTCTTCAATTGGATGTTGGAGAGCTGAGGCTTGAGAGGGAAAAAGAACAGAAAACATTTTGGAGATTTATTAATAAGCAAAACGAAATGGGAAAGACTTTATCACCTTTAATCCTGAAGCCTGGTCAATAAAGCAACCAATGAATGAGGACAAGGGGCATCAGGACTTTTTAGGGGAGACTTCTGCTTATGAGAATTTGGGGAGCCTGATGTAGCAGTTTGACACTTTTTCCAGTTTTACCTCTAACCCCAACCCCTTTTTGTCTTGTTTTCCTTCTTACAAGTATGAAAAAGCAGAGTGCACAGAAGGCGGTGGAGGGCAGAGGGAAGATGGAAAATAGAAATGTCTGAGAGAGATGTCCTTCCTTGTGGGCATGAAGTTAAATCATAGCCCTGTGAGAACTGGCTGAACCAAGGTGAGCGGGTGTGAAGAAATTGAGCAGACCTTAGGGACGCCTAGTTAAAGTTCCAGGGCCTAGAAGTGAGTCCACTACTCGGTCAGACAGTACCCTTTCTGGCCATAAGGTGGTGCTATAAGCTCAGCCAGCCTGCCCCCCATAGGCTGGGACATTCAGTGGGCGGAGTTCCCCAGTGTGAGCCATGTTCCCCTCTCAGGCTCTGGAACCTTTTAGAAGCCTGGACTAGAGACCTGTCAACTTATAATCGCTGCCTCAGCAAGCTAGAATGAGCCTGTCTGCTAGACCCCCACCTACTCACATGGGAGCAAGGATATCTTCTGTCCTTCTAGATACTACAACCCACAAAATTCAACCTATTCCTTTCCACTAGATTCATCTTGTTCCAAGGTGTACCCACCCACCCCCAGCTTTCTCTAAGTACTAAAGAGGACCCAATCAGAGAGCATCTTTTGCCACATCTTTAGATACCTATCAAGATGATAGGTCTTCCACAGAGAGTGCAGATTTGGCAGCATGGCCCAGTCTTAACATGTGGCTAGCCTCGTCTCCCTCTTTAGCACCAAACTAGACAGCCTCCTTCTCAACACAAAGCTCACAGTGTCCCTCCCCTTTTCTTCTGTTTTGTCTCCATGGAAACATCCTTCCCCTTGCATCCACTTGGCAATACTCTTCTTTAGCTTTCATCCCAAGCACTTCACTCTTGGACTTGAGTGAGGGCAACTGGTAAAGAGAAAGCAGGGGTCCCGCCCCACAAGTCTGACTGTCACAGACAAACCAGACCTGTCTCAAACTGAAGTGGGCCTGTCCACAGACACTGGAACCCCAAGGGCAGCACTGGCTGGCCAGTTCTTGCTCCTCCAAGTCTTAGGGTGGATGTGAGGGTTAGAGAGATACCAACTTTTCAACCTTGCGATGTGTTTGGTGCCTGTGCTTAAGTGCTAGCTTTGTGAGCGTCCTCTACTGTCCCCAGCCCATTCCACTCAACTGCCAAACCCAGTCGGAGGGAGATAAAGGAGTCTGTAGAGAAGAGGGAAATTACAACAAAGACTCCAGTGTGATCCCTGCCCCACCACATTTTGCTCTGGGCCTTTAGAGGATTACTCAGGAACACCCCCCCCCCCCCAGTCCATCTGTAGCCCTGGTGAAATGGACTGGGAGAGCATCTTTGTCTGCATGCTTTGACATTGGCCAGAGATGAAACTTCAAGAAGGGATACCTTGTGCACTTATACCACACATCTAGCTACTGTGTGTTCTTTCCAAAGCAGCAGTAGGTTCAGAGGGGAACCATGAAATTCCTTTGAAATTTGAAGTTAAAGCCTCAAGATGAGTTTTTGTTTCTTTGTTTGTTTTTTGTTTTGTTTTGTTTTTCAAACCATGCAGATCCTCTGAGGGCAGGTGCAGGGCCTCTCTACAATAGAACAAAGCGGGTGGTTTCCCTCTGCTGCCTGAATCTCCAATTTTCTGTTTCTCTGATACCACTTTTGTTCCATGAAAGAGGCCACAAGAGGGGTTTACCTAGCTCCAAAGTTAGGGCTGAGGGCCACTTCACTCTCCCAGGAAATTTTCAACCTTAAAGCGTGGGGGCAGACCAAAATGCTCTTTGTTGTTTTGTTTGTTTTGAAGGATGTACAGGAGGGTCCTCGCCTCCTATGCTAATAAAGGGAGCTAAATTGACTATTCAAGCAAGCAAGGATGGTCCGTCATTATACCCAATATCCACCACCTTCCTCAAAAGATAAATGAGGAAGACACTGCTATTATGGTTAAGAATGGCTAGTTTCTTCCTACTATCGAAGACTAAAAGATTCAAACTGACCATTTCCTGGGGCTGAGAACTGCACGGTACTAAGACAGAAGCTCCAAAAAGTCCTGCCCATTGGAAAGCCCATTCCCAGGGCTCCTTCCTCCTTTTTGATGCAGTAGTCATCTTGACCCCCAGCTTCTCATTTCCCTCGCTGGAGGGCAGCTGGCACCCAGGGAAACTGAGTAGCTGCGGAAAGACAACCTGCGCACCCATTTCTATACCCCTCCCCCAGGTGTGTCACACGTAGGCGCAGAAGAGGCTGAGAGCGCGCCTCGCTTCGGAGGCCCAGGGCTGCAGTCGCCGCGGGCGGTGGGTGATGAAACCTCCCAGGCGCATTACTGCAGAATGCGCGGGCGAGCGGGAAGTCGGGCAAGGACGGGGGTTGAGAGTTGGTACCCAGGCTCACCTGTTCTCCAAGACTAGGGTGGGGACTTCGGGGGAGGGGCAAGGAGTGCCAATACCGGACAAGGGCCATGTGGCGCTAGGTGGCAGCGCTCGCCTCTCCACCCTCCCCCAATCAAGCTGGCCCCCCGAATTACTCCTTCGGGTTTATGAGGCCAAGAGCAGCAGTTCCTGTCCCGGGCCCAGCGCGAGGGAGACGTGAGCGTGCACACGTACACACACAGCAGGGAGGAAAGACGCTCCCAGCAGCGCCCAACTTTCTCGCTGCTTCCTCTAGCAACGGAGATTTCAGCTGAAGGCGATCTGATTCCCAGGGTGCTTAAGGAGGGGGCTCCAAGAAGAGAAGAAAAGATAGAAGGTCCCAAGATTTGGGGGGTGGGGTGCTTTAATTTTACATCAGAGGACTGCAGAGTAAAACAAACAAACAAACAAACAAAACCCGTAACTGGGCCAAGTGGCATTTGGAGAAAATTGACTGTATTTGGAGTCGCCTAAAGTTGCCTGTCAAGCTCTGGTCTCTTGGATACGCGATGCTTTGTGGCCGCCTGACCCAAGGCTGCCTGGGCCTCCAAGCCACCAGCCAGGAAATGATGCAAATGAATTTTCACCTGGTGAAATGAATTGTCACCTGGATCCCTGAAGCCCAGACAGGAATCCGTCTGGACTGGAGGAGGGGCGAGATGAGACGCCCCAGATGTTATTGGACCCATCAAATCCAGGCAGAAAGAGAAAGTGGGTAGTCAATCAGGCCAGCAGCTTCCGCGCCTGTCCTCAAGAGCCTTTAAAAAACCAAAACCCAACCCCCCCCCCAAAAAAACAACAAAAAAACCAAAACAAAACAAGCGTCAGGACGCTTAGGAATTCCCACCAGAGTTCAATTTGCTCGCGCCATCTCTGTGCCCAGGTATCTGTCCCAATCTGTTCAGGTCTCGTGGCTGAGAATGTGACTGTGTTCCAAAGAGGAAACTTTCCCAGCCGGATACGAACCCTGGGGACTCAGTCCTTGTTAAGACCAACTTCTCCTGCCCCACCCCCTATTTTTTTAGTTTTTCGTTACAAGTAGAGTTGGCATCCGCTTTAATTTTTTCCCCCTCAGTCCGTTCGGCCATTGCCCCGGAGCACACGCGCACGCGTCTCGGGCTGCACACACACACACACACACACACACACACACACACACACACACACACACACACACATGCACACGCACACACACACACCACGCAAACGCGTGGCCGCCGCCAGGTCTGCAACTTTGTGGGGCGATCGCGGAGGCGCTCCGCTTCCTCCCGTAGAAGTTGGCGCAGGCCCCGCCTCCCGCTGTGTTGTCAAACGGGCCGGGGTCTCCGATTGGTCCAGCCTCCGGGACAACACCTGCTCGACTCCTTCATTCAAGTGACACCAGAGCTTCCAGGGATATTTGAGGCACCATCCCTGCTATCGCCGGGCACTTGCGGCGCGGCTAACGGCCTGGTCACATGCTCTCCAGAGAGCTACGGGAGGGCGCTGGGTAACCTCTACCGAACCGCGGCGAGGAGGAGGAAAGGGGCCAGCGAGGAGGAAGAGTGGGAGGAGGGGGGAAGCGGCGGAGGAGGAAGAGGAGGAGGAGGGGCGCACAAAGAATCCAGGTCTCCAGGCGGGAGGGTGATACCCAGAACCATGTGTGCGGAGCGGCTGGGCCAGTTTGTGACCCTGGCTTTGGTGTTTGCCACCTTGGACCCGGCGCAGGGGACGGACTCCACGAACCCTCCGGAAGGTCCCCAAGACAGGAGCTCGCAGCAGAAAGGCCGTCTGTCCCTGCAGAACACAGGTAAACGCGTGCGCCCTGCAGCCCAGAGCTGCCGGGGGAGAACAGGGTGCATGCTCGCGGTGCTCCGGGTGTCTTTAGCCCCAAGCCGGCGACCCGAGCTCACCCCAGGCGGCACAAATTCTCGATGGCTCGGGACGTGCAGAGGGAAGAGCGAGGCGAAGCGAGGTCTGGCCCAGGCTGCGAGAGCCTGGGATCGGCACGTGCTAGCAGGGTGATGAAATAGCTGAGGCAGGACTTGTTGCTAGCCTTCCCCGGGGCCGAGGGGAACCGAGGCTGTGCCTGACGCTGCTGCCAGCTCCAGCCAGAGTCCCGGGCCCGGAGCAGGGCGCACTTCGTCACGCCTGGCCCGTGCGAGGTACCAAGGGACCCCGGAGCTGGGCTCGCCCTGCACCCAGAACTTCGTTTCCAAGCCGGCCAGCCTGCATGTACTGTCTCCCTTTTCTCCAAAGATGCCGGACATCCCAGAACTTTGCTGGCCAGTTAGGAACTTTTCCTTTGGGGGAGGGGGTTCGCAAAGCGTACCTCTGCTGCTGCAGCCATGCTCCTAGCCAAGTCAGCAAGGGAAAAACTGTTGACAGGATCCGAATCGTGCGCGGCCCTGCTCACCAGCAAGCTGCAGCGCAAAAGCCTGACGTGTGGCACACGGGGCTGGCCTTCCTTCTTTCCAGCTCCCGGGAGAGAAAGAAACGTTTCTGCCGCTCGACTCCTTACTCACGCCCCCACCCCCGCAATTCCTCGGGGGCCGTGTGAAAGCGGCGGCCGTGGCGTGCGTGCGCTCCTTGCCTGAGCCGGAATGCACAAGTGCCGGTCAGGGTTCTCCAAGTGAGTGATCGCTGCTCTGCCCGCGACCACGCGTGGAGTCAGTTCAACCTCTCGACCCCGCTTGCCTAGGCGCACAATCGAGGGTCCATCGTCCGCCCTGCCCCCTCTCGGGTTTAGGCACCCCTTCACAAGCACACGCCCCTCATTCTCTTGCTAGATTTCATCTCATACAGATTTTTCGACTCGAGCCCCGCCCTTCTTCCAGAATACACTTTCCTCATGTAATTTTGCGGTTGGTTTAAATCGTAGAACTGAGCAAGCCGAGCAAGGCGTGAGACTGCTCTGCCGCAGCCTGACAGCTCCCTGTCTGTCCTTTCAGGCTGAGGAATTAGGGCATCTTGGAAGAGGGAGCAGGCTCGGGCCTCTGGGATTCGAGGGGATTAAGTGATATCTCACACCAGATCCCTAATTAAAAGGAACCTCCAAAGCAAAAGGTGGCGGGTGGAAAGGCCAGCCCCCACCTGCCTCCTCCGTTCTGAGGCTGGTGCCAGCTGCAGCTTCCATAGCCTGGCATTTTTAATGCGGGTGGTTTGGAGGCACGGCTTTAATAGGAATCTTGTTTTGATTTTTAGGTGTTGAATCATAAAGCTGAATTGAAGTTGCTTGGACGCTTTCGTCTGGGGTCAGGAAGGAAATGGCCGGATCTTAACGGCAGTGGCTTCTGCAGCCTCAAGTAGAGAACAACATTTAATTCATGAAATGTGGTCATTTTCAAATCTTATTTTTTCCCCCTGTGGGTTTCAAAAGCTGAAGTGCTTTGGGCTCTTGAACAGTAGTCCCACAGATACCTTCATTTAAGTGGAAACGATAGAAGGAAGAAAAGAAAACGCTCAGACTAAATTCTGACTGATATTTGTTTATTTTGGCTAATTTTACAAATACACATACTTTCCATATGTATTAGTAAATAATGTCATTTTCTTTCTACTCCTTAGATTCTGAAATTGGCACGACTTTTCTCTCCTTTTTTTTTTCTCTAGCCCTTATTAACACTTAGCATGGCAGAAAACTTTGTATATAATTTTTCATTTTAGCGGAGATCCAGCACTGTTTGGTCAACGCTGGAGACGTGGGCTGTGGTGTGTTTGAGTGCTTCGAGAACAACTCTTGTGAAATCCAGGGCTTACATGGGATTTGCATGACGTTTCTGCACAATGCTGGAAAATTTGATGCCCAGGTAAAAAGAACATAGAGCATGAAAAATATTCTGGGTTGGTATAGCGTGGTTGAAATATTGGCTGGATAGACTTGTGAACAGATTTCCTGGATTTAAGTTGTTTGAGGGAGTCTGGTGTTTGCAGGTGTGCAGCTGGGTGCCAGTATTTCCACGTTCCCCCATTGCTCTGCTCTCCGGAGTGCCATTAAGCCAAATCCTTTCTGCATTCTCGTGCTATAACCACACAGACAGAGCAGACTGTACACCAAAGTCATAGCCAGTGATAAAAGTCTGGAAAACTAGAACCCAGCCCCCAAAACCTATCACATTAGGAAGAAAGGGCTGAAGTGGTAGAGATCCTAGGTGTAGGTAGCAAAGGTTCTTCTGATATATATATATATATATATATATATATATATATATATATATATATCACAGACACACACACACACACACACACACACACACACACACACACACATACAGAGGCAGGAAGCCTAGACAATTCACAGTTTCCAAAGAGAAGGGAGGAGTCTCCTCTTCCAATCTGAAAAGTCAAAACCCTGACTGAACCTCCCTTGCCTTACAGTCATAGCTGAATTCACCTCAGATATCCCAAGGTAGAGCTGAGTTGCTGCCCAGGCCAAAAAACAGTAAGCAAGCTGATGGTTCTGTCACAGAAGGCCCAAAAGTGTGTTTAGATGGCATGTGGCATTAGGATCGTCTTCATTTTGTGCCCTGGCTCTCAGCCCTGTTGAAACACCCTGTTTTATCTCATACACTTCCTTCTCTTATTTCACTGGAGCATAATGACTAAGTTCGGAGGGGGTCTACAGTTGAGATGTGATTTTATAAAAGTCACCAGTCACCATCCACAGACACCTTGTGGACAGCCTGACAAGCAAGGTCTGTCTACCAGAAACGGATGTGACAGCCCCTGCACCTAAACTGTGGAGGATGTGAGGTAGCAGAAGGGGAAACAGAAACCAGGAGGAAAGGGAGAGAACTTTGAACTCCTCAAGACTCCTTAAAAAGGTTCCTCCCCCCACAACCCCCATCAGAACTGACTGGAGCTAGGACACACACCATAGGACATCCCAAAGAGAGGAGTATGTCTTGGGCCTTCCCGCCAGATGTCAGAGAATACAAAAGGGCTTGTCACAGCCTTCATAGAGGTCATCGCTGCTTGGGTTCTCAACCAACCCTTCCAAGTCACTTCTCAGCACACAGCTACTTAAGAAAGAGCCAAGCCCTGCCCTCCATTCTGTTTGGTTCCAGCCAAATAAAAGAAACAAGGGCCACAGGAAGGGTGTGTGTGCCACGTGGGTTTCCACTGTCTGTAGTCGTATCTAAAAAGAAAACCAAAATAAATATGCTGGTTGGCTTCCTACTTCCAACCTAACCTGGTTTGCTTTCTCAACTCAGCCATTTCCAGATCTGCTTCTAAAGAAACAAACAAGCAAAAACAAAAACCAGGGGTTGCCTCTTCAGATGGCCCATTACCATAGTAACTGAAGGGAGATTCATGGCTAGTCACCCAACAATGTCTCTAGGCCAGGTTGTTAGGAGTGGAGGCAGGAGCTTGCCCCCATTTCCCGGAAGCTGTCTCCTTTCTGGCCTTGGCTCAGTCTGCTAGGATTGCCAGGAAAGCAAACTGTGGGTCACATGTGTGCCTGGCTGGATGCTTCCTTTCCCACTCGCAAGCTGCCACACTATATGCCAGGTGGGCCTTTTAGAAACCATAATCCCAACAGTTTAAAAGCAAAGGATGTTTCTCCTGGAAGGACAAGAGGAACAGATAAGAAAATGAGACCTAGAATGGAAATGCAAGGCTCCAAGATCATGGCCTCCATGGATGGAGAGCAAAAGAGAAGTGTGCTTTCGCTAATACTAGCCAAGGAGTTATGGTCCAATCCCCTGGTGTTCCAGAGAATTTGCTACCAGGCAGCCTTCACCCAGCTGCCTGGAGGAAGCTCCCATTTCAGGAAACTAGAAGAGTAACTGGGGTGGAGAGACAGAGATCTGATAGTGTACCGACCTCACATCCACTCTTGCCTGATGCAGGTGGGCTGGGGAGGTGTCATGGTGTCATGTAGCTCCCACATAGCCTCTCACCTGGAAGTACATCCATTCGAGTGGAACCTTGGGACTCTGAGATCAAAGACTCCTGTGCAAGCCTGAGACTGGCAAGTGTCATCTTGGCTAGTGACGAGATCTCCTTTGGCCCCTTCCTTCTGTGTCCTCCATCTCCAGGGCAAGTCATTCATCAAGGATGCTCTGAGGTGCAAGGCCCATGCCCTGCGGCATAAATTTGGCTGCATCAGCAGGAAGTGTCCAGCAATTAGGGAAATGGTTTTCCAGTTGCAGAAGGAATGCTATCTCAAGCATGACCTGTGCTCCGCAGCTCAGGAGAACGTCGGAGTGATTGTGGAGATGATTCATTTCAAGGATCTCCTGCTGCATGAGTGAGTAGCATCCCATCCCCAGGAGAACGGGAGGAAGGGCTGCCTGGCATGAGTGGGGTCCTGAGGGCTGGAAGTACGTTCAAGGATGCTATTTCTGGAGGTGAACTACCTTCTGGTGGATACAGTTGTGGGATGCCCCAGAAAGCTAGAAAGCCCCCCAGATCATCAGATTTGAAATTCCTACAAACAGAAACAGATTATTATTTTCACTAAGCACAAAATATCTACAGTCAGAAGCACTTTCCACTCTGCCCCTAGCCAAGTCCCAACTGGTTGCTGTGTGGTCCAAGAAGCTTATGGGTGTCAGTACAGACAGCTGGTACCTGGTTTTGTTTGCCAGATGCTATGCCAAGGATGTTACCCAGCCCTCACAACTCTTTATACCCCCAATTCACAGATGAG
Organism: Mus minutoides; assembly: GCA_902729485.2. NCBI lineage: Eukaryota > Metazoa > Chordata > Mammalia > Rodentia > Muridae > Mus > Mus minutoides. The sequence continues at coordinate 1,494,801 of LR749649.1, forward strand.
AAAACTGAGCCTGCTGAGGTGAATGAAACACAGGGAAAAAGCAAAGCTAGGGTCTGGGCTCCAGGCAGTGTGGCTATAACACTTACACTCTTAAATGTTCCAATCTGATCCGCAGCCTTTTCATCTTTCAGAGACTCCCCTTGCCCTTCACCACCTCTGAAGAAAGCCCAAAACAAACATCAGAAACATGCATGCTAAATTGGATTTTAAAAGTCACAATTCAGTGATAAAGCCAAAAACTCTCGTTCTTTGAAACTTGCCCCAGCTGTAGGGTCCTGGATTTTGCAGAGCATTAGAGCAGACCATGCCATTGTTTCTAACATGAAATCTGGCCCATAGGCCCCAAAGACTGATACAGATCAAAGGGGAAGCCACCATTGAACAGACCAGTGCCAGTCGCTGCCCCCTCTGTAGCAATGCCTGTCTTTCCAAGGTGACTCATTGGGCCAAGTCAGCACAGCTTTAGGGACAACCTCCCAGTAATGTCACCAACATATTCCCTGCCTTCACCACACGAATGCCTAGATTCTATCAGAAGCCCCCTCCTATCTCTGCCCACTTTATATGGTCGTTGGTAGCTTGCAACACCTTGCTTGGTACAATATTGAATTATTCATGGTGAAATTCTGCAAACTGCTCCTTTCAAAAGAAAAAAATATCTTGCATGGTTTTGGAACCCTATTTAACACTTTACAACATATTTTTATTTTCACAAATATTTACAAAGCAACAATTGCACCGGCAATAGTAATTGTCTTGGTTTTCTCTTTGGTCTGCCAGGACCTTGGCTATGGGATATCCATGGATTACCACGTTTGTCTTCCCAAACTAAGTACAAGATTGAAAGTAGCATCTCCATTCCATAGAGAAAGCTAGTGAAGCTAAGAGCTTGTTTCTTACTCGTGAGATTTGATTCCTACCTTGCAGCCTGGGGAGTGGAAATGCAGTCTTCTCTAGCTATGCACTGGGGATGGACGGTTCAAGGACCTCCCTGACATCAACATCCATGGATGAGAAAGCCTTAGCTATACCAGTGACGTATTTGCATATGACTTAGCATCCTCCCATCTACTCTGGATGAGTGATAATACCTAAAGACAACACAATTGCTGCAAGATATTAGTCTACAGTGCTTGGGGAATAGTGTCAAGAAAAAAAATCTACTTCAGCACAGAGCCAAGCAGTCTCTGGAAACAGTGGTCTGTGGTTGGCTAGTTGAATCCACAAGCACTGTATGACTGAAACTGCATCTGAGGAATGAGTCTGGATGCCTTCTGCCCTGCTCCTCCCTAGCCTGTTCTTGCTAGACCTGATAAGGCTTCTTGGGTCTTCATATATGACCAGAGATTCTTCCTTTTCTTAATTACTCCATTATTGTCACCAGAGGGTTAGGGTCTTTTACTTCAAGGTGCTTTTTCAAGAAGTGCGTGTTTACAGCCAAGGAACCTCTGAAGGCTCTGTGACTTATTTAAGATGGCTTCTTGGCCTTGTGAGTGGGAGGTTGGGCACCTGGTAAATATCTCTGGTAGAGTCCTGGAGTGTGTGAAATGTTGATATCCTCTTAAAAAAGAAGTCTTTGGGATAACTCAGAATTTTCAGGTTTGGGGAACACACACCCCACCCTAGAATTTAGAAAGGGTTGAAGCACTGTGTTGTTCTAGTGTCTCTTCCAGAGAAGCATGGCCTCCAGACTCTTTCCCAAAGGGTCCCACACACCATTTAGAATAAGCAATGGTAGCCAACATTGGCCTGCTCTGGAGATGCAGGTGGCCCACACCCTGAGGAGAGGCATGGGAACACTTCCAGGAGGCCATGTGCAGGGGGCCTCCTTCTCCTGCTAAGCCAGTCCTTCTGGGCAGTGGATTGGGCCCAACTCCAGCTACATTCCCTTGAACCCACCCCCCCATTCCCTGTTGCTGTGCAGCCCTGCAGTGCCTCAACTTCAAGCTGAATTGCCTGAACTTTCCCAAATTTTTAACCAGCTTAACTGGCTAAAGGGCCCTTTGAGCCCTAAAACACCAAGAAAGTCATCTCTGAGTATGTGGCAAGAGTCATAAGCACTGGAATGTGAGCCAGCTTTGCTTTTTCACGCTAGAGAGGAGGAAGTCGGTTGCTGCAGAATCCAAACCATTCCATCCTCTCCTGGGCTCATGCTGGGAGCAGGGACAGCAGCAATGGCCAGTCTGGTGCAAGCTGCCCCTGTCACTGTGCCTATCCACCCCACTTTTCCCTTATCGTCTGCCTCCTCCTAAGTGTGACCATCTCATTTGGCCTCTGCACACCATGTCACCAGGTACTGGCAGCCACCAAGGGTTTGGAGCCTCAGGCACATCCCCCTCCTTCAGCCTTGTTGACACTCAGTTGAGTGCTGGATTTTGTCATCAGACAGGCTCAGCCTACAGCATGAGAAGGCACCTTGCCAACCCAAAGCACGGTTTAGATTAACTTACTTGGCCACACACGCCCTCCCCACAGGGCTCAGCTTCCTCCCTGAGAGAGAAGACAGAGCAAGCCCAAGAGAGGGAGGACTAGTCAGTCCTGCCTTGGAGGCCGGTGTCTGCCTTGAAGGTCCAGGGTCCAGCGGTAGATACACGTGATGGGAAAGGCACCAGAGACAACTGTATTCCCAGGAGAGTTTCATTTAAGAAGCTTAAAGGGGAGAATCAGTTCACATTCTGATAGAGTCAGCAAGTGACTGAAAATTTTCTTCCATTTTGTAGACAGACTCAGTAGACTTGAGCTTCATAAAATAGTGTTTGCTTCCGAAAGGTGGAAGGATATGAACGACCTCAGCATCCCTTTCTGGGTACCTTCCTCCTCAAAGTGCTCAATGAGACAGTGTGAAACTATCCTTACCACTGGCAGAGGCCTGCTGGAGAGAGTCTCAGGACCTAGCCCACCAGCTGGGCACAAACTGAAGCCTAAGGAGTAATGTAGTCTTCAAAACAACCAGCTCTAGAATGTTCCTTTGGGCTCTTCCCAGGCCAGGAAGTATGCCCAAGTGTTCCCAGAGAGGATTTTCCTTTCGCACTCTTTCTGGCTCTTACATCCTTGAAGTAAGGACAACTCACTCCATTCCTATTTGAGGAGTAACTAGCAAAAGTGGCAGTGACTATAGCACACATCTTATAACAGACACTGCTTTTTCTACAGAGCAACAGTTGCCAACTTGCTGGGGAAGTTTACACACACCCTAGAGTAGCCATCCAAGAGTCAGGTCAAGTCTCAGGGAGGAAAGAACCCTTGCTCCTTGTAAATGGCTGCACATCTCATGGTGACTTCCCTATGGGGGGAAGGGGAGGGGGATTTAGCTGTATGTCACAGCAGATATGTCCAGGACTTATACTGGCTAGAGACTGCTTAATTCTAGTTAGTCACACAAAGCATCCCACATTCTTTCTGGAATCCAAAGAGGCCAGTGAGAGTTAAGAAAACCTCAGTGGATAGGCCCTGAGAACTCGCTGATGGAGACATACTCTACCAAGAAAGCCTATAAATATAAAGAGTGTTCACACTTCCTCTGCCCCCTCCCCCCCGGAACAAAGTCCTCCACCTATTTGGCTGAAGAACAACTCAGGCTGTCTGTCGTTGGCGGCAGTGCAGGTGGAGAGCACATCTCTGAGACCCCCACGGACCTTGTTTGCCTCACAGAGAGCTGTTTTCCTTCTGGACATAGGCACCCTGACAGCCAGCCCACACACCAATGAGAGGGGAGTCCTGGCTGACTGAGGGCTATGGACAGCATGTCAACTCCCTGCTACCTGCAAAGGGAGATGACACCACTGGGACCTGTCATCCTCAGCACATCTCAGTCCTTTGCAGACTCCCCTAGACAGGCAAACCCAGCAGAAAGCCCTCCATTGTAAGCATAAGCCCAGAGCACACAGACAGGGAAAGTTGGGAGACCCTCACTGACAACACCTATGAAGGGCAAAGTACCTCAAGAGCTCCATAATCCAACACTTGCTGGACTTTTCACTGAACACACACACATACACACACACACACATGAATTTGATATTGAAGGACCTCCACCACTTACTAAAACTCACCAGTTTCTACAGCCTAGATGTGCCCAAGGTATGGTCTCTGTTCACATAGCTTGTCTGCCTGGAATTCCTACCTTAAATTAATGTGCTAGCCCTTGGCTTTCCACCTGCCACACACTGTCAGTGGCCCTTTTTCTTAGGGCTCTACATCCATCCTAGGAGCAAGGACCTGCCTTACTACCCTCAGTTGCCTGCTATGGAACCCAGTCCACAAAGATCACCCAAGTTAAACAATGTCTTCCGCTTTCTTAATCTAGTCCCAACACCCCAGAGCTCCTTTAGGACATACTCCATTCTTAACTCTTTCTGCTTCGGCTCTCATCTCTAGGCCCTATGTGGACCTTGTGAACCTGCTGCTGACCTGCGGGGAAGACGTGAAGGAGGCAGTCACCCGCAGCGTCCAGGGTCAGTGTGAACAGAGCTGGGGAGGCCTCTGCTCCATCCTGAGTTTCTGCACCTCCAACATACAGAGACCTCCCACGGCAGCCCCAGAGCATCAGCCCCTGGCAGACAGGGCTCAGCTCTCCAGGCCTCACCACCGGGACACAGACCACCACCTAACAGCCAACAGAGGTGCCAAGGGTGAGCGAGGGAGCAAAAACCACCCTAATGCCCATGCTCGAGGCAGAACGGGTGGCCAGAGCGCGCAGGGACCCTCTGGAAGCAGTGAGTGGGAAGATGAACAGTCTGAGTATTCCGACATCCGGAGGTGAAATGAAAACCGGGCCATGAAAGCTTTCCTCCAGGCTGTCCATTTTCTTATCTATGGACATTCCAAAACATTTACATTAAAGAGGGGGGATGTCACACGCTGGATGTGTGCAAATTGTGGACTTCGTGCAGGTGTGTGAACAGGTGAGATGAAGATTCCCGGGCTGCAAGGTTTCGAGTGCCTGGTGGGTTGGCACCTGTGTAAGCTTATTGGAGGGAGTGTTGTCTTGAATCGGCCGTGTAACTATCTCTTCAGTCTATGGAGCTAGTTGGTGGCTTAAGTATGGTCTGTTGGGGGGAGGTCAGCCGGGGAGGGAAGGGGCCACAGGTGGGTGGTAAACCCTCCCCCACAGTTCCCAGTGCTGTTTGCACAGAGCAGGGGCTGGGTTCTGGGGTAGGGCTGAGTGGTGGAGGTACAGCTGACAAGGCAGAGAGAGCAGAGAGGAGGAAGGGCTTGGCCCCACTCAGTACCAAACCAGAAGTTCAGTGTTGTGCATGGGATCTAGTGTTTCAGAGCTGCTGGAGGGGACATGGATGGTACACTTTCTGTGTGTCGTTTCTGAGCCATTGTTCTGTCTGGGAGACACTGAAGGAGTGGCCCAGTTTGTTTATTTTTGACCACTGTTTCAAATCTCCATTTTACTTTTTGTTTTTTAAATCAACTGACATCTATGTGTCTGTCCTCTAAATAAATGGCTTTCAAACCAAACAACTGGGTCACAAAAACCAGCTTAGAGAAGGAAGAAAACCAACCCCAGCCCATCTCTGGAGGGTAATTTTTATGAGTTTTTTTTTTTTTTTTTTTTTTTTTTAAGAGCTCAAGCAGCAGCATTGCCTACGTGGGCATCGTCTCTTCCCCACCCCTGAGCACTGCCCACGTGGTGTCTCTTCCCCACCCCTGAGCACTGCCCACGTGGTGTCTCTTCCCCACCCCTGAGCACTGCCCACGTGGTGTCTCTTCCCCACCCCTGCCCCTAACAGCCGGATACCTAGAGGGAGTCGCACAGTCAAGGAGTCCTTTCCACACACAGCCTTTCCTTAGAGGTTTGCTATCTCAGCTTGACCCCAGTCAAGGTTCAAGAGCCTGTACGTTGGATCGGTGCAACCAAGTTGGAATTCAACTTTGTGGCCTCTGCATTCCTCAAAGAGGGAGAAGAGAGGAAGGCATCGGGACGGCTAAGGAAACCGTTGCCTGTGGGGAATGTCACTCTCAGCATACTTGGACAAGTAGCTTATTCTCCATGGCCAAAGTGGAAATTTAGCAACAAGGAGAGAGGTGTGGATAGACAAAAGAAAAGTCAAAGGGGAAAGAAGGGACTTTACAGGTTCAACATCGTGATCTCCTTCCTCTTTGGCTGACACTGTCTTTTGGCAGCCAGTGTTAGAGAAGTGGAGGGTATCCTGGGCCAGAGCAAGGCTCAGCCAACTTTTTCTACGAAGGGCCAAATAGTAATTAGGGAGTTTCAATTCAGCAAGCTGCATGGTTTCTGCTGCCGATAGCCAGATCTGCCGTCACAGCACAAAAGCACCCTCTGCCTCATAGTTGGCTCTGTTCCACTAAGGTTCTCTTCAGCAGGCCCCCAGCTGGACATGTCTCAGACCATAGTTAGCATGCTCCCTGTTCTAGGGAGCAGGGTGAAAAGCATGCATTCTGACCTACCCAACTACCCTTCTTCCTGGCAGGCGCCTGAGGCCACAAAAGGCCATGTTTCTTTAAGCACTTCCCCCAAACTCAGCTGATATCTCTGTGTAAAGGATCTCAATCTCTCATAGGCTATGCTTTGGGGAGGGGAGGGCTGGTGACACACTAGGAAAACCCCAGAAAGGTATGCAGAGAAGAGAGTGTGCATTTAGTCACTTCTGCCCAGAAGGAAGGAAGCCCAGCATGCCAGGCTTTGCCACAGGAAATGAATGTAGATCGTAGCACTCTCGCGCCCTGTGCCTGCGTGGCACCTTGACTCTTTCTGCTTACATCACTCACAAACATTCTCCATCCTTTCTGGCTCAGCTGCTCACTTGTCCCAGAGTCTGAACTGGGTTTTTCAGTGTCTTGTGCTCACCTACTGATGTTCTATTTGTTGTTCCTTCTGTAAATATTCATCGTTCCTATTTATTATCTCAGTGTTTCCCCCACACACAAAGGCATAAAATCCCTTCCCCTGTTCATTTGAACCCACTGACTGATCTCTGTTGTGTATTTCCTATGCCTCTGTCATCCCCTACCCCCATCCCTGTGCAAAAAGTAAAAAAAAAAAAAAAAAAAAAAAAAAAAAAATCTTTTCATGGTTCCTTGTGTGATTAGAAATGTGGAATATATTTATCTCTCGGGCCCCTTTGCTCAAAACTGTCCAAAGTCTTGTGCCTGATGGAGTCGTTTGCACAGTTTAAAACATAAGCAAGGCAGCCGTTGAAAACAGATCGTCCCCGGGCCTCAGCTTCATACACATTCACTTGGGAGCCTTCCTGTGAGGAAGGATGTGGGTCTCCAAATAAAGATGCAGTGTTTATTTTGAGCTTCGAATCTTAATGAGATGATCTGAACACCTCTCTTTTGTATCAATAAATAGTCCTGTTATTCTAAAATGAGAGGGCCAAAGACAGCTAAACCCTTGACAGCCCAAAGCCGAATGACTAGACAGCAGGCCAGCAGGCCAGCAGGCCAGCAGGCCTCACACACGTGCACATGCTGGATCTCCAAACCTGCCTGTGGCATCTCTGAAACAACATGGAGACAATGTTGCTGGCAGCCACTTCCTAAGGAAGAATGGTGACCCGTGGGCTGCTCAGTCAGTGTCTGCTTCTGTTACTCAGCCCACAGGGCCCAGGCACTGTCACATGGTGTTGTTCTAGTTCAAGCATTAAAGGTTTTAAATAAATGACCTGCTCCTGAGCAGTGTTCTTCCTGAACAGCTTTGATGTAAGGTGTAAACGGAGGTAACTGGAGGGCTGTTGACAATGCTCATTCATCATGCCTGTGGTAGGGAAGCCAGGTCAAGAACCCCCCACTCTCAGCACTTCCTCATCTCAGGGACTGTGGCCAAGGTTCCATTGAAACCACCAAGAGGAAAAGGAATTCTCTGCCATCCTCAGCCCAGCCAGCTCTCAAAGCTCACTTTTGTCACCTTCCTTCAGCCTGGGGCTGCAGCCCCTGCCATCAGCTTAATCACTCAATGGCTTAGGACCCGCTGGCTTGTTCTCCAGCTTCTCTCCAGCTCTTGGCTGCCACTGCAAAGCAAAGCTTGAGCTGCTCTTCACTCTAGCTTGTGTGGCCACACTGTGTGCCAGGCATCCTGGTGAACACCAAGCAAGCATTATCCCACCCTGAGCCCCACACTCCTGATTTCTATTCCTGTTTGACAGGCAGAGATGCCCAGGTGGCCCAGCGAATTGTCCCAGCAAGTGAAAAGGCTCTTGCTGTCGAACTTGATGACCTTCCTTGTGGAAGGAGAGAACTAACTCCTGAAAGCTGTCCTGTGTCCTCCACATGGGCACTGTGACATGGGGTAGGGAGTGCTTCAATGGGCGCATACAAACCTGTATATATAAATGAATGAATGAATGAATGAATGAATGAATGAATGAGGGGATGAATAAATAAGCTTCCTGGCCTCAGAGGAATTCTGCTGCAGAGCAGGAAAGAAAATGGATGCTCTCATCTTTGTTCCCGCAGAGACCGAAGGGTTGGTTGGTGTAGTCAGATGTGAGGGAGATGGTGTAGCTCCTTCACTTGTGTAGATGACTTTATAAGTGTTCTCCCCCTCAGGCCATTGAGGAAGCACCTGGAGAGCAGCTGGCTGGTATGAACGCAATATGAGTATTTCCTTCATCAAACTCACCCCAAGACCAGCCCAATTTGAAGGTCCAGACTTCCCTTTCCCACTCAACACAGCCATTCCCAGCATGACAGGGCCAGTCGTGTGCTCCTGTTTCTGCTGGTGCTCAGCAGATAATCATTTCCAAATCCCAATTTACAGATAAAGAAACTGACGCACTAGCTTATCTTACTATGCCTAGTCTCAGTGACAAGGCTGCCCAGCTCCTGAGGTGGCATGCCGCTGCCCTAATGACTCCATCTGATGCCTCTCCTCCTGGTATGAGCACATGGGTGTGATGCACACACATGTACTCAGACAGGCATCTGCCTCCCCAGACTCTCATGGCTAGATTATTAAGCTTGGGGAGAAAGAAAGCAGAGAGGCTTCAGATATGCTGGGTCTAAACAAAGTTTCCCAAGGGATATGGAGACACACCCCAAAATCTGGAGAGAAATCTGAATTTGTGTTGAAGTCAACAAAAAGAGAAAGAAAGAAAGAAAGAAAGAAAGAAAGAAAGAAAGAAAGAAAGAAAGAAAGAAAGAAAGAGTCCCCTGCTGTGGAGGGGACAAGCCTTGGCCAGAGAAAAGGTTTTATGTGAATTATTTTTTTGTGTGTGAGCGAAGACGAGAAGGAAGTAGCTTTGGACTGGAGTCGCATGTTGCTGCTTGCATAAGCAGTTTGGTTTTATCACTCCTCAAAAAGAGGGGGGGGGGACTTCCCAAAGAGAAAAAAAGTCACAGAGCCAATTTGAATCCATGCCTGAAATGGGTGCCAACACCATGTACCCTGTCACTTGACAGGACCCAGACTCCATGGCTTCTTTGGATCTACATATAGCCACCACTGAACATCGGATGTGCCCGAGTGAGAAACAACTTGGGGAAACAAGAAAAGTTCCCCCAAGAAACTCTCAGGGGATGGCAGCTTCTCAACGGGGGCTAAGTGAAGGCATCAGTAAGCCTGTTAGCTGACACACAGGCTGCAGAAATTGTCATGATTCTAAAATTAAGTGAGAGGGAAGGGCATGCAAAAGGAACAGCTATGCTAACGGGCACTGGGACCACCTATTTACCTCCTGGTTAGCATAGTCGGCAGGGAGGGCTGAGGGTGCGGACAGAAGGAGCTGTCTCTAGAATTCTTCCTCCCGCCTTAGCAGTAGATACCAGACAGCTAGTCTGACTGGCTTATGCTGTGGGTCAGACTTGGAAGGAGCTTTTCTGGGTAATGAGTGACTAGAGGCTTTGCTCCTAAGGTTGCAGAATCCTGTACAAGATGGCGCTCCACGCTCCCGTCCCATCCCTTCCATGGCACCTCATTCTCCAAGGCCTTTCATAATGTGGCTGCCTCTGGGTAATTTTCATCTTCCACAGTAACTGGCTACTTCCAAAACAGGTTAGTGAATAATATAGTATTTTCTTCCAAACAGTGGTTTGAGTGCACTTTTGGGACTATCATAAGTAACCACAGGACCTTAATGAAATATACTCAAGACAGAATCGATTTCACTTCACTTTGGTTTTTGGGTTTGGAGGTTTTTGTTGTTGTTGTTGTTGTTGTTGTTGTTGTTGTTGTTGTTGCTGTTGTTTTATATTTTTTTTGCGGTTACCTCTATAAGCAAATGAATACTAATAGCTTCTTCTAGAACTACCAAGGTTTCCCATCAAAAAAGTTTCAGCTCCTAACACAATGCCATGGTGCTCTGTGGTGGTTTGACTTTGCCGGGTTAGAATTTCTCAAATGTGATAGAAGGGAGACATAGTTTGGTGGGGAAAGGCACCCAATGCCAAACCCGATGACCCGAGTTCAATCCCTAGGACCCACATGGTGAGGGGAGAGAACTACCTCTTGTAAGTTGTCCTCTGAGTGCCACAGGTATTCATACAAGCATACTCATGCACAATAGATAAACATGTAGCTAATTAAATACATTAAGTTACTAGGAAACTTAATTTTAGAGTCAGGAGACATGGGACAGTCCAGCCCCCCACGCACCCTGTACATGCTAAGCCTCTGAGCAAACAGAAAAATAAGTAAATGAGGGCTGACTAGGAAGCTGGCCCTGGCTAATGAGCCGAAGCATCTGATGTGTCTGTTTCCTCAACTGCTCCCATCTGCCTGCTTCCCTCACAAGGCAACGTGGCTCTGATTGACCACGGCTCTCTGAAAAGTCACAGTCCCCAGGAAATGCTCTGAACACAGTAGAATTCCACAGAGAGAGAGCAGTCTTATTTCTCCACCTTTATTTCTTCCAAGGTGGTCACCTTGGAAGGCTGAGGCCTAAAGCTCAGAGCACCTGTCAGAGGCCCTCCCTTCTGTGCTGTCCTAATGTCTGCTTTCTGTCCTAGTGTCCATTCTCAAAGGTTGATGATAAAGTCTCTGAGGGACAAAAGGAAGGGGCAGTGTACACAGTGGGAAGTCACTGAAAGTGGACGTGGAGGTTGAGGACTTACAAGTGTGAGCCCTAATCTAGTCCCAGGCCCACGCTAAGGCAAGAAGCAGGTCCAGAGTAGCTACTCCATGCTGGGCATTCACAGGCCACTGAGGAGATTTTTGGCAGCTCAGTAGTGGAGTGTGAGCCCTTACTAGGAGTGAAGCCTTCCTGCAAGGCTCTCCCTGAAAACCTCAAGGCAGGATCCAGCCCACAGAGCTGAGACCAGCAAAGACTGGAGGAGAGACATTAGGGTTAGGACCAACTTTGCTCTGGGGCAAGGTTCCTAAGAGTTTGACATTTGAAAAAGATCTAGCCTGGAGGAGCCAAGGATTTGGGGCAGAGCTCCTTCTGGCTCTTGGGAGTGTCAGGAGGAGGAAGAAAGTTACTCAGCTGAAATGGAGAGAAATGTAATTTTTAAAAGCAAACTCTTGAAGGCACAATGGTTCAAAACATAACCCAGGATGTGGTTAAAACCCTTCCTCAGAGAAATCGGGTGAATTTCCAAAAATCCCGATTAGGTTTCTAAACCAAGAACAACACTGAAAATCAAGATGTCTTCTGGGCTGGGCAGGTCCCCAGCCTCCGGAAGCCTCCTCAGCCCTGCCCCGCCTCTAGTGGCTGATGCTCACCTCAGATGGAGAAATGCTGAGTGTCCCCAGGCCATAGGCCACACTGCCCAGTGTGAAAACCATCGAGTCCCCAGCAACTGCTACTAGAAGCAGAAAGTAACCTATACTTTCCCCACAGGACAAGGCCAGTGTTAGACCGATTGAGCTGGGAAGAAAGGGACAGATCTGATCCCTTCCAAGAAGCAAGGTCAGGTGACCTTGAATAGCAGTGAAGAAGAAGAGAAAGCAGAGAAGCCATAGGCTGAGTGCCTCAGCACATCATCTAGTTGGTCGGTGCTAGAGTCACACTAGATCCCTGCTTCAACCAGAGTGGATCCCCGTGGTAACTCACATGTGCAGAGAGGAATGGGGCAGCCATTAAACCCCAACCCTCTGTCCCAAAGGGTGGGGCAAAGGTTCCTACTGTGTCCCCTACAGGCTGACAGAAAACAGGAATATATAGGAAACTCCTGGCCCCAGACTCAGAGTCACCCAAGTGCCAAAGAGAAATGCCATTTTGATGACCACATCTCTCTTTTGTATAATTGGGTTTTTTAAAAAATTAATTACAAAGTAGAGGTAACCCTGTGGCATTGTCATACCTTTGACTCCTATGAATAATATGAGGGTATAGTTATCAGGACCCGTCAGGAGCTTTGCCTCGGTGGTGGCAGCTATGAATAAGGAATGGGGCTGGCCACCCTTGGGCCCCTTTCTGCTAGTCTTGAATGTCCTAAGCTCTTTTATCAGCTACTGCTTTTCACACAGACATCCTTAGGGAGAGGCAAGACTGACTCCATACTTCTACTCCCAGGCCAGAGGTCCTCAAAGCTGTAAGCATAGAGTTCCCCCCACCCCCCTGTATAATACTTGCTATTCTCATTCCTGCAGCAAAAGACAAGGAAATCAACTGAAGGAGGAAGGGTTGGTTTGGGTTCACTCTGAGGGGGTATTGGTCTATCATGATGGAGCATCGTGGCCACAAGAGCAGGGGATGCTTCCTCTCAATGCCTCCATAGAAATGAAGCAAAGATTGGGAGGAACAACGGCCAGTGCTCTCTCTCCTTTACACTCTTCATTCTGTCCAGGATCATGGCCAAAGGAAAGTACAGGGTGATTCTTCCTTCTTTGATTAAACCACTCTAGAAACCACTCTAGAAATAACTTCATAGGTACACTGGGAAGTGTGTCTCTGTCTCCTAGGTAATTCCAGTCAAGCAGAATTGAAGATTAACTAAGGAAACAGAGAATCGGCATGTATGAGATTTCTTGGGAGAAGGCTGGGAAGGGTCTCCTGGAGAACAGATGTACATGAGCAGAGCCTCAAGCATGGGGTCACCTGACACTTGCAAAGAGAAAGTGAGGAGGAGTGGGGCCACTCAGGACCACAGCACAGTTCTCAAGTCCCAGCCATGAGGATGGGAAGCTCTAGAGCAAGGGCTGCCCACAAGAGGGACCCACAAGTCCACTTGACTACCTCTGCCTGCTTGGTCCTTTCTAAGAGTGGTCCTGGAGGAACATGGTGCAGCTTAAGCACCATTCTCCATTGTTAAAATAAAATGCCTGTGTATTTGTCAATAGATGTTCAGTTAGCTCAAGTTAAGAAGGCTGGCAGCACAGGCCTGACTCCACCACCTCATAGTAGGTAGCATCCCTTGTTAACACATGGCAGGGGAAGGGCCACAGGGTAAGACAGATGCTAAAGGATGGAACAATAGGAGCCTCCCACTCAGTCCTCATCCTTAAAGGTGCCACTACATGTTAATATTGCCACTCCATGGACCAAACTTTCTCTTTAGGGGAAAGCCATATAAGACATAGTAGACCCAAGGGGCTGGAGAGATGGCTCAGCCGATAAGAGCACTAACTGCTCTCCCAGAAGTCCTGAGTTGAATTCCCAGCAACCACGTGATGGCTCACAACCATCTGTAATGGAATCCAATGCCCTCTTCTGCTGTGTCTGAAGACAGCTACAGTGTACTCATATAAGCAAAATAAACATATAAATAAAATTTTCTTTAAAAATAAAAAGACATAGTAGACCCTAAAGATGGGGCAGCTGGGGACTTGTCAGCTATCTTCCCTTCCCAGTGTGAGCATCTGCACCCAGGCACCCATAGATACATAGTAGTCAACACTTGCATAATAAAAATATTTCCACAGAGCCCCGAACTTAGCCTTACCTGATTTTTTTTCATTTAATTTTTGAGATATTGTTTATACATTCTAGTATCTTAGTTTCCATCCTATTTCTGTGAAGAGACACCATGACCAAGGCAACATGTAAAAGGAAACATTAAATTGAGACCTTGCTTAAGGTTCACAGAGTTAGTCCATGATCTTCATGGCAAGGAATATAGTAGTAGGCATGTAACTTTAATTTTTTTAAACCTTATTTTTAATGATGGTTTTTAAGTGCTTTAACCTCCCTTGTAGCCCACCATCTACCAGAGGTAGTGTAAAAGAAAGGATATGGGGGGAAGTGGACCTTTTTACAAAGGTCCTTTGGAACAACTGTCATCTGAATTGTCTGGAAATCAGCAGTTCAATTCACTGGTTAGTAGACAGCAGCAGCTCGATCCACTTGTAAACACTTTATAGATACACCAATGGTCTAGTTTGGTAGAGTCCGTTTAGCAACAACAATGACATGACCTAGCAGAGACAGCTAGGCCTCAGCCTCAGCACATATATCTGATCAGCTTGAGTTAAAGAAAGCATCAAGAGACTGCAGTATACCACCAAAAGTCTTTTGGTGTGTTTTTTCTCTGTGGAGTCCCGACAAATTGAGCTCCTCTATGTAATATAAAGTGTACCAACATATATGTATCCTTAACAAAGAATCCTTTATCACGTGTCCTTTCACATGCTTACTTTAGCAGAACATCCTCTTTCCTGTGTCTGCTTTAATGAAATGTTTTTTTTTATGAGTCTACCTTAACCTTTTATACCTGTGTTCACTTTAACAAAACGTTCTTTTATGTGTTTACCTCAGTAAAAACAAACAAAAAACAAAACAACAAAAACTCCAGAAAAAAACCCACATCTAACCAACACACCTCCCCCAACAAGGCCACACCTTTTAATCTTTCCCAAAGAGTTCCACTAACTGGGAACCAAACATTCAAATATATGGTGGCCTTTCTCCTTCAAACCACTGCTTCCCAGATTGCAATGCTGCACAGCCATACTGGATTGCGTTTAGTTCTTGGAACAAGTTCTACCCATGAGCCACTCTTAACAAGAGCCCTCTTCTCAGAGCTGGTGTGAGAAGTCAAGAGAGTAAATGTAGTGATAAATTGCTAACCATGAGGCTGGTCATAGAGGTTGTAAAGGCAGCTCACAGTGAAACTGTGCCAAAAGACATGCTTTGCTTGACTAGCATGCTGCTGCTGCTGGTGGTGGTGGTAATGGTGGTGTTTTTGTTGTGTTTTTGTTGTTGTTGTTTGGAGTCTTTTGAGGGTGGGGATAGTTGATTTTTAAGACAAGATCTCATTCTGTAACCTACACTGGCCTAGAACACTATGTAGTCCAGGCTAGCCTCAAACGTGTGGCTATCTTTCTGTCTCACCTTCTCAAGGGCTAGGATTACAAGCACAAGGCACCACTCCCAGTTTACAAGCTGACTTTTTTTTTCAGTACCACATTGATTGTTGATGTGTACAAGCCTTGAAAATCCGGATTTCCCACTTCAAAAATAAAAACACCCATCCTACCTTCTAGCTCACCCCAGTCCCCTATAATCTCTGTTGCCACACGCTGCATGTCCCCCCAATCCAGCCTCTGTGAGTCTCCTATCTACAACAATGGTCAAGCCCAAGTCATTCACGACAATCCCATCCTTTCATTGATGTAATGGCATCTTTTAGAAAACATAATGATCCCAGTGATTCAGCTAGGAGGAATAAAAATAAGAAGCCTCATTAGAAGCTCGTAGATACAGAACACGAGAGACGCTCAGAGGATAAGGCACTTGCAGGCAAGTATGAGGACTGGCAGCCATGTAAACACTGGGAAGGTGTGGCCCACCTGTGATCACAGTCCTCAGGAAGTGGAGACAGGAGACCCCTTGAGCAAACTGGCTAGTTGGGCTAGGTCTGTGTCAAATGAGAGAGCCTGATTTAATCTGTACAATGGAGAACAGTTGGAAAAAGATACTCACCATGAACCACAGGTCTCCATGCAAGCACGCGCGTACACACACACACACACACACACATACACACACACATCAAGAAAGAAAAAAAAAGAATCTGACAGTCAACTCATGGATAGGAAAGCAGTCAACTCATGGATAGGAAAGGTATCAAGTGTGGTCCACAGTTTTAGAAGCTTCTAGGACTTTGCTGAGAACTTCATGGCAATGGTGGATGCGATATGGTGGGTGGCATGTGACCAACAAGCAAAAGAGGAAATGACCAGGGTCCACAATCCCCTTCCAGCACATTGCTCCAGTGACCTTTTCCACCATTTCTCCCATCTCCCAGTGCTACCACCCTAGAGACCAAACATGGCCTCTTGGCATGCAGGAGGTGATAGGGACAGACGACCGGGTTGGAAGAAATTTATCTAGGAAATTGCACTAAACAGGAGCATAGGCCTGGAGGAAGCCTAGGCCAGGCTATGGAAAATCCCCAACTTTTGGAAATTCTGAAACTCCTGAGTGAAACCTGATTGTTTCCAACAGGTAAAGAACATCACATAGGTGGGACAGGTGCCTGTGTAGCATCTAATTTTCAATATAAACTTTAGAAGCTGGAAGACAAACTTCTGTTTTAGTTAGGGGTTTACTGCTGTGAACAGAAACCATGACAAAGGTAACTTTTATAGGGACAACATTTAATTGGGGTTGACTTACAGGTTCAAAGGTTCAGTCCATTATCATCAAGGTTGGAAGCATGGCAGCATCCAGGCAGACATGGTGCTGGAGGAGGTAAGAGTTCTACATCTTCATCTGAAGGCTGCTAGGAGAAGACTGGTTTCCAGGCAGCTAGGATGAGGGCCTTAAAGTCCACACCCACAGTGACACACTTCCTCTAACAAGGCCACATCTCTTAATAGTGTCACTACCTGGGTCAAGAATATTCAAACCACCACACTTTCCCACATCATAAGTGAAAGGCAATTTAAACTCAGTCTGATCCCTCTTCCCTGTCCTCTGGCCCCTCTCTTGCCTCCCCCCCCTCCCCCCGCCAATAAGGTAGGAGTAATCAAGGTGCTTCTCAACCATGCATATTCTCACAGATGCTTTACTGGTAGCTCCTGGGATCATGTTCCATCAGAGTGAGGAGTAAACTAAAGAAAAGGATGTCAGTGGATCCTAGAAAGAGAACAGTAGCCAGGACAAAAATAGAAGATCCAGGCAGCCCTTTTGGACACCAGGACAGGGGACATGACAGGTGACAGTTGTAGTTCTGCCGTGGGGTTTGGGTATAGGACAGTTAGCATCAAAGTAGTTCTAGAAAGCTAAAGATAGGACTAGAAAGATGGACCAGTGTTTAAAAAGCTCTTGCTATTCTTGTACAGGATGACAGTTCCATTCCTAGTACTCAACAGTGGCTCATAGCTATCTAGAACTCCAGTCCTAGGGAATCTTCTGGCCTTCTGTGGGCACTACACACACATGATGCGCATGCATTCATATGTATATGCATACATACATACATGTAAAATACTCATACACATAAAATAAAAAATAATAATTTAAAAGGATTTGTTTTAAAGAGAAAATGTAAGGAAATTTTAAAAATAAGCAAAAGACTTGAACAGACATTTCACAAAAGATGGCCAATGCCTATAAGTATATAACAAAATTGGAAACCCATAGTCACCAGGGAAAGGCAAACAGAGGCCACAGCTTACAGGACACAGAGAGCCAAGAATGACAATCCTGAATGCCTACAACTCGGTGACTCCTAGAAGTCTACACGGTGGTAACATCTAGGTACAGCTGCACTGAAAAATTCCAGACTGTTCCCTACACAGTTAAACACACCCATCCTGTGGCCTTCCAACCCCCCTGGCTCCTCTCAGAGTAATATGAATGCACAAGAATGCTGACAGTGTTCATAAAGGCAGTAGCTTTATGAAAACCAGAACCAGCTGAAATATCTATGAATAGGGAATGGAGACGCTGGTAGTAGTATGCCTGCCCAAGGAGTACTACTCATGAGTGAAAAGGAACAAACAACCAATAGACACAGGAACAGGTAGCTCAGAGTCTTGTAAGAGAAGCCAGGAGGAAGGGATACAAGGTTAGGGTTAAGGTTAAGGTTAAGGTTAAGGTTAAGGTTAAGGTTAAGGTTAAGGTTAAGGTTAAGGTTAAGGTTAAGGTTAGGAGTTAGGAGTTAGGGTTCAGGGTTCAGGGTTCAGGGTTAGGGTTAGGGTTACCTGGAAGATGAGTGTTTTAAAAATGATGTCACACAAAAAAGAGTTAATCAGGAATGCCTGAGTGTTCCACTCTGTTCTATTAACAAAAAGTGTTCTTTTATGTTCACGTGTATTTTAATATTGAACAGAATAGACTACATTATAGCGGTGTTTCTAAGAAGAAAACAAGACTTTCACACAATCGATGTGATGTTCTAAATGCCATAAGAATGATGTTATTTGAATGTTATTTAATTTAGTTGGCTACATGGTATGTCATCACTTTTATGAATTTTGATATGCACATTTCACTTAAAACTGTACAATACATTAGAGCTGGAACTAAAGAGTTTTAACATAGATGCTACACAAGAGACAGATAATCGTGAATGCTAGAATGTTACTCTGTGTGCTAGTAACAAAAAGATTGTTTCTTTTAGTGTTCATGTGTATTCTTTTATTGAAAATTTTAGACTACATTATAACTATGTTTTTAAGAAGAAAACAAGAGTGTTCCACTCAATAGTTGTGATGTTCTAAATGTGATAAGAAAGATCTTATTCGAATGTTATTTCCTTTAGTTGGTTACATTGTATGTTATTTATTTTTGTGGGCTACGGGTTAGGGTTTAGGGTTAGCAATTAGGGTTAAGGTTAGGGTTGAGGTTACAGTTAGTGGGTAAGGGTTAGGCTTAGAGGGTTAGCGTTAGAGGGTTATGGTCATGGTTAGGTATTAGGTGTTAGGGTTTAGGGGGTTAAAGTTAGGGTTTGGGGGTTAGTGTCAGGTTTAGGGGTGTAGGGCTAGGGTTCGCTGTTATGAGTTAGGGATAGGGGGTTAGGATTAGTGTTAGGGTTGTTAGGGTAAAGTTTAGAAGGGTTAGGTTTAGGGTGAGGGTGAATGTGAAGGTGAAGGTTCAGGGTTAGGGTTCAGTCTCAGGGTTAGGGTTAGGGGGTAGTGTTAGGGTTTAAGGTTAAGTTTATGGCATTAGGGTTATGGGTTAGGATTAGAGGTTTAGCATTATGGTTAGTGTGTTAAGGGACTAGAGTTAGGTTTAGGTGTTAGAGGTGAGAGGTTAGGGATTAAAGTTAGGGGTTAGGATTTAGTTGTTAGGGTTAGGGTTAGTGTTAGGGTTGTTAGGGTTAAGTTTAGAGTGTCTAGGTTTAGAGTGATGGTGAATGTAAAAGTGAAGGCTGAGGGTTAAGGTTCAGGATTATGGTTAGGTTTCAGGGTTAAGGTTAAGGTTTAAATTTAGGAGTTAGGGTTAGGGTTTGAGTTAGGTTTATGGATTAGGGGTTAGAGGTTAGGGGTAAAGGGTTAGGGTTAGGGGTTATGTTTAGGGTTATGGTAAGTGTTAGGGAGTTTAGGGTTAGGGTTTTAGGGTTAGGGGTTATGGTTCAGGGTTCAGGGTTGGGTTCTGGTTTGGGTCCAGTTTCAGTGGTTCTGGGGTTAGGGATTTTAGGGGGCTTTGAGTTATTGGTTTTGGTTAGGGGGTTAGGTTTAGGGGTTAGGGTTAGGGTGTAAGGGTTTGGGTTAGGATTTGTGAGATAGTATTAGAGGCTTAGGGGTTAAGATAGGTTTAGGGGATAGGATTTAGGGCTAGCAGTTAAGGTTATGGTTAGGGTTGGTGTTAGGGTTAGGATTAGAGTTTGGGTTAGGGTTAGATTTAAAGGTTAGTGATTAGCATTAGGAGTTAGTTATAAAGCTAGGTATTAGGGTTAGGGTTAGGATTAGGAGTTATAGTTAGTGGGTTAGGGTTTCAGTGTTATGGTTTCAGTGTTAGGGTTAGAGTTGGGGTTAGGGTTAAGGTTATGAATAAGATTAGGGCGTTAGGGTTAGGGGTTAGGATCAAGGTGTTAGGGTTAGGGGTTAGGATTAGGGTGTTAGGGTTAGGGGTTAAGATTAGGATTGGGGAGTTAGGGGCGTTAGGGTTAAGTTTAGGGTTTGGGTATTAGGCTTAGAAGTTTAGGGTTTGGGTTTATTGGGTAGGCTAGCATTATGAGATAGGGTTTAGGATTAGCATTTAGGATTATGGTTAGGGTTGGTGTTAGGGTTAGTATTAGAGTTTGGTTTAGGATTAGGGGTTAGTTGTTAGTGTTATGGTTTTAGGTTAGTGTTATGGTTAGTTGGTTAGGGTTAGGCTCAAAGCATTAAGATTAGAGGGTTAGGTTAAGGTTTAGGCTTAGGGTTAGGTTAGGGTTATGGTTGGGTGTAGGGTTAGAGTTTAGGGTTAGGGTGTTAGCGTTAGGGCTAGTGTTAGGGTGTTAGGGTTAGGTGTAAGTGGTTAGGTTTAGGCTTAAGTGTTAGGGGTTATGGTTTCAGGGGTTAAGGTTAGGGTTAGGATTTGAGGTATGTTTCAGTTTTAGGATTAGGGTTAGGGTGTTAGTGTTAATATTTTAGAGGGTTACAATTATGGTTTGGGGTTAGGGTTAGAGAGTTAGGTTTAAGGGTTAGGGATTATTTCAGAGTTAGGGGTTAGGGTTAGCGACTAGTGCTATGGTTAGGGTTGGGGTTAGAGTTAGGATTAGTGGTTAGGGTTAGAAGTTAAGATTAGGGCTAGGAATTAGTGTTAGGGTTAGAGTTAGTGTTAGTGGTTTAGGGTTTGTGTGTTAGGGTTTAGTGTTAGGTTAATGTTATGGGTTATGGTTATGGTTTAGGTGTATTAGTAAGTTTAGTTTTAGGGTTTAGAGTTATTGTTTTAGGGATAGGGGTAGGGTTAGGGTTAGGGGTTAGGGTTAGGGGTTTATGTGTAAGTTTAGGGTGTTAGGGTTAGGGTATTAGCGTCAGGGTGTTTGGGTTAGGGTTAGAGGATTAGGATTAGAGGTTTAGGGTTAGGGTTAGGGGTTAAAGTTAGGGTGTTAGGGGATAAGTGTTTGGGTTAGGGTTTGTGGAATAGTATTAAAGGGTTAGGGTTAGGAGTTAGGTTAAGGTTAGGGGATAGGGTTTAGTGTTAGCGGTTAAGTTTAGGGTTAGGGTTGGGGTTAGCATTAGAGTTTGTGTTAGGGTTAGGTTTAGAGGTTTGTGATTAGCGTTAGGAGGTAGGGCTAGGGCTAGAGATTAGGGTTAGGATTAGTGTTAGGAGTTAGGGTTAGTGGGTTAGGGCTTCAGTGTTAGGTTTCAGGATTAGGGTTAGGTTAATGTTAGTGTTGGGGGTTAGGATTAAGGTTAGGGTTAAGATTAGGGTTAGGGTGTTAGGGATAAGGTTAGAGTTTTAGGTTAGGGCAGACGGTGTTAGGGTTATGGGTTAGGATTAGGATTGGAGGTTAGGTGGTTAGGGTTAAGGTTAGGGTTTGGGGGTTAGGCTTAGAGGTTTAGGGTTTGGGGTTATTGGTTAAATTAGTGTTAGGGGATAGGGTTTAGTGTTAGTGGTTTTCGTTTTGGTTAGGGTTGGGGTTAGGGTTAGGATTAGAGTTTGCTTTGGCTTAGTGTTTAGTGGTTAGAATTATGGTTCTAGGGTAAGTGTTATAGTTAGTGGGTTAGGGTTAGGCTTAGAGGGTTAGGGATAGGGTTAAGGTTAGGGGTTAGGGTTATGGTTAAATTAGGGTTACCTTTAGGGTACGGTTAGGATGTTAGGCTCAAGGCTAGAGTTAGTGGGTTAGGGTTGGGTTTAAAGGGTTAGGATTAGGGGTAGGTGTTTGGGGTGGGGTTTTAGGGTCTAAGGCTGGGTTTAAGATTTCAGGTTTAGAGTTTGGGATTAAGATTAGGGTTAGTGGTTTAGGGTTAAGTTTTTAGGGGTTTAGGATTAGGGTTTGGGGGTTGGGGTTAGAATCTTAGGTGTAGGGGTTAGTGGTAAGTTCAGGATTAGGGGTTAAGGTTTAGGGTTAGCCATTAGTACTATGGTTAGAGTTGGGATTACAGTTAGGGGTAGAAGTTAATGTTAGTGATAGGGTGTTAGTGTTATGAGGTTAGGGTTAGTGAGTTAGGGTTTAGTGTTAGATTAGGGTTAGTATTCAGTTCTGGGGTCTGGGTTCGGGGTTAGGGTTAAATTTTGGGTGTTAGGGGTAGGTTTGTTAGAGTTTGGGTTAGAGAGGTTAAGGTTAGGGTGAAGGTGAAGGTTCAGGTTTAGGATTCAGGGTTAGGTTCAATTTTAGGGTTAGAGTTAGGGGTTAGGGTTAGGGTTTGCTTTAGTTTTAGGGGTTAGAGTTAGGGGTTAGGGTTAGGGTTTGCTTTAGTTTTAGGGGTTAGAGTTAGGGGTTAGGGTTAGGGTTTGCTTTAGTTTTAGGGTTAGAGTTAGGGGTTAGGGTTAGGGTTTGCTTTAGTTTTAGGGTTAGAGTTAGGGCATACGGGTTAGGGGTTATGGTAAGTTAGGATGGTTAGAATTTTATGGTTAGTGTTTTATGTTTAGCATTAGAGGTTAGGGTTCAGGGTGCCTGATTTGGGTTCAGTTTCTGGGGATCTGAGGTTAGGGGTTTTAGGGAGTTAGGGGATAAGGGTTATGGGTTTTGTAGGAGGGTATGATGCTAGCTTTAGGGGGTTTATTTTGGGGGGTTAAGATTAGGGTTAGAGAGTTATGATTAGGGTTTAGGGGTTAGGGTTAGGGTTAGGGTTAGTGGGGTGAGGGTAAGGATGAATGTCAGGCTGAGGATTCAGGGTTAGGTTTCAGGGTTATCGTTGCATTTCAGGGTTAGGGTTATGTGTTAGTATTAGGGGTTAGGGTTATGTTTAGGGTATTAAGTTTAGGGGCCTAGGGTTAGGGTTAATCTCCTCTACCTTCTCCCTCCATCCTTCCCTCCTTCTCTCCCTCCTTCACTCCTTTCATCCTTCCTCCCCTTCTTTCCTTCCTTCCTTCCTTCCTTCCTTCCTTCCTTCCTTCCTTCCTTCCTTCCTTCCTTCCTTCTTTCCTTCCTTCCTTCCTCTCTCCCTCCCTCCCCCTTTCTTTCTTTCTTTCTTTCTTTCTTTCTTTCTTTCTTTCTTTCTTTCTTTCTCTCTTTCTTCAGGATTTCTCTATGTACATTTGGATGTCCTGTAACTGACTTCATCCCAGGCTCAGATTAAAGGCATGTACCACCACTACCCAGCCAGAAATTGTTCTTTAAGCTCCATTGTTTTTATTTCCTATCCTGATCTTTATTATTATTTTTATTAGATATTTTCTTTATTTATATTTCAAATGATATCTCTTTTTCTAGTTTCCCCTCTGAAAATCCCCTATCGCCCCCCCCCCTGCAACCAAACCCACCCACTCCAATTCCCAGTCCTGGCATTCCCCTATACTGGGGCATAGAAACTTCAAAGGACCTAGGGTCTCTTCTCCCATTGATGACTGACTAGGCCATCCTCATCTACATATACAGCTAGACCACATGTGCCATCATGAGTTTTCTTTGATTGGTGGTTTAGTTTCAAGAAGCTCTGGGGGTACTGGTTAGTTCATATTGATGTTCCTCCTCTGGGGCTTCAGACCCCTTTAGCTCCTTGGGTACTTTCTCTAGCTCCTTCACTGGGGACCTAGTGCTCCATCCTATGGATGATTGTGATCATCCACTTCTGTATTTGCCAGGCACTGACAAAGGCACTCAGGGGACAGTTATATCAGGCTTCTGTCATCAGGCTCTTGTTGGCAGTTGCCATAGTATCTGAGTGTGATGGTTGTTTATGGGGTGAATCCCCAAGTGGGACAGTCTCTGAATGGTCATTCATTCAGTCTCTGCTCTGCACTTTGTCTCTGTAACTCCTCCCATGGGTATTTTGTTCCCCCTTCTAAGAAGGATTCTGAGCTTCTGGGCTAATATCCACTTATTAGTGACTGCATATCATGTGCGTTTTTCTGTGATTGGGTTACCTCACTCAAGATGATATCTTCCAGATCCATCCATTTGTCTAAGAATTTCATAAACTCATTATTTTTAATAGCTGAGTAGTATTCCATTGTGTAAATGTATTTTCTGCATCCATTCCTCTGCTAAGGGACATATGGGTTGTTTCCAGCTTCTAGTTATTATAAATAAGGCTGCTATGAACATAGTGGTGCATTTGTCTTATTATATATGTTGGAGCATCTTATTGCTGGAACTTCTGGTAGAACTATGTAGAATTTTCTGAGGAATCACCAAACTGATTTTCAGAATGGTTGCACCAGATTGCAGTCCCACCAACAATGGAGGAGTGTTCCTCTTTCTCCACATCATCACCAGCATCTGCTGTTACCTGAATTTTTTATCTTAACCATTCTGACTGGTGTGAGGTGGAATCTCAGGGTTGTTTTGATTTGTATTTCCCTGATGATTAAGGATGTTGAACATTTTTTTAGATGCTTCTCTGCCATTCGGTATTCCTCAGTTGAGAATTCTTGGTTTAGTTCTGTGCCCCATTTGTTAATAGTGTTATTTGGTTTTTTTGTAGACCAACTTCTTGAGTTCTTTATATATATTGAATATTAGCCTCCTATCAGATTTAGGATTGGTAAAGACCCTTTCCCAATCTGTTGGTTGCCTTTTGGTCTTATTGACAGTGTCCTTTGCCTTACAGAAGCTTTACAATTTTACGAGGTTCCATTTGTCCATTCTCTATCTTCCAGCACAAGCCATTGATGTTCTGCTCAGGAATCTTTCCCCTGTGCCCATATCTTTGAGATTCTTCCCCACTTTCTCATCTATAAGTTTCAGTGTCTCTTGTTTTATGTGGAATTCTTTGATCCACGTATACTTGAGCTTTGTACAAGGAGATAAGAATGGATCAATTCATACTCTTCTACATGCTAACTGCCAGTTGAACCAGCATAATTTGTTGAAGATGCTGTCCTCTTTCCACTGGATGGTTTTAGCTCCCTTGTCAAAGATCAAGTGACCATAGGTGTGTGGGTTCATTTCTGGGTCTTCAATTCTATTCCATTGATCTATCTGTCTGTTACTGTACCAGTACCATGTAGTTTTTGTTTTTTGTTTTTTGTTTGTTTGTTTTTTATCACAATTGCTCTGTAGTACAGCTTGAGGTCAGGGATGGTGATTCCACCAGAGGTTCTTTTATCATTGAGAATAGTTTTTGCTATCCTAGGTGTTTTGTTATTCCAGATGAATTTGCAAATTGTCCTTTATAATTCATTGAAGAATTGAGTTGGAATTTTGATGGGGATTGTGCTGAATCTGTAGATTGCTTTGGGCAAAATACCCATTTTTCCTATATTAATCCTTTCAATCCATAAGCCTGGGAGATTTTTCCATCTTCTGAGATCTTCTTTGATTTCTTTCTTGAAAGACTGAAGTTCCTATCATACAAATCTTTCACTTCCTTAGTTAGAATTACATCAAGGTATTTTATATTATTTGTGACTATTTTGAAGGGCGTTGTTTCTCTAATTTCTTTATCAGGCTGTTTATCCTTTGTATAGAGAAAGGCTACTTATTTGTTTGAGTTAATTTTATATCCAGCTACTTCACTGAAGTTGTTTATCAGATTTAGGAGTTCTCTGGTGGAATTTCTAGGGTCACTTACATATACTAACATATCATCTGCAAATAGTGATATTTTGACTACTTCCTTTCTAATAAATATTCCTTTGTTCTCCTCCTGTTGTTTAATTGCTCTGGCTAGGACTTCCAGTACTATATTTAATAGGTAGGGAGAAAATGGGCAGCCTTGTGTAGACCCTGATTTTAGTGGTATTGCTTCAAGTTTATTAACATTTAGTTTGATGTTGGCTATTAGTTTGCTGTCTATTGCTTTTATCATGTTTAGGTGTGGGCCTTTAATTCCTGATCTTTCCAAGACTTTAATCATGAAGGGGTGTTGTACTTTGTCACATACTTTCTCAGCACCTAATGAGATGATTATGTGTTTTTTTTCTTTGAGTTTATATAGTGAATTATGTTGATGGATTTCTGCATATTAAACCATCCTTGCATCCTTGGGATGAAGCCTACTTGATCATGATGGATAATCATTTTGATTCGGTGAGCGAGAATTTTATTGAGTGTTTTTCCATCAATACTCATAAGGGAAATTGGTCTGAAGTTCTCTTTCTCTGTTGGATCTTTGTGTGGTTTAGGAGGTATCAGAGTAATTGTGGCTTCATAGAATGAATTGGGTAGAGTACCTTTTGTTTTTATTTTGTGGGATTGTTTGAGGATAATTGGAGTTAGGCCTTCTTTGAAGGTCTGATAGAACTCTGCACTAAACCCCTCTGATCCTGGGCCTTTTTTGGTTGGGAGACTATTAATAACTGTGTCTATTCCTTTACACCGAAAGGAATAGGTAATAATAATTTAATTAATTATATGATCAGTTTTGGAGAAGGTTCTTTAATTTTGGTACCTAGGTATCTGTCTAGAAAACTACCCACTTCAAGCAGGTTTTCCAGTTTTGCTGAGTATAGGGTTCTTGTAGTAGGATCTGATGATTTTTTGGATTTCCTCAGATTCTGTTGTTATATCTCCCTTTTCATTTCTGATTTTGTTAATTAGGATACTGTCCCTCTGCCTTCTAGTTAGTCTGGCTAGGGATTTATCTATCTTGTTGATTTTCTCAAAGAACCAGCTCCTAGTGTGCTTGATTCTTTGTATAATTCTTTTTGTTTTCACTTGGTTGATTTCAGCCCAGAGTTTGATTATTTCCTGCCGTCTACTCCTCTTGGGTGAATTTGTTTCCTTTTGCTCTAGTGCTTTCAGGTGTGCTGTCAAGCTACTAGTGTGTGCTCTCTCTAGTTTCTTTTTGGAGACACTCAGAGCTATGAGTTTTCCTCTTAGAAATGCGTTCATTGTGTCCCATAAGTTTGGGTATGCTGTCGCTTCATTTTCATTAAACTTTAAAAAGTCTTTAATTTCTTTCTTTGTTTCTTGACCAAGTTATCATTGAGTAGATTGTTGCTCCACTTCCAATTTTTTTGTGGGTTTTCTATTATTTATGTTGCTATTGAAGATCAGCCTTAGTCCATGGTGATGTGATAGGGTGCACGGGATTATTTCAATATTTTTTGTATCTACTGAGGCCTGTTAGGTGACCAATTATATGATCAGTTTTGGAGAAGGTACCATGAGATGCTGAGAAGAAGGTATATCCTTTTGTTTTAGGATAAAATGTTCTATAGATATCTGTTAAATCCATTTGTTTCATAACTTCTGTCAGTTTCAATGTGTCTCTATTTAGTTTCTGTTTCAAGGATCTGTCCATTGATGAGAGTGGGGTGTTGAAGTCTTCCACTATTATTGTGTGAGGTGCAATGTGTGCTTTGAGTTTTAGCAGTGTTTCTTTAATAAATATGGATACCATTGCATTTGGAGCATAGATGTTCAGAAATGAGAGTTCATCTTAGTAAATTTTACTTTTAATGAGTGAGAAGTGTCCCTCCTTGCATTTTTTGAGAACTTTAGGTTGAAAGTTGCTTTTATTCAATATTAGAATGGCTACTCCAGCTTGTTTCTTGCAACCATTTGCTTGGAAATTTATTTTCCAGATTTTACTCTAAGATAGTGTCTGTCTTTGTCCCTGAGGTGGGTTTCCTGTATGCAGCAAAAAGTTGGGTCCTGTTTACATAACTAGTCTGTTAGTCTATGTCTTTTTATTGGGGAATTGATTGCATTGATAATAAGAGATATTAAGGAAAAGTTGTTATTGCTTCTTGTTTTTATTGTTGTTGTTGTTGTTTTTGTTGCTAGATTTGGAATTCTGTTCATGTGGCTATCTTCTTATCTTTGTTGAAAGATTTCTTTCTTGCTTTTTCTCGAGCTTAGTTTCTCTCTTTGTGTTGAAGTTTTCTCTTTATTATCCTTTGAAAGGCTGGATTTGTGGAAAGATACTGTGTAAATTTGGTTTTGTCATGGAATACCTTGGTTTCTTCATCTATGGTAATTGAGAGTTTTGCTGGCATTTGATTAATTTCTGAATTTACTGGGTTTCCAAGAAAAGTTCTAGAGCTGGGACTGAACAAAATTTTCTGTGCTAAAATTGCTGTGGCAGGCATGCTAAGGTTTTATAAACCACCATTATTATTAAACAATTTTTAAAAATAATAATTATAATTAAAAAACAATAATAGTAATAAAATATTAATTTTATTTATAAAGATTCCATGATGCTGAGAGATAGCTGCACACGGCAGACCATATTGACGTGGCTAATGTGTAAACTTGAAAGGAGTTAGTCAAACTAGTGAAAAATTATTCGGTTAACAAATAAAGGGTAAATTTATAGAGTATTTAGTAATTCATGTGATATATTAATATTGCATAAAGGCAAAGAGTTTAAATATTAGACTTGCTTTGTTTACAGTAAAAACTATCATTTGAGGAATCAAAATTTCTTCCCCCTTAAAGTTACCAAATATTTGAACAAAATTCATCTTTCTTCAGTTGAATTCCACTTTAGAAACACAACTTTTACTAAAAAGTTGTGGTAAACTTATGAATTTTTTAAAGCAAATTTTATTTTATACAGATATAATTACCCATAAAATAATGTAATTATATCTTAGTGTCATATATAGGGTTGACTTGAAGTTTTTCCTATAAAGTATGTTCACAGTTGTCTCAGATTTAGTAGATTTCTTACTCATTGTTATTTTGTCTAAAGTCAATTATTCTTGGTATTCTATTAGATTTTATTTCAAGTTTTCTAACTAGTTGATGTTAGAATCATTTTAGCATGAAAATCCTCATGCCACATTATACCCACTGGAAAATTTAGACCAAATTAAGGACAATTGAAAATTACCTTAAACAGAACTCATTCTCTTTTTTGCCAATGTTTATAATAGTCTTCTTTTTTACCCTTATGTTAAACATAGTTTCTTTTACCATATAATACAATTTGAATATAGTTTCTTCTCTCTTTCTCACTCAAGCTGACTTTTTCTAGTTTCATCATTTGCCTGCAAACTTCATAATGTTAGTTTTTAAACAGCTATGTGATATTCCATTGGGTAAATGTGTCACATTTTCTTTACATTTTTCTGTTGAGGGATATCTAGGTTCTTTCCAATTTCTAGATATTATGAATAAAACAGCAATGAACATGGCTCATTGTGTCCTGTGGTAGGACAAATTGTCCTGCACAGTGAAGTGCATATTTGTCTTGATACTTAGGCATGTAAACATCATATAGGTTACCGATGAGTTTGTAAGAGATCTGTTCAGGTATCTTCAAATATCCTCCAAAGTATTTAACAGTGAAGTGTACAAAAGGTAAATCCAGAAATACAAGAAAAAGTATGTATTTTTAAACATTTCCCCCACCCACCACCCAAATTACAGAAGCAGGAATGTAGCTCTGTGGTCATATTTACTTTATCTAAAGTAGTCACAAATTTCATTTTGTAGATTTTCATTTGTAAAATTTCATTTTAAAGATTTTTCAGGCTTGTGAATAAATGCTCAGTTCAATTTGTTTCTATTCTGGTTTCTGGATGTATCACTTTCTTGAATGCTTTCCTTCTTCCTAGGTCCTTGGGGATCACAAAACTCTTTGAGATGAAAACCGATTGCATTACTAAGAAGTGCTCTGTCTGCTACATCAGTTTTAAAGCTTCTTCCTTTTAGTTATTAGGCGAGAAAAAAAATCTTGTTAATTTGTACTTTTCCTTTGATTAAAATGTCCTACAAGTAGAGCCCAAGGAAATATGTGCTTCTTCTACCTTTTTTTTCAATATCTACAGAGTTTATGAAAGTGCTTTTTTCTCTGAGAGAGGCTCTGAGTTTTTTTGCATGCATATTTGGCCTGCAAAATCACTCTTTGAGTAATTTATTTGGGTGTATTAAGAAATGTTTCATTACAGTCATTACTTTTGCTAAACAGCCATGTGAAAATCTATATCCTTTCTACTTCCGCTTTTGTAATAAACGGTGCATATTATGTTAAACATTGAGTCATACTTCCATACTTTGACATTTACTCAACCTTAACAATTTTCTTTCATATTAATTGATCTTTTCCATTGTAATCTCTAAAGCTGTTCTAATAATCTAAACTATTTTTATTATTTAGATGTTATAGATATTTCTTCCATATTCTTTATTGTTCATATATTTTGCTAATAAGGTAATATAGTAATTAATATTAAGTTGTCATGGTAGGAAAGATGGGTCATCTGCCAAAGGTCCTTGTCACCCAGCATGATTACCTTAATATGATCTCCAAGACTTACATAGGAGTAGTTGATATCTTCTTTTAGTCCCCACATGGGTGTTAAGGTGTGTGTATGAGCACATGTGCACACGCGCGCGCGCGCACACACACACACACATACACACATTCCAACAGAAAATAATTAATGAATGGATCATTTTAATTAAAAGAGGTTCAGTTCAAATAGATGGTTCACTGTTTAAAGAGGCTCGACACTAAGTCTGATGACATTAGTTCAATTCTTTGAACCCACACAGAATAAGGAAAAAGCCTGACTCCTTTAAGTTTCTGGCCTCCAAAAGTGTAATATGGCATGTGTACATGAAAACCCATATACACACATGATAAATAACTAAATAAATACCTAAAAATTGACAAATATTAAAAGATTTAGAGGCCTTAAATTTAAATTACACATTGAAAGGTGTCTTGCTTCAAGCACCAATATGTGTGAAGACCTAAAAGTCTTCCATATTTGACCTGCAACTCCCAAGAAGTGTCCCTGAGTATCCCCTTTAGAATGGTTGTTTGGGATTTCTAGAAATATCAGTCCATAAGAGAGCCTTGGCATTTCCAGACTTCCTGACATTTAAGCTCTTATTCTTTGATTTAAAAATCTAAAAGCCATGACAATAATAGAACAAAAGGATAGGAGTTATATCAGACTGGAAATGGAAACTTAGAGTTAAACTTCTTCTAAGTTCAAATGGCAAGGAACCATAAAAGGAGAACTAGGCATGGAACTATAACTTCTGGGGCATTCTCATTTATAAATCTGTTTAACACAAAGCCCAGAGACAAAGTATTAAAAACCCAGGTCACAGATGGAAATACAAAGTGCCTTAACTCTGAAAAGAAGAAAACCACATTCATTTGGCTTCAAATAAGGCCACAGGCTGAGTTTGAGATGTAATTTTGCTCTAGAGATGAGGAAAGCAATAGGTAGTGTTTCATTCTTCTCTTTTATTTGTGTTTGGGACCAAGTTAATGCATTTTGAAAGCTTGCCCTTCAAATTTTAAAAACAAGACAATGACACCATTGTATAAACACGTGTATTTTACCATCTCTTCACCTTTTCTCTGAGTGACATGTCTTTGTCCTTGGGGTATGTTTCAAAGCTCTATGCATAACGTTTCTCCATGTTACAGTGTCTGTTTTGTGTCCTTTTTTACAGGAATATCTTAATATTTCATTCACAGATTCAAGATAAATTTCTTTCTTTTTTTTAGTATAGAATAGAGTTTATTTAGGGCATGGGGAGTTAAGAGGGTAATAGAGGCAGAGAAAGGCAGAGAGGAGAGGAGGCGAGAAGAGGGGAGAGGAGTGGGAGGGGAGAGGAGAGGAGAGGAGAGGAGAGGAGAGGAGAGGAGAGGAGAGAAGAGAAGAGAAGAGAAGAGAAGAGAAGAGAAGAGAAGAGAAGAGAAGAGAAGAGAAGAGAAGAGAAGAGAAGAGAAGAGAAAGGACAGCCATAACCACATGACCACAAGCACATGGAAAGAGTTGTGCAGGAAGTGGGGAGAAAGAGCAAGGGAGACACAAGAGGGAAGCAAGAGTAAGAGCCAAAATAAATTCCTTTGCTCACAGCATCCTTTGCATTGGAAAATCATGACAAATTTAAAAGCAGTAGAGCAAAACTGTGTTTATACTGTTGTAGAAGTCATCATTTGAACACATTTATTATAGATATCTCTACCTCATTGTATACTTGCAATGTCTATGTTGGAATTCCAATTTTTTTTAAAAGCACATTTGACCCAAAAATCATTTAAAGTATCATACCCATGCTGGTGGTTTTTATTCTTCATTTTGTACAATTTTTATGATGATATGCTTGCACCGATAATACGATTATTTGACATCCTCTGATTTATGGGAAGAAAATGTATATGATCTTCTTTGTAAGCAAATATCATAAATATTTATAACTTTAGGAAAATGGATAAAGTGGTTGTGTGACAGTCCCCAGGTCTGATAGTAGATTCTGGCTGTAGTGCATGCACATCAGGTCATATATCGCTTAGTTAAATATTTGGCATTAGAACTAGTTATTATTCAGACTCTGCACTTCAAATGACTCAATGTATACTTTTTTATATAGGACATTACTATACTATTAATTTTCAGTGTTAAAGTGATTAGCTTTTAGTAATTTTCTGTATCTAAGATTCCTAAATTTATAAGAGTTTTTGATGATGTCATATATAATTTATGACAACTGTCTATAAGATACCATTCAGTTTATACTTTCCCCTCTCCACAAAGTATATAGGGAAATGAAATAAGAGCTTAAGAGTATGCCACTTTGCATTTTAAAATCTGATGTTTTAGTCACATTTATCAGATCATCAATCAATTCAGACAAAAGAACTTGACAACATGTTGCATTTACATTCAGTATCTGGATCTGAAAGAGCTCCCACACAAAAATATGTATTGAATGTAGACACTACTCCAGTATTATAGAAACACCATAATACCCTGCTCACCATTATGAGATAAAACTCGTGCTGTGTATTTGTAGAACACATATTTGATATAAATATACAGGGTGTTTATATTTTAAAGTATCACTATAAGAAAACTGTAGTATCCCTTAATCATTATTTATTAAAGCATAATGGGTCACAAAGAGAATTCACTTTCTACCCTGAGAAAAATGGGTCTCTTCTGTGCACTGAGTACTTGCAACAAAGCTCTGTAAGACCCAGTTTTCTGAATTAGCAGCCTCATTCTGCCTTTCACCTGAAGGATGCAGAGGAAATAATTTTGTATTTGTGCTGTAGACTTGTGGCATGACATTTTAAAAGGTTTAAGGTCCTCAAGAAGCAAACTGAGCTGTCTGTGTGGCCTCTGAGCTCTCAAAGTTGATATATTGGTCTTTTTGTTCTTGTGGAAAAAGGAATGGGTGGGGTTTGAGGAAGTGATAAAAACCTGCCTGGGATGCTAAACATGGCAGTGCATATGAAGAATAATTCTAGATCAGACCTCTCCCTTTCCCATCACTGTCCTGTATCAAGCCCAAGTAAAGGAAAGGGCCTATCGTTTATTATTGTTTTCTCTAGTGAAATAAAGAAACTGAATTGAATTTAAGAACGATTTTAAATTTTTAAGACTGAAGAATAATGTATGTAGTCTGTGCTGCAATCCCTATAAATGTATGCCATCAGGTTAATGCAGAAATACATTGTGATGTAACCATTTGAAGAAACACTATCCAGTTATAAAGTAGATAAACCTGTGAATATATGTGATACTGTGATGACCTGTAAGAATCTTAGAAATTCCCATAACCTCATGTTCTAAAATACTATTTATATGAACTTGGGAAATGGCAAATTTTGGTGACAGGAACACTTTCTTGACATGCACAAACCTCCCTATTCAATGTATACCACATAAAATTAAAGGTAATGACAGAAAGTTGGGGAGTTGCTTCTAGGCCTCACACTTAATGTTTTTGAGTCTTATATGTGAATATCACCCAAGAATGGATGTTTAAAAGGCAACATGGTAAGACTGAGCAGTAAGTAGGAAGAGGGGACCCTGTAATTTATTAATACTTGGAACTGAACATAAAAATCATTGGGACAGCTTAGTTTTCACCCAGAAGTTAGAAAAATATGTCATATAGCTTATTTTGATTTATGTTTTTAAGACATGGTCTCACTGTGTAGCCCAAAATGTCCTGAAAGCTTTGATCATCATGCCTCCAACAACAGAGTTCTGGCTATTACAGGTGTGCACTCCATCTCCTACTGAGATAATTAGCTGAGAGGAAGGCAGAAGATGAATTTGATCATGCCCATGACTTCCTTTCATTGCTGTAAACTTTTGACAAAACACATAGCTGAAGGATAACACATGGAAGACGTTTAGAAAACAGTGAGTTCCATTCATAATGTACATTTTAAAGGCTAGATTAGATAAGCAGTCAAGAAATTATGAATGTCAGAGACCTAGAATTTCTCTAATGTGCCAGCTGATAGATAGGATCAGCTAACTGGCTCCTACAATTTACCATTTGTTTTGTTTTGTTTTGTTTTTCAAGTCAGGGTTTCTCTGTATAGCTCTGGCTGTCCTGGAACTCAATTAGCGAACTATCATATGTAACAAACTAAACATTTGGAATCATTTCTTAGACATATTCTTCACTCTTACTGTGTCAAATCATTTTTAAGCTATCTCAAGCCACCATTACATATTTAGTAATGCCTATGAACATGTGTCAATATAATGATGTCAACCATTTTTATCAAAGTATGAGGTTCATGTTAACTTTCCCCATTCACTTACTCTACAATGTATCTGTCTATACCTATACACAGAATGATACTCAGTAATATTTTGAGTCATCATCGCTAAACCTCATTTCAACTAGGGAAGTGCTTGATGAAGGGATATTACACTTAACAGAATTGAACTGGTGATATAGAGGTTGGTGTTGTTCATTCTTATCTGTACAGGATGGAGATAACTGAAATTTCACCTAGACTGTTTGATTCTACTCGTATGAGTCCATAGAAGATTGACAGGTAGGTATTTGCCTGCTGTACTTGTCAAGTCTAAATGACACTAAGTATAGAATAATATTGGGTTTTCATTGTTGATCAGGTGGTTTGAAGTCCAGGTTTTGACAATGGTATAAACACATTTCAATGTTAGGCTGCCCACACTAGTAAGAATTTGAGTTCCCATAACCCTTTAATTATACATGAATGTTATAAAACTGTGATAAGAGTTAGTCCTAAATGGGAAAATTCACTAAGTGTGCATACACTAATAGAAACATTTGTCACCTTCTTATCGTACCATTCTTTGCG
Source organism: Mus minutoides (assembly GCA_902729485.2). NCBI lineage: Eukaryota > Metazoa > Chordata > Mammalia > Rodentia > Muridae > Mus > Mus minutoides. The sequence goes on from LR749649.1 coordinate 1,529,656, forward strand.
TTTATTGTTATCTATATTTGAAGAAAGAAGAAATGCCTTTTCATAGAGTAAATATGTTGTTTATAACATAAGCAATAGACAGGAGTTTTGCAGATTTAATGAAATATGCAGTGTTCAGTGAAACTGACAAGCTTTATTTCTGTTTTTTTTTTTTTATTCTTGCAGATGAACCCTATTCAGAAAGCTGTAATAAATCATACATTCGGGGTTCTTCTTTCTCATTGGAAAAAAAATCATCTCATGCAACATTTGCAAGTTAAGACTTAATTCACATGTGAGTGTACTACTTAATCACTAAAAAATATCTTATATGGTTCTAGTTTTAGGTTTGTTCCCCAACAACTGAGAATGCCCATATCCAAACCAAACCAAACCAAACCAAACCAAACCAAACCAAACCAAACCAAACCAAACCAAACAAAACATGTAACTCCATGTGTTCAATAACTTGGTAGATTACCATACTAAGTTTGGTTTCTAGTATAGAAAAAATTGCATGTACAGCTAGATATACCTAAAGTTTAGTGTTTTGTTTTCAGTATCCTAAGAATACTTAATATATGTCATATGCTTTGTCAAATCAAGAGCCAGTGAAGATTTCAATAGATTATATCTCAGAAATAAGACAGATCATTTTCCAAGATAAAGTCTTTGCCTTCCAACCCTTTTCTCAGTATCAACAGGTCCCCAGTTCTAACTCAGTGCTGTGGGATCTCTCTCTCTCTCTCTCTCTCGCTCTCTCTCGCTCTCTCTCGCTCTCTCTCGCTCTCTCTCGCTCTCAGCATGTGTGTATGTATTCTCAGAATGACATATGAAGAGGAAACTCTAAAGATCTTAACTTTTAAATCCCACATAGAATGAATATTCCATGGAGAGCAAGATAAAAGAGAGATATCTGACGACCTGTGGACCTGCTTGATCATTTGAAAGAGTTGGGAAGGCTATTTACACTATTTCCAGCTTTTGTGAGGAGGAAGGTAGACTGTGGATCCATCCTAGTGGTACCAACGCTGACTTGTAGCAAATGTGAAAGTGTTTGTGACTCTCAGTCCCTAATTCTGATTTGGATTAAAGGTTGTCCTGAGAGGTACAGAAGAAAGAAGAATTGTGGATTCGTAAGAAATAGGCAGTGTATATCTCATATTCAGACTGTGAGCAAATAGAAGGCCAATACTCTGCTCTCATAATGGACTCTCACCCTGGTTGCCACTGTAGCTTATCTTTTGTTATTTTATGGGCTCTTCTTTCTTTTATCTTTCTTCACCCTTTCAACCCTGTAACACTACATAGAAGAGAAAGGATAGAACGGAAAAGACGCAACATTATCATTAGACTACTTTCTGCTGACTTGGGGAAATATTTGATCTTTACCATATATATAGCTAATTCCTTCTTATTCTTTCCTTTTTGTGCATGACTACTTAATAAATCACAAACAACCACAACCAACAGCAACCAAACAACAGCCAACATACCCTGTCCCTCGGGGCCCCCAGATTTATATAAACCTTGGAAAAGTTCCTAGAATTTCAAATGTCACACAATCTCACAAACTCTCTGCAGCTGGCAAAATCACTTCCCTGATAGAGCATGAAGCAAATCACAATCAGCTAATATAGACAATCTGAAACAACCTCAGATTCCACAACAGGGATTAAAACAAACTTAGTTTTATGATATTTCTGTGGTTTTAAAGAAATCAACATGCCAAAATTGTCATTACATGCCATTGACTGTGCAAAATAACCAGACTGTATGAAGAATTTCATCTGCTGAGAACACTATAGGCAGTGACCAGCCACATGAAATACGCATGGCCTTTACAAGTGGTTCATTTCCTCTACCAGGAGGACAGTTCATTTTATTTGATGATTTCTTAGCTCATGCAACTCAAATATTTTTTTGCATTTAAAATATTCCTTCTGCTGTCTTGAAAAAGGAGTGGATGCCTAGACATGTCCTGGTGCATTTGAGCTTCATAGACCTGTCCTAATGCATTTGGGTATTTTATAATCAATAGAAACATATTGGTTCCAGAGGCTGGGAGCTCCAAACCTAGATTGCTAGTAATTCCAGAGTCTGGCAAAGGTGTATTGTCTGGCTTATAGGTGCTACATTTTCACCAGTCTTCCATAAGGGAGAATGGTTGAAGGAGCTGCAGGGAACATGTTTCTGTCCATGTAACCTGATTACATTAACAAAGGATTCATCTAATGAATCACCTAAAGGGTTAGAGTTTCAACATGAGAGTTTGTTTAGCCAGAACAGAAAGAAACACCAGACCATAGACTCATGGGAATGGTTTTAATAATCTATTAGCTGCTTAAAATGAAACATAAACAAGTATTCTTTACACAGGATATTTTGGGGTTTTTTAAATTCATTTGTTTTTAAAAGCTGATAAATAATATTTTATTTGACTGGGACTTAAGTTTATCACAGAACAGATTAATCCATGAAAAACAACATATTGTAAAACAATGATTTGTATGCAATGACTTCTTACAACTATTGTAAAGGTGTAGCATCCTCCTAAGATGTAAACAAGAGTTGTGAACTTATTCAGGTTTCTGTTGTTTTTGTTGTTTTTTTTTTAGTTAACATTGTATTTGTTTGTTTGTTCGTTTCTTTGTTTAAAAATTCAAGTATGTGTTCAACTTATATTTTTTAGAGCAGCTAAATGGGATTAAATTATTAAAGTTTTAAGTGGTATGATAAAAGTTATTTATTCCATGATGGGCTTTTGTTTCAGAAATGGTCCCCATGTTCTCTAAGACTCAATGCCAGTGCTATAAATTGTGAGCATTTTTTCTTAACCCTGGATACATGAAAACACATTTCTATCATCGTTATTTAAAGTGCCTTCTGCCTGGTTCTTGTTCCCCTTAAAATGAATTGAAATTTTATTTTGAAAATTACCATATAAAGTTGACAAGACTCCCCTAAAGCAAGTTGCTAGCTTCTCACATGTGATGATTATCTTCACCTTGCAACAATTTTAATGTCAATATCTTCCACTCTATTAAAAAGCAATTATGCATATTATGAGTCAGAGAATGCTTCAAGGTCATGAGACCTAACATCCATTGGACCTTGAAATGAGGAGAATTCCACTTATCATATCAAGCAAGGGCTTTGGTTTGATTGTTCGCAGTGATGAGTCACATTTTTTCAGAAGATGTTTCATGGTTCAGAGAGTATTTCTTCTCTCCTAGATTGATATTGCAATCATGGTTAGTAACAATAAATGTTGCTGAATAAACCCTAAGTGACATTTAAATTCATAAATACCATTAATAGCTCTAACCTTCACAGGTCATACAAGAACTTTCTTTCTTCTCACATATAATCTTATTTTCTTATTAAAAGACAATAGCCGTTTAATTAACTAAAGGTGTTTCTAGGTGAGATAGAGCCCTCATATATGTTTATCTGGGATAGCTAGCTACTATTCTCATATTTTTGCTTTGGGAGCTCTATGGCATGTGGGTAAAGGAAGATAGCCAATCTATTGTGGTATTTGGATTTACGGGTCTGGGTCATCATTAACCATTGCAGGCTTGACCCATTTTTAGATAGTGTGTGTACTAGTTGTCTACTTACACTGTGGCTGGGAAGAACACAAATATGTCACCTCATTCTTGTGGGGGCAAGAAGTCTAACAAGGGTATATCTGCATGTTATCGGGGTGCTGATAAGATTTTGTTGCTACAAATGACTCTGGAGAAGAAAGAATACAGCTTCTTCTGGTTTGAGTTCATAAAGGATCATGGTCCTCTCCACTTCTCTACTTCAGTACTTTGCTCAGTTGCATTGACTCTTCTGCCTAACTTCTGCATATTGACAGATCATACTAGGACAGCCTAAAAATTCAGAATAGTTGCTTCACTCTTAATTAAGTTTACTAGCAAATTTAATTGCATCTGCTAACCTAACCCCATTTTCCCATTTTATATATCAAACATGTAGTTTCAAGGCACAAGACTTTAGCCATGCTTGGGAGATTGCTCTATACAATGGATGCTTTCTGAGGCAGTCTGACTGTAATTCCGAGTCCATGTTATGGACATTAATTTCTTAATCCAGTTCATTTGTTCTGTGTTTTATAAGGTCCTATGAATTCATTACTCTTACATTTTTCTTTACTTTATATTCAATGTTGGATGTAAACTCACCATATAGGATTAATTTTAAATGATTGTTATTATATTTGTTTAGCTCTCTATACATGTATGTGTATCAGCATGAGTTTATCATAACCTGCATGTGAAGTGAGAGCCCATCTCCACTTCAAACATGTGGGTTCCAAGGATAGAACTGACATCCTTAGGCTTAATGGCAATCACCCTTATCTTCTGAGCTCTCTTGCCACCCCAGAGGTAATTTTTTAAGTGATAGTTTTGATTATCATTTACTTTAAAGATCTAATGTTTATTTAAAAGAAAGGCAACACTTCAAATGTATTGTGTTAATAAAATATAAAGATTGCAGATATAAAGCATAACAATTTGCTGTCTTTTAGAGATGTAAAATTACCCTGTACCTTCATGCTTTCAGAAGAACTAGGGCATAGAAAACAATGGAATTATGTGCTTACTGACTTGCAGTATTCTAAAATACTACCTTTATAAACTGCATAGATGCTTAATGCCCGAAACAAATAGACTTTTCAATTTATGCACTACATTAATACATTTCTTATATATAGAAAACTTTTAAGATAAATATACATTTATATGATTCCATCATATTTTAATCCCAAGGAACACGTTCCCAATACTCAAAACACTGTGTATTTATTCTTTCCAGGGAAATCTGAATTTTATTTTCTTGTTTTTGTTTTTACCTCTGGAATATTCTGGAGCATTGCTGTAATTCACTTGTATGTGTGATTTAATTTTCTGTCACTTGGAAAGTGTTTTTGCCACAGGAACCTTTTTTTACATTTCAAAGCTTCTTCCTTTTCCAGTGAAAAGAATAGCTTGCAGTTCTTTTCATTTCTAGATCATGAAAATTCAATTTCCTCACTCTTTCTATGCTTTTGTTTTTTAACCCTCTTATTAAAAACTATACAATTTGATGTTGTACCAAACCAGTTTCCAGTATGCTACAAATTCCTGTTAAAGCCTTGTAGATAGCTTTTGAAATGCATTTAAATCAAGTTGTGTTTTATTGATGAGACTTTTTATTGAATAAAATATTTTAATATTCATGTAAATATACATTGTGTTATACAAAACCTTCTTATTAAAGGCTGAAGTGTTGTTGTGTTAAATTATTTTATCATCATCTTAAAATAAGCATGGATTGCTATGTGGCTTGAGCAGGTTAGGAAATTGCTTTGAAAGGCAACTTAAAATTTTGCCAATATGGTTATAAGATGATATTCATGAAGGAAACAAATGAAGGAAAGAATGAATATTTAATGAGTGTTTGTAGAACATGAAATAAGATCTCAATTTCCAAATGAAGAAGTATAAAATGTTTTTATAGTCAAACTCATAAGTTTTATTTTATGAAAATAGAGGAAGAGACTATTTATTCCTTTGCACACGCTAAGCTATACTGTAAGAGATTTATTGGTGAGCTGGTCAACAGCTGTATTCTGGTTAAATTTTGGTCACAGTGATAAAATACCTTCTCAAAAAGCAACTTAGGGGAGAAGAATTTTAGCTCATGATTCCAGGTTTTAGTGCATCAATGTGGTGAAGTAACAGTAGCAGCAACTTGAGAGATCACACCCACAGTGAGTAACAGAGACAAAAGAGATGCACTCATGCTAAATGCTTGTTAGTTCTTGGCTTTCTCTTCCACTCTAGTCTAGGACCCCAATCCTAGGTAAAGGTGTTCACTACAGAGAGCTAAGGCTTCCATGTCAATTAAGGCAATCTTTATATTTCTCCATCAACATGCACACAGGTCAACTTCATCCAGACAATTCCTCAACCAAGCCTCTCTTGCAAGGTGGTTCTACATTGTGCAAACTAAACATTCAAAAGAAAAGAAATGGATGTCTTGTTAGAGCAATGTTCATTTCTCTACCATGAGTTCCTTCTCTGGTCCAGATTGGATCACAGGTCCATTGTCAGGTTGAATAGGATGTTGCAAAGTAGCACTGTGCACTTCCTCATAAGCCAGGCTGTCTTGGAGAAATAGCCTTGAGTTTCAATGGATTCATGGTTGAGCTCAAACTTATATGGAGAAAATGTGATCTTACCTACAAAGACCCCTGGTTTCTCTCACATAGTCACATTGACAAATCAAACAGAGACACTGACTGTTTAATTACAAGTTCAAATTCAAATGTCTGAGTTTTAATGCAGTAGTGTTCCTGTTATAACAGAGGACTACAAGATATTAATTACTTCTGGGAACTCATTTGATGAAGCAACAGAAGGAACAGAATATTATTCAAAGATAGCAAAGCTCAGAGGCTTCTGTCCATTTAAAGGATGATCCTTGTGATTATCACCAGTATCATTAATAGATTTCTCAATGCTATTGTAAAGTGGAAACTATTATTAGCATTCTAAATTTTTGCATCCAGGAATATAATAAGCCATGTAAGATTTGATTTTTCAAAATAAAGGGTTCTTGAATGCTTTACCCTCCATTCTAGCCCAACACCACCTACCAGAGGTAGTGGGAAAGAAAGATTACTAGGATTCAGGGGAAGTGGACCTGTTTAGAAATAGTTCTTTGGAGCAAATCCAATCTGTGTTGTCAGGATATCAGCAGTTCAATTCACATGAATTGGTAGCAGCAATCCAATCCATTAGCAAACACCATTCATGAATCAGCAATGGCATGTTGATCCAGAAGAAGCCATGAGGCTCTGCTATATGCTGTTTAGCAGTGGTTCCTTGGGGTGATTTTAATCTCCAATTGTCAGTATACTAGCAGTCCAATGCAGTTGTGTCAGGATAGCAAACAAAATCAGTAGGGGTGGTACAAACCAGCAGAAACAGCAAGGTTGCCAAAGAATCAGCACGAGTTCGCAGGAGTAACCAGGAGCGACCAGGACCAGCAGGGACCCCAGGAGAAGTTCTCTGCTATGTCTCTCTCAACAAAGTAAAGATCATTGAAAGACGAAGGCAGGAGACCAAGGAAGTATTGCAAAGCTAGCTATGAGTCCTATTTATACTCCCTCCAGGCAGCATGTGATCTTGCATAGGTTAAGATCAGCAAAATACCATGTGAATATTTCTTAACAAAATTTCATATGAGTCTGTTTTAGGAAAACTCTCTGTGAGTCTGTAGCAGCTGATATGTCCATAAACTTCCAGTTCACTCTGACAATTGACCAGACTCGAAAGAAGTGGCAAGAAGCCCCCAGAACACCATCAGAAGTTTTTTGGTGTGTTTCTTTCTATGACATTATCACAAATGGTGACCAGTAAGGAATGGTAAGGCTTACCAATACCATTCAGAGTCATCCACTGTCTGTTGGATTATTTTTACATATTTTAAACATCATGCATCT